>JARQOD010000001.1:145298148-145316654 GCA_033576555.1 Oophaga sylvatica
AAAAAACTAGTGGATTAAAGGTAGAATCAATCTATACTCACAGCACAGGAATTTAAGTTTACAATACTAGTATATTGTGCATTGAGGATGATGCAAGTTGAGTATATATTATATTGTTTTTTTCATTGATTGTTATGAACAATTTTTACGGTTATTAGGTTAGTAAGTATTGAACTTCTGATTATGGATCGTTATTGTCCATTATTTTGGACTTAAGTGTTTTTAATTGTTTACTAGAGTTGAGCGATACTTTCCGATATCCTAAAGTATCGGAATCGGAATGGTATCGCCGATATCACTAAAATATCGGCGATACCCGATATCGATACCGGAAGTCCCATGTAAGTCTATGGGAACAAAATATCGAAATTAAAAAAAACCCATTCTTGCCTTGTTGGTTAATTGTACATGAAGGAAAACAACAAAGAGTAATGTAGAATGTATTGTGGAAGGTTGAGGAGACATTAAAGGCATAGATGTTTAACCCAATCAAATGGAATAGCATAAATATTTTTTTTTTTAAAGATGTTCGGATTGACGAAGAAATTGACAATGTTAACGTTTTTTATATTTTGGCAAATATGTATATTACACAACTTCCATGCTCTTCATCTTCACCTTTTTAACTTTTCACACACTTTCTCCTTCATAATCTTCTGCAGCATCATCTTTTTCATCAAATTATTTTTCATCTTCACCTTCTTTATCTTCTTCTTAAACTTCTTGCTATTCATCTTTGTTAACATTACTCATATTCTTCTTATTAAACTATTATTCTTATTCATATTCTGCTTCATCTTCTTCATCATATTCTTATTTGTGACAGAGAATCCTGTACTTGTAATCTGTCAAAGTATGAATTTTTCATCCTTCCGTTCTTGCTGTCACAAAAGATTTAAATTACAACAGTATTTGTCCGTGTTCAGTTTAGCCTGCAGCAGCAGGCATTTTCCAGGGGCACCACGAGGAGGAACGGACTCACCCCCATACACTGCTTAGTCTTCTTCTGCTTATAATTTAGAGCATATATTTTGCTCTTCATTTTGGTCTTATACTTCATGTTCTTCTTCTTTTAGATCTTCTGCTTATTGTTCTTGTGTCTCTTGTTCCGTATCTTGTATTTGTAGCACAATCTTGTACCAGCTGATGTTACTGGGACACGGTTACTAAGCAGGAGGTACCTGTGCTCCAAAGCACTACCAAGGACCAGCAGACGTTGCTGGAACTCGGATACCGAGATGGAGGCACCTAGGCCAAAGGCACTGCGGAGAACCAGCTGACGGTACTGGAACCCGGAGGGGCAGCAGAAGGAAAAGAGCCAATGGCACAACCGAGGACCAGCTGACGTTACTGGGACACGGTTACTAAGCAGGAGGTACCTGTGCTACAAAGCACTACCAAGGACCAGCAGACGTTGCTGGAACTCGGATACCGAGATGGAGGCACCTAGGCCAAAGGCACTGCGGAGAACCAGCTGACGGTACTGGAACCCGGAGGGGCAGCAGAAGGAAAAGAGCCAATGGCACAACCGAGGACCAGCTGACGTTACTGGGACACGGTTACTAAGCAGGAGGTACCTGTGCTCCAAAGCACTACCAAGGACCAGCAGACGTTGCTGGAACTCGGATACCAAGATGGAGGCACCTAGGCCAAAGGCACTGCGGAGAACCAGCTGACGGTACTGGAACCCGGAGGGGCAGCAGAAGGAAAAGAGCCAATGGCACAACCGAGGACCAGCTGACGTTACTGAACCCCAGTAACACAGGAGCAAGTGTTGACTGTGCTAACAGCACTTCCGAGCAACAACTGGCGGTGTTGGAGCCCAGGGTCAAGGAGGATGTTTAAATACTAGATAAAGTAATTTCCTTGTTACCTGTCAATTTTAAATGTCTATACTTCAAACAAGAGAAAGATAACCTTTACTACCATAAGATGATGATTTCATTTAAACTAATATCTAGATAAATAAAGAATTGACAAACATAAACACATACATTAACATGTTGAACAGCAATGCAAACCACAAAATAAATTAGTTAAGGAATCTGCTATACGGTTGTACATAAAAGCATACAAGTACATATCTGAATCCATTAATGATGGATAAGTAACAGTATGTACACCATTTTTATTGTATAGACAATGAATGTCTGACTTCAAAACATCATCAGCATTACAAGTTATCTGTGACATTACTAAAATGTTACATTTGCTGAATAATGTCACTAAACAGTTTATACAAAATTATACAATTTCCATCATGTAATACTCATAATATGTGGCAATAATCATGTTTATTAACAAACATAACCTTTAAAAAGTGCATAGTGCATAGTGAAAATTGCTAGTTATGCCTGACTGTCGACTTGCAAGCATGACAACGGATAGATAAGGTATATATAGATGAGACTGCATAGCCACAGATGGTGAATGGCGATGTAATACTGTACCTCAATAAAGTGTGCGTCACTACTACATAATTTTTTTTATATAGCTTTATAAACAGGGTACGTGGATGTATGCTTGCGCCTTTGTTTTGACGCACAGACTGCCTTCCTGCTGAGACGCGTTGGGTAGTGAACAGTTGTGTGCAGTGTTCACTGTAGTCTGAGGTTTTCCTTTTTGGAGTGCAGATCACGCTCCAGTTAGTTCTTCAACCACTGCTGGTTGTAGTCTGCTGAGCGTGTGTCACTGGCACATCCTTGAAATTTTTCTCTAATTGTTGCTGCTCCACTCTATTACAAATAAATAAAATCTATTAGTGTGACGCGCTTCCATCCGTATACAATACATTGGTTGCAAACACTATAGAAGTACACAAAGGGGCCTTTCACACCTACTGAACAGTTGTGTGCAGTGTTCACTGCAGTCTCTGCGGAATAACCACACTTAGGCCTTATAACTTTTCAGACTTTCTTTATCAATCTACCAAGATGAAGAAGGCAGGGAGTAAGGCACGTGGTCGTGGAGTTTCTTCAGGGAGAGGACGTGGGGATTCTGTGGCTGCTGCGGCCCCCAGTGACACAGCATCCACCAGTTTTCCCCGTGAGCGTTCCTTTATGCGCACTTTTGTAGGAGCTCGGAGTACCCCCCTGCTGCGGGAAGAACAAATTAAAGCCGTTGTTGTTTGGATCTCAGCCAATGCATCGACTTCAATTGCTTCCACCTCCTCTCAGGACCACAGCACTGTTGGGCAACCATCTGTCTCTTCACCGCCTGGCAAATTGCCCAGGCAGTCAGAGAGTTGTGTACAGGAGCCAGCTGAGTGTCTGCTTCTGTTCTCAGAATCTATTGGCTTGCAAACAGGGGCCCAGCCAAGCAGCATTCTGTAATGTGAAGAAGAGGGAGTATGCAGTGATGCGCAACAGCTGTGTCTCTCTGAATCTGAAGAGGCGGGTGAGACAGTGCCGATGGTCAGCACACCGCAGAACGCATCTGATGATGATGATGAGACCCAGGTGCCAGTTTCTGTTGAGCATGGTGCTGGCCAGACCACCCAACAGCAGGTGTTGGAAGAGGGTAGTGGAGATGATGAGGTCCAATACCCAACATGGCATGAAGAACAGGAAGGTGGTGGGAGCAGCTCAGAGGAATAATAATAATATTTATTTATATAGCGCCATCATATTCCGCAGCGCTTTACAGTTTAGCAGTTTCAGAACACAAGTCATAAGTAACAACGTTAACAATACAATAATTTAAGCTAAATAAGTCGCCCCTGCTCGTGACAGCTTACAATGTACAATGAGATGGGGGAGATACAAAGTATAGGTGTTTATATACAATGGTGCATTTACAATGATGTTCCAGCCATCTTAAGGGACTGAGGGATGGAGATAGTGAATGGGCTAGAGACACACACACACTTACACAGAATACATAGAATAACTTTGATTAGTGAATGTGATAGGCCGCTCTGAACAAATGTGTTTTGAGGGAGCGCCTGAAACCATGCAAATTGTGGATAGTCCTAATTTCTTGGGGTACAGCATTCCAGAGGATTGGCGTAGAGCAGGAGAAGTCTTGGAGTCGGGAGTGGGAGGTACGTATTAGTGCAGAGGTTAGTCGAAAGTCGTTTGCAGAGCGCAGCAGTCGGTTAGGCCGATAGATAGAAATGAGGGAGGAGATGTAGGAGGGGTGCTGCACTGTGGAGAGCTTTGTGGGTGAGAACCAGTACTTTGGTTGAAAGCTGGAGAGGCCTAGAGAAATGGTTAGTGATAGAAGGAAGATAGAGGAAGACATTGCCCCAACGGTACAAACAGGAGGGAGAGTTAGGCTGCAGACTCGGTTGCCTGTAGCCTCCAGTTTGGCACCTGTTCGGAGCAGTTGTGTTCCAAAAGTCAAAACGTGCGCTCCCAGGACTTGCACTGCGTGGTCCTTTTTTCACACACTTGCACATGATATTTGCTATGTGAAATGCAAGCTGTGTAATCAAAAATTAAAAATAGCTAAAAGTGTCAGTCACCTCAATACCACAAATATGTGGAAACATGTGCGGACAAAGCACGTAGTTGAGTTACAAAGACACACTGGAGATGTAGGCCAACCTACAGCAGCACCTACATCTTCAGGTTGTGTTGAAGCCTCTTCATCGAGCTCACACACAGCTGGTTATGCTTCCTCACAGGATCGCCATGGAAGAACCTCGGCCACTGTTGTCCAGAGACAAACTGTTATTCCACACACAGCAGCAAGTTCCCTGTCATCCTCACACTCCCAGGCCACAAAACAGCCAGCGGTAGCACAGGCATGGGATAAAAGACGGCCATACTCCGCAAACCATGCACGAGCACAGGCTCTGAATGCTGGCATTGCAAAACTCCTGTCCCTTGAAATGCTGTGATTCAGGCTGGTGGAGACAGACAGTTTCCGTAACTGAATATCATTGTCAATCCCACAATACAATGTGCCAAGCCGATTTCATTTCAGCAGGCAAGCCGTCCCTGGTCTGCAAAAGCATGTTGAGGGAAAAATTAAACATGCGCTACTAAAAGCCCTCAGTAGCAAGGTCCACCTGACCACCGATGCGTGGACCAGTACCCATTGTTATGATCTGCTACAACCAGTAAGGAAAGAAGGGAATTCTGTCCCTACAATACAACTAAGCTGAATCCCTACGATGTAACGGGGAACCTGATCCTGCGACCAGACCCGCTAAAGTCCTCATCTAGTGTGAACGAAGACCTATAGTTGCGAGGGAGTAATCCCTACAAGATCTAGGGACTGGGAGAAAAGGTGGACACCTCCTAGTCCTAACATAAATTGTAGCATGGATAATTAAACAGAAAAATAAATACTTTGTGATCCTAACATCAAGCAAAACTCACAGATTAAGGCACCTAAGCACCCGGCTAGCTTAACAGTAGATAATACAATGAAGTCAAGCAAAGCCAGAAGGGCGGAGCCAGACTAAATAGGGAAAAAAGGTCATGTGACCAGCAAACTGAAACAAAACCTAACAAGAGGGTTCTAACACCCATGGCCAGGGACAATACCTTTCCCTCACTGCCCATTGGGTCAATGTTGTGCAGCCGGGTACTGATCTTGCGAGTGGCGCTGTACGTGTTCTGCCAACTCCAAGGATTGCAGGAATCAAGTCTGTACACATTGATTCCTCCTCCTATTCCAGTTCCTCAGAATCATCGCTGCAGGAGCCGTCACGGTCTACCTCCACATGGACCCGTGAACGTTTACCTGTTGCGACCGATATGAGCACAGCCGTGTCCAAATGTCAACAGGCCATCCTGAAATTAATTTCCATGGGGAATCTTAGCCACACAGCGCAGGAGCTCTGTAATGCCATAAAGCAGGAGAGCGACGTGTGGTTTTTGGAAGAGAATCTACAGGCAGGCTTGGTAGTGTGTGACAATGGCCGAAATCTGGTGTCAGCTCTGGGCCTTGGCAACCTCACTCACATACCATGTCTGTCATATGTGCTCAACTTGGTCGTGCAGAGTTTTTTGAGGGACTATCCGGATCTTGATGCACTGCTGCACAAGGTCCGCCTAGAGTGCGCTCACTTGCGACGTTCCAGCATGGCCAGATCACTGATTGCAGCTCTGCAAAGCAGATTTCACCTTCATGAACATCGCATTATATGTGACGTACCCACCAGGTGGAATTCCTCGTTACATATGTTGGAGCGGTTGTGTGAGCAGCAGCCAACAGTAATGGAGTATCAGCTGCATCAGGCGCAGTCAACTCGCAATTTGCGGCGTTCACACTTCACCACTACTGAGTGGGCCTCTATAATAAGAATAATAATATTATTTATTTATATAGCGCCATAATATTCCGCAGTGCTTTACAGTTTAACAGTTTCAAAACACGAGTCATAAGTAACAACGTTAACAATACAATAATTAAAGCAAAATCAGCCGCCCCTGCTGGTGAAAGCTTACAATCTACAATGAGGTGTGGGAGATACAAAGTACAGGTGTTTATATACAATGGTGTTTTTACAATGATGGTCCAGCCATTTTAAGGAAGTGAGGGATGCATGGAGATAGTGAATGGGCTACACACACAGAATTACACATAGAATGACTTTGATTAGAGAATGTGATAGGCCACTGTGAACAAATGTGTTTTGAGGGAGCGCCTGAAACCATCCAAATTGCGGATAGTCCTAATTTCTTGGGTAGAGCATTCCAGAGGATTGGCGCAGCGCGGGTGAAGTCTTGGAGTTGGGAGTGGGAGGTACGGATTAGTGCAGAGGTTAGTCGAAGGTCGTTTGCAGAGTGCAGCAGTCGGTTAGGCCGATAAATATAAATAAGGGAGGAGATGTAGGGGGGTGCTGCGCTGTGGAGAGCTATGTTGGTGAGAACCAGTAATTAGAATTGGATCCTATAATGAATGGGCAGCCACTGCCAGTGTAATGAGTGGCGAATAACTCTATGAAGGATATCTGCCACGTTTTGCGTGCGTTTGATGAGTCAACGCGGATGGCGAGTGCAGATGATGCACTAGTCAGCCTGACTGTCCCCCTTATCTGCCTGCTTCAAAAAACACTGCAAGCACTAAGGCATGAGGTTTTGGAAGAGGTGGAGGATGAGGAGTCACAAATTCCATCACCTTCTGGACAGTCAGCGCAACGTGGTTCTTCACAAAGGGCTGGAGGACTTTCAAAGTACCATGCTGTATCAACAATTGAACCTCCAGAGTCGCTGTCTATATTTTCATAACCATTACAAACTTTTAATGTATTTACAAAGCACATAATGTACATTTTTTGTCTATCCTTTTGTAATGCTATTGTGTTTCCATAAACTGATGTTACAGAATTATGATACAAAGTTTTTAAATTTTGAGTTTTAAATTTTGTAAATTTATATGTATTTTAAGGACTTTGTGAGGAGGAGTCAATGGAGGAGGAAGACATCGCTCCAGAGGGAGGTAGACAATGCTCTAGTCAGTATGTAGACCAAGGGTGGGGTGATGCACAGCAGGCGGAGATGACGCCTCTTGCAGGGGACAACGTTTCTTGGCCAGTTGGGAGTCTGCAGCACATGGTTGATTTCATGCTGCAGTGGCTGAGAAACGACCGCCGCATCGAACACATTCACACCACGTCTGATTATTGGGTGTACACCCTCCTAGACCCTCGCTACCGGGACAACTTACAAAGCCTCATCACACCGTTGAACCGGGAGCGTAAAATGCGGAAGTACCAAGACACACTGGTGCAATCCATAATGTTCTCCATTCCAGCCAAGAGCACTGCTGCTGCTACTGATTTACAAAGCAGCTCTGTGCGTCGAGGCAGTGGAGACAGCTCTGCAACAAGAGGGAGCACAAGCAGCGCCTCTGCACAGGGCAAGACCAGTATGTTCCAAATGTGTCGAAGTTTTGTGGCAGCGCCACCAATGTCTACACCATCCGAGACGGCTCCAGTCAGCAGGAGGCAACATTTCCGTAAGATGGTTACAGACTACATGTCTTGCCCTCTCAGTGTACTCTCAGATGGCTCTTCCCCATTCAAGTTTTGTGTCTCTAAGCTGGATACATGGCCAGAGCTTAGCCAGTATGCATTGGAGGTGCTGGCTTGATCTGCTGGCAGTGTATTATCGGAGCGCGTCTTTACTGCTGCAGGTGGTGTACTAACAGACCGTTGCATGCGACTATCCTACGATAATGTACAACGGCTTACTTTTCTGAAAATGAACTAGGCATGGATCTCGCCTGAATTTGCCTGTCCGGTTTCAGATTAACTAACTGGTTGACAACGTTTTCCATGTCTCCTGTTATGTTCATCTTTCTACCACCTGAGCTATACTCCCTGGGCTACAACACTGCCAGTTGCTGCTCAGAAGTGTCGTGTCCACAGACCAATACACAAGCTATAGTAATAGTGGGGTTCAGTAACGCCTGCTGTTCCCCTGCTGTGTGTCCGGCAAAAATTACTGCTACCTAGCTACACATGTTTAAAAAAACATGACATGTTAAAGTGGCTAGTGCTACACATAGATATCAGGCTACACCCTTATTTCTAAGCTGTAAACAAGTGAAACGTCAAATTTAAAACCATTCAATGATTAGTGTTGGTAACAAATCTGTAACTAAATAATTGTGACATATTATGGCAGATATCCACATGTCTAACACAAAAGCATACTTATGCTATAGGGTACTGATGGTGAACCTTCTCACTCCATAACTTTGACCAATCCAACTCACATCATGCCTCAAATGCTGCAATGTTGGAAGTGCATAATGTGGGTTGAACTTTGACAACAGCTGCAGTGCGAAGGTTATCCTTCTGTGTTCTTGGCTTTTAAATAAAAGCATACAAGTAAATATAATAATACATTGTTGATTAAGGGACATGATGTACACCTGTAATATTGTGCAAACAATGGATGTAGGACTATTCCTCTTCAACATTACTTATATTTGTGTCATTTGAAAAAATACATATTTTAGTTAAAAATTAAAAACCCATGTTCAGTAGCTGTGAAAGGCCCGTTTGTGTACTTCTATATTGTTTGCAACCAATGTATTGTATACGGATGGAAGCGCGTCACACTAATAGATTACATTTATTTTAAATGGAATGTAGCAGAACCAATTGGAGATAAATGAAAAGGATGAGCCACTGAGACACGCTCAGCAGAGTACAAGCAGCAGTGCTTGAACATGTAACTGGAGCGTGATCTGCACTAAAAAAAGTAAAAAACACAGACTGAAGTGAACACTGAAACACAACTGTCCACAATCTGTGAAAAGCTCCTTTCTGTACTTCTATAGTGTTTGCAACCAATGTATTGTATACGGATGGAAGCGCGTCACACTAATACTATTAGGATGAGCCACTGAGACACGCTCAGCAGAGTACAAGCAGCAGTGCTTGAACAAGTAACTGGAGCGTGATCTGCACTCAAAAAAGTAAAAAACACAGACTGAAGTGAACACTGAAACACAACTGTCCACAATCTGTGAAAAGCTCCTTTCTGTACTTCTATAGTGTTTGCAACCAATGTATTGTATACGGATGGAAGCGCGTCACACTAATACTATTAGGATGAGCCACTGAGACACGCTCAGCAGAGTACAAGCAGCAGTGCTTGAACATGTAACTGGAGCGTGATCTGCACTAAAAAAAGTAAAAAACACAGACTGAAGTGAACACTGAAACACAACTGTCCACAATCTGTGAAAAGCTCCTTTCTGTACTTCTATAGTGTTTGCAACCAATGTATTGTATACGGATGGAAGCGCGTCACACTAATACTATTAGGATGAGCCACTGAGACACGCTCAGCAGAGTACAAGCAGCAGTGCTTGAACAAGTAACTGGAGCGTGATCTGCACTCAAAAAAGTAAAAAACACAGACTGAAGTGAACACTGAAACACAACTGTCCACAATCTGTGAAAAGCTCCTTTCTGTACTTCTATAGTGTTTGCAACCAATGTATTGTATACGGATGGAAGCGCGTCACACTAATACTATTAGGATGAGCCACTGAGACACGCTCAGCAGAGTACAAGCAGCAGTGCTTGAACAAGTAACTGGAGCGTGATCTGCACTCAAAAAAGTAAAAAACACAGACTGAAGTGAACACTGAAACACAACTGTCCACAATCTGTGAAAAGCTCCTTTCTGTACTTCTATAGTGTTTGCAACCAATGTATTGTATACGGATGGAAGCGCGTCACACTAATACTATTAGGATGAGCCACTGAGACACGCTCAGCAGAGTACAAGCAGCAGTGCTTGAACAAGTAACTGGAGCGTGATCTGCACTCAAAAAAGTAAAAAACACAGACTGAAGTGAACACTGAAACACAACTGTCCACAATCTGTGAAAAGCTCCTTTCTGTACTTCTATAGTGTTTGCAACCAATGTATTGTATACGGATGGAAGCGCGTCACACTAATAGTATTAGTGTGACGCGCTTCCATCCGTATACAATACATTGGTTGCAAACACTATAGAAGTACAGAAAGGAGCTTTTCACAGATTGTGGACAGTTGTGTTTCAGTGTTCACTTCAGTCTGTGTTTTTTACTTTTTTGAGTGCAGATCACGCTCCAGTTACTTGTTCAAGCACTGCTGCTTGTACTCTGCTGAGCGTGTCTCAGTGGCTCATCCTTTTCATTTATCTCCAATTGGTTCTGCTACATTCCATTTAAAATAAATCTAATCTATTAGTCTAATAGATTACATTTATTTTAAATGGAATGTAGCAGAACCAATTGGAGATAAATGAAAAGGATGAGACACTGAGACACGCTCAGCAGAGTACAAGCAGCAGTGCTTGAACATGTAACTGGAGCGTGATCTGCACTAAAAAAAGTAAAAAACACAGACTGAAGTGAACACTGAAACACAACTGTCCACAATCTGTGAAAAGCTCCTTTGTGTAGTTCTATAGTGTTTGCAACCAATGTATTGTATACGGATGGAAGCACGTCACACTAATAGATTTGATTTTTTTTTGTAATATAATGGAGCTGCACCAATTCCACAAAATAAAAAAAAAAAAAAAAAAAAAAAGAGTCAGTGACACGTGCAGATGCCTACAAACAGCGGTGGATGCAGAGCAAACTGCAGCGTCACCTGCACTGTCACACACACACCTTGCACAGAGCTGTTAAAACAACACTGGCAAAATGAAGCTTTACACAGCGGTTGGTAAACTAGCCTGCCTCAAGCACAGTAGTACACAAAATCGCAATATCTAACTGTCCCTTAGAGTGAGCAGAGTAGCGTTCTGTCCCTTACTGAGTTCACAGCACAGTGACGCTAAAATGGCGGCGGCGCCTTTTATAGTGCATTCTGACATCATTTCAGCAGCCAATCACAGCCATGCCATTAGTTAAGATGACCGCAGCATTACAGGATGTGCCCACACTTCGTAGGATTCCTCATTGGCTGACTAAAATCACATTGCCTGTCTCAAAGAATTATGGGAACTTCCGATTCCGGTATACGATATGGAAAAAGTATCGGAATTAAGTATCGGAATTCCGATAACGCGAATATCGGCCGATACCCGATACTTGCGGTATCGGAATGCTCAACACTATTGTTTACTAATAAAATGTTATTATTTTTTTTCGTAATCCCTGATTTTTGCATAAACTTTTTCTTGTTAGTCTCATCATTATTAGAGTTAAGCGAATTTGCTCGGGTCCCTGCTTATTCGGCAAGCTATAGCACTTACCGAATAAGCTACAGAGGGAACCCGGCTTCCTGGATCGCTCCTGCTGATCAGCTGTTCGGATCTGCAGCTGCATGTGTCACGGCTGTTTTACAGTCACAACACATGCATGGAGAGCCCAACAAACAGCGTGTAAATGTTTGTGCACCCCTAGTCAAAATTACTATTATTGTGAAAAGTTAAGTAGGATGAAGAATAAATGATCTCTAAAAGGCCAAAAGTTAAAGATGACATATTTCCTTTGTATTTTTGGCAAAAAATATTGTCATATTTCTAATTTTAAATATTGCAGAATTAAAAAATGGGCCTATGCAATTTTTTTTTACCAAAGTTTAAGAACCTAATTAGCCTGTTAGGGTTATGGCTTATTCACTATGATTGTTAGGAAAGGCCAGATGATTCAATTTTCCCATCTTGATAAAAACCCAGTCTCCTCTAACCATGTGCCAAAAAATGCAGCCATGGGCTCTTCTAAGCAGCTGCTTAGCACTCTGAAAATAAAAATGGTGAGGCCAATAAAAACAAGAGAAGGCTATAAGAAGATAGCAAAGCATTTTCAAGTTGTCATTTCATCAGTTCGAAATGTAATTAAGAAATGGCAGTTAACAGGAACAGTGGAGGTCAAGATAACGCCTGGAAGACCAAGCAAAATTTCAGTGATAGCTACTAGATAGAATAGGATTGCTAGAGAGTCAGTCTGATAGTGCCTTATCCAGTGCACAGCTGTGCTTTTCTCCTTCACGCCATTACAGGATATCTTTCTCTGCTATTTCGTCTTCTGGTAAGCACTTGTTAGTGATACAATCTCTGTTTGACATGCTTCTGCCTCATGGTAACATTTATTCACAGTAATTATTTGCTATCTTTTTTCTCACAGTGCTGTTGCTAGCATTACATTTTGACTATCATCATCTAGGCAACTGATAATATTTGCTCACTGTGATCTATGTTTATATGTGCCTGCATATATACTAAAAGTCTCTGTATTATCATTAACCCTCATTAGGTATTGCATTGGAATTATGCTGCTTATGTTGTGTTTTTGTGTTGTTAAATATTTTATGTATCTTGAATATATTCTTCTAAATTTGGAATGATTTTTTTTTTGTTAATTTGATACATTACAATTGGCATTATTTTCTTTTTGTAGTTCTGAGGTCGGCCATTACGGCCGAAACATTATTGAATATTACTGTTTATTTTTCACTATTATGGACTTAATTTTTAAATAAATTTATTACATTTGACCCCTGGATTGCCAAATTCTATTTTAGAACTTACGGAGTGGATTCCTATTTGTGCATCCATTATATGTGGTGTGTGCCGCTTAGCCTTCTTTTTTAACATATTTTATTATATACATGCTTATTTCTTTTGTGTGCATTGGAACAACACAAAAAAGAGGAAAAAAGTTAATTAGATATAATTTCACACAAAACCTCCAAAAGAGGCCAGACAAAATTGTAGCCACTTTTCCAAAATTGTGGGTAAATAACTTTGTTTCAAACATGTGATGCTTGTTCAAACTCAACTGTAGCAAATGACATATGTGTGCAATAAGAAAATCATAACTGAAACCAGATAAAAAGGGGAGACGTTTACTCAATCAATGTATTCTGTGTCTGTGTGTGACAAAATAAGCATGGAGAATGTAAAGTGAAGAGTACTGTCTGAGGACTTGAGAACCATAATTATTGAAAAATATTACAATCTCAAGATTATAAGTCCATAACCAGAGATCTTGATGCTCCTTTGTCCAACATAATCAAGAAGTTTACAACCCATGGTACTGTAACTAATCTCCCTGGACGTGGACGACAGAGAAAAATTGATGAAAGATTGCAATGCAGGATAGTCCAGTTGGTGAATAAGCAGCCCCAATTAAGTTCCAAAGAAATTCAAGCTGTCCTGCAGGCTCTGGGTGCATCAGTGTCAGCATAAACTATCTGTCGACATTTCATTTGACTGAAATAAAATGCTACGGCACAAGACCCAGGAGGACACCATTGCTGACAAAGAGACATGAAAAAAACAAGCTGCAGTGTGCTAAAATATAAAAAAAAATCACACAGTACCTACAGTCAAATATGGTGAAGGTTTTGGAATTGTTTTGCTGCATCTGGCACTGGGTGCCTTGACTGTGTGCAAGGCATAATTAAATTTGAAGATTACCAAAGGATTTTGGGTCGTAATGTAGTGGCCTGAGTCAGAAAGCTGAGTTTACTTCCTTGGTCATGGGTCTTTCAGCAGGACAATGAGCCCAGACATACTTCAAGAAGCACCCAGAAATGGATAGAACCAAAGCACTGGAGAGTTATGAAGTGGCCAGCAATGTGTCTGGGTCTAAATCCCATTGTGTGGAAAGATCTCAAAATTGCTGTTGGAAAAATATGAGAGTCCTGAGATATGAGAGGTTTGAACACCCTTTAAATATGAAGAAGAGTGGTCCTAAATTCTTGTTGAGAGGTGTAAGAAGCTTGTTGATGGTTAAAGGAAGCGATTGATTGCAGTTATTTATTCCAAAGGGTGTGCAGCCAAATGTTAAGTTAAGGGTGCCAAAAATTTTGTGAAGACAATTTTTGAGGTTTTGTGTGAAATTATGTTTCATTTGCCTTTTTTTCAGTTTTTTTGTGCTGTTCCAATACACACAAAGGAAATAAACATGTGTATAACAAAACATATAATTGCAATAATTTTCTGGGAGAAATCCTTCATTTTCTGGAACAACTACAAAGGGGCCAACACTTTTGACCATGACTGTACATTTATATATGTATATTTATTAGAAATAATTGAATACTACAAATCCTCCAATTGCTCTGAAAAGAAGTGTGTAAAGCTCAGAGATCTCCCTGGGTTGCATTCAACACCTTTCAGCCAATCTAACACAAATATAGCCTTAGAAATTTTAAAAAGTGACTTCACTGTAGAAGCAGAAGAGGTAAGACATGCGGTGAGACATGCCTTTCTTGAGCTCCTGCAGCACTTATCCTGTACAGTCCATTTTGAGGAGTATCTCATACATAAATTTGACTTGCGACAATTTGACATGTGATTAGTTATGCAGATCCTTGTCAAGTCACTGTATTGTTACCGTTTTACTCCTAAAAATCTTAATCTTATTTTAAGTTGTATTATTTATTAGTATTTTCTAAATCCACCTTTGGCTTTCAACAGTGCATGAATCTTTCTGGGCATGCTCAATCTGACAAGCATGTGCATACTGGTCGAGCGTCACTTGCGTATGTAGGTCAGTATAGATTGAGCACTGTGATAACGTTGGTAAAACACCCAGATCAAACTGGCTTGATGTCTTCTAAATCAACTGCCATTAACCTACAGTACAAAGGGTATTTTGAAATTTTCAAATAGTTCAGCCTGATCCCAGGAATAAAGCCATTCTCTCTTTAGATGCCACAAAGGCTTTGATAGTGTGGAGTGGAAATATATGTGGTCAGTGCTAAGGGAAATTGGCTTTGGGCCGAATTTTTCAAATGGGTAATGCTACTGGATAAGACCCTGACAGCTAGAATAAGAGCCAAGTGGGATATGTCTGAGAATTTTGCTCTTTTTAAGGGAACAAGGCAAGGTTGACCTCTTTCGCCACTGCTTTTCACTTTTGCAATAGGACCTTTAGCCTGTATTATTAGACAACTCCCAGGTATTAGGGGCTTTAAATTTAGTGGCAAAGAGGAACAGGTCACCCTGTATGCAGATGACTTGTTGTTATTTCTTGACAATTTGAACATCTCTCTCCCAGTAATAATGGATACTATTTCAAAATAGTCCTTTTAAACCTAATATCCTTTTAAACCTGAATCCTCTGGTAGTTAAGTCACAAAATAAAGTTGGAGTATGGGATAAATTACCCCTCTCCACCATTGGTAGAACAAACCACATTAAAATGTGCCTCTGTACTCTGTACCCTTCATAATTCTTCTGTTTGGATCCCAAAGTACTGGTTTAAAAATTGCCTAATATGTTTTGATATCTGATCTGGAAAAAGGGTATCACAGAATAAAGCTGGACAAATTACAGTGGCTAAAGAGCAAGGCAGCTTAGCTCTTCTCAGCTTCAACATTTCAGGGGATATACATTGGAGAAGATCATGGATGCATGGCTGTGTTACTTACATACCAGGGGGATGTGAAAAAATTTGCAACTCCTAGAGTCAAATATAGTCAAAGCCAAATCCAGTAATGCCCCGGCCTTGGCTCTTATACATAAAGTGTGGTGTACCTGTAAAAAGCTGTGGAGTATAGGGGCCTATTTTAAAAATACTCCTATATGGAATTATCCAGGTTTGAGGGAGCTCTTTGATCTAGAATTTTGAATAATGGGGGAAACAAGGGCTGAAATATTTGTAGCAGTTATATTTGGATGACAACTCTGTATGTTTGATCACCTACTGTAAAACAAACTTTTCAGTTACAAATATCTACATATAAGGCACGCTATAAGAGCCAAGAAAAGTATATCTGATCTCACTATTTCTTCCAATGGGCTTCTGGACTATGTTGTACAATCAAAAGCAACTAGAGGCCTGATTGCATTAAAGTGCAAATTATTGCTAATATTTTAGGTAATCCTATGGTTCTGTTCACATCTAGATGGGAAAGGGATATATAGCATATTTCCATGGAAGTATGGGGAGTTATTTTGGAATCTCCTGGAAAGGTGTTTATTAATGTGACGCAGAGAAGATTCCAATTATTTCTTATCCATAGAGCATATAGGGTTCCCAAATTATGCTTACAATGAATCTCAGATTGGATGATCATTGTCCAAGTAGTAGCAAAGAAGGGCAGATTTAGTCCTTGTCACAGACTTGGAGAATTAAGGGACATTGTGAGTAGGCTGGTTGGAGAGGTATATAACATTCAATTGCCTCTGAATGCTAAATCCTGTGTTTTAGTGAGTGCAAGAGATATTTGAGCTTCCCATCCATTACAACTGGCCATACAAAAAATTATTTACCACACAAGAAAATCCATTGCTAAATATTAAATGTCCAACACCCCACCTACAATAGAGGAAGTGGTTAAGTGCATAAATACTACTATTTTATTGGAGAAAACTGTTGTGAATGCTCTGGATTTGACTTCTGATCTTGGGCTCCCTCTGGTGGCTGCTGATAGTAATGAAGCTGCTTTGGCTGACAGAGGTTCATCAGCTGGGAGCAATGATTGGCAACCTGGTGTTGATGACTGGGGAGATTTAAGTGAGTAACCTTCCCATGATCCTCGCCGGTGATTAGTTGTTCTTCCTGGTCCCATTTGGAAGTCAGCTTGCTTCCTGCTTGTCCTGCAACTTTCAGATAAGTTATTTGCTGTTTATTTCTTTTGCATTTGTTTTTTTCTATCTCAGTTTTCTGCCCTCCTGGAGTTTGTACAGCCAGGTTCCCCTTCTGGGGCCTGTGCTGGCCTCTATTTCTCATTTGCTATTGTTTTGCATTTTCAGTTCCCTGTTATATCAGTATCCGCTTATTTGTTACCAGTTACACCAGAGTTCTGATCTACTGGGGAGAGATCGTGTGGTCTCAGTATTTTTGTATATCAGAACGTGTTGGAGTTTTTCTTAGAGTTTTTGCCGGATTGCAGACAGTATTCTTTCCTGTCCTGTGCTATCTAGACAGATTGAGCCCCAGCATTTGCTCTCTCTATTTGCCTGTGTTTGTATTTCATCTTGTCTCACTGCTAGTGTTGAGCGATACGAT
Source organism: Oophaga sylvatica (assembly GCA_033576555.1). Taxonomy (NCBI): domain Eukaryota; kingdom Metazoa; phylum Chordata; class Amphibia; order Anura; family Dendrobatidae; genus Oophaga; species Oophaga sylvatica. Next base: position 145,315,529 of record JARQOD010000001.1, read on the forward strand.
ACCGCAAGTATCGGGTATTGGCCGATATTAGCTCTATCGGACTTTCGATACTTAGTTCCGATATTTTCGTCTTATCGGATACCGGAATTGGATTTGTCACTGTCACTGTCAGTGTCCGTCGGTCGGGTCTGTCAGGAGTCAGCGGCACTTACCTGGCAGAAGATCTCCGGCGGTCACGGGCTGGACTGCTTGATGGCCGCCATCATCTTTCCCCGGCGGTCACATGCAGTTTCTCGCGATAACTGCAGTGACTGCTGGGTAATCCCGGCCGTAAAGCAGTCAGTCCGATGACGTCACCGCCGGGGAAGCAGGTAATCAGCAGTGCTGCGTCGAGATGACAGGCTCTGCCTGTCATTGCGATGTAGCAGAGCTGGATCGTCGTGGGACCCTCGTTACTATGGACTGCGTCGGACAGGTGGAATACTGTTGGTTTGTTTTTTTTCTTTTTTTACAGGAGATCGATGGCGTCGCAGGAATGAGAGTATAATAAAAGAAATTAAAACTGTGTTGTCTCTTTTATTTCATTAAAATACTTTTTTCTTGCTGTGTCTTTTTTTTTATACATTTAAAAACTTTGGGATTAATAATGGATCGGTGTCTTATTGACACCTCTCCATTATTAACCGGGCTTATTGTCACCGTGCAATCAACGGTGACATTAACCCCTTATTTCCCCACTTGCCACCGCTACAGGGCAGTGGGAAGAGCCGGGTAAAGTGCCACAATTGGCACATCTTTTGATGCGCCAAATGTGGGGCTGCTGTAGCCTGGTATTATCAGGCTGTTGAGGGCCAAAATCCATGGGCCTTGACAGTCTTTTAATACCAGGCCGCAGCAGTCTGCATTTTACTTGGCTGGTTAACAAAAATAGGGGGACCCCTACGCCGTTTTTTTTTTCGAGGGGATCCCCTATTTTTGTTAACCAGCCAAGATATGCAGACTGCTGTGGCCTGGTATTATCAGGCTGGCAAGGTCCATGGATATTGGATCCTTACCAGCCTGAAAAACCAGGCCTCAGCAGTCTGCTTCATCTGGCTGGTTAACAAAAATAGGGGGGACCCCACGCCAAATTTTTTTCGAGGGGATCCCCTATTTTTGTTAACCAGCCAAGATATGCAGACTGCTG
>JARQOD010000001.1:145316754-145336860 GCA_033576555.1 Oophaga sylvatica
ATAGTTTATACACTTCTACATAGTAAAATAGACTCTGATCAATTGCCGGGTAAAGCCGTGACAAACCCCATAGAATCGACGGGCTCGTGCCGAGTACCCCCAAAAACCTCTGGCTCTGTGCGACTCAACTTGGCGTCAGAACAGGATCTGTAGCTTGCTATAAGCGAGTCCTGTGTGCCTGAATTGAACTGGTTTTGTGCTTGGAAATTGCTAAAATCATCAGAGAATGTATTTGCCATTTTTCCGCCATATCTGCGTCACGGGTGGTGAAGAAGAAGGGCGTGCTCTTCGTGGGTGTACACTCACTCAGTGGGGCGAAAACGATGGCCGACCACTCTAAATGGTACTGCAATGTAAGATCGTGCCCCACAGCTCTTCTTTCCGCCTCCTCATCCTCCTCAGTGTGCGGAAACTAACACGAAGTCCCCCTCCCTCTCCAGATGCTAAAGACACATGTGACTTGGCAGAGATGGCTAATGGACACGAGCAGAAGTGTGAAGGGATGGAGCAGTCAGAGCTCTCCCCCACGGAAGCGACCCGATCGCCACGGATACCATAAGAGGCCTGGCCCGGCACCGGGAGGAGGTCGCCAGGATGGAAGCCAGCTGGCGTGCCCTAAAACTAAACTTGGAGCGGCGCCAATCCTCTTACCTGAAGTGTCTGTACCGGAAGGTGAGGCACCCGTTCTAGTAGAGATCCGTGCGGGCATCCCAGCCCTTGCAATGTGATCCGGTTGACGTTGTCGCAGTGGGCACCCGTTCCTGCAAAAACTCTGCACCGGCAGCACCCCAGATCCCGCTGTCTGCCCCCGTCACTGAGAAGAAAAGCGACCCGTCCTCATGGAGGAGGCCCGCGGGCACCAGAGGTCTACCTGTCTGTACCGGAGCCCCGACTGTCATCTGTTCCAGAGCCGGCTGCTTCCTCCGCAGGTGACGCCGCCAGGACTGTCGGGCGCCAGGAGAGCTGCCGCAAACCGACATCATAAGCTGCAGTTTGATGGTGGAGACATGGAGATGCTGGTGGGGAGAATTACAAACCGGCGTCAGGAGGAAGTGGAGACGTTGGGAGCGGAAGCAGAGCGACAAAGGGAGCAGCGAGAAATCCCAAAAGCTTCGGCAACGTAACCTGGAGAAGGACCGGGCAGATAAGGACCGGATGAGAAAGATAAAGGAACCCTGTGGGAGCCGCAGGCGTAAGGGTGCAGTACGGAGCTTTAAAATTGAAAGGTGGTTGGGGCTTCATCCAGGAGCCTGGACTTTATTTAGAAGTGTTTGTGACCCGGCGGGACGTGGAGACTCACCTCCCAGAAGGACACCCGGGGAGGGACCTGTTGCCAGGAGACTTGGTGACTTACACCCGACACTGGGGTTACAATGGATGGTACGCCCTAAATGTTACCAGGTGCGACCCCTACTCCCCAGAGTGTCAGGAACCTGTGAGACCCTCGGAGCCTTCAGCCTCCCACATCCAGGCCTCTGCACAAGTGCCCACCCCACGCCGTAAATCTCCCCAGCCTCCCTCAGTGGTCTCCTCAGCAGCCCCAGCTATGAACATGATAACTATAGCTGGCCCGTACCCGGCACCTGTTAGGCCCCCTGGGGTTCGTTCAGTCCGGGACATAGGGCTCCAGACCGGAGGGAGATGAAAGAGGTGGCCACACAGACACAGATAGCGGGTCCGACTTGACTGTACAGGCCACACGACGTCATCAGGTCCTGGTGGTCCTTGGTGTCTCGGATGTTTGGCAAGCATCAGAAGAGTACCAGGTGTACCTGGAACACCCCTGCCAAAGAATTATAAATAACCCGGACAGGGTCCCTGTATGTAAATAGTTAAATTGTTGATGTACCCGGACGGGTGAATGTTCATAAAAAAATTTTTTTAATTTAATAAAAAACACAACACAGTTTTCATTACTTTTATTACAGTCTCATCTGCGACGCCATCGATCTCCTGTAAAAAAATGAAAAAAAAAAACCAGCAGTATACCACCTGTCCGACGCAGTCCATAGTAACGTGTCCCACGACGATCCAGCTCTGCTACATCAGAATGACAGGCAGAGCCTGTCATCCCGGCGCAGCACAGCTGATTACCTGCTTCCCCGGCGGTGACGTCATCGGACTGGTTTACGGCCGGGGTTACCCTGCAGTCACGCAGTTATCGCGAAAAACTGCATGTGACCGCCAGGGAGAAGATAATGGCGGCCATCAAGCAGTCCAGGACGTGACCGCCGGAGATCTTCTGCCAGGTAAGTGCCGCTGACTCCTGACAGACCCGACCGACGGACACTCACAGTGACAGTGACAAAATCCGATTCCGGTATCCGATATGACGAAAATATCGGTACTCGGTAATCGAAAGCCCGATACAGCTAATATCGGCCGATACCCGATATTTGCAGTATCGTATCGCTCAACACTAATAACCATGTGATTCCTGACCTCACCTCTGGGTGGAGTTACACCTATGTAATGGCGTGTGTTTTGCACCTGTGAGAGAGTGTGTGGGAGTCTTCCAGTGTGGACAGGCTTCCATGTGTCCAAGGCAGGACATTACAGAGAGGTCTCTGTGACTGAAGAGCTAGGGTCCAGCAGGAGCTGAAGCATTGAGAGTGTATTGTATGTTACCATATGGTTTTATGATGCAATAAACCTAAAGACTTTTTGCATAAGAAAGTGTCTCCTGAATTACCTCTGAAGCAGCCGAGTGAGTAAAACCTTACAGTATCTACACAGTCTACCTTACAGTCAGTATATCACTTCACATCCCAGTAGGCAATAGCCTCTATGAGAGAACATTTTTTACCAATTGCCATAGTATATTCATAGGCCACCTAATCATGAATTCAAATATGCATAGTGCCGAAAGATGAATTATCCATGCACACTGTGTGACTTTTCATAATAAAATAAACATCAATTCCAATTGGAACTCAAAGTCCGTTGTGCTCGTGTCTAGGGTTGACATCCCATTGCAAATAACATAAGACCGGCACTCACTTGTAAATTTGAAGAGTTTGTAGATTTTTATTACATACTCTTCAAAAAACAAATGTGTTACGCGTTTCGGCTTGAGCACAAGCCTTTCCCAAATAGAATCTCAAATTGAGACACGTAACACATTTGTTTATTGAAGCGCATGGAATAACAATCTATAAACTCTGCAAATTTACAAGTGAGTGCCCATCTTCTTATGCTCTAAAAGCAAAAAAACCAAATGAAATCAGTTTCAACACTTTTCTCTTTGAACACCTTGGAGTGCTGCCTCTATTTAATTTTTTTTCCTATTAATGAAGGAGTTTCCCTGACGTGTGTGTATTCTTTTCTATATTTGCTTGCCTTGGGCTATAAAATAAGTTGACTGAAACTTTACTCGTGAATGTCTAATATGAGATTTATAATAAAGGTTCTGACATTTATCATAGCAGAATTAGCATTAAAGTTGCTTTGGATACCAGAAACGTGTACAAAACACATATTTAGACATTTATCAATTCTAAAGTATGTGCTGCGAAACAAAAGAAGTAATTGAAGAAATCCCTTCAGATTATGCCGTGAATTACTGATTATACTTCGTAAATTAACATTGGTATAAAACAGAGTTTCCATTAACAATCAACCATAATTAAATACCATATGTCAAGAAATTGTGCAATTCTCATATGATGGACTTATGTTCTTTTTTTACAACAAAGGTACATCATTAAATTGGCTGATGCTCATTAGTATCCACGATTCAAATTCCCAGAACGTGTGATCATACGATAGAAAACAGTGTGGTTATCATTTTTCTAGAACCTTCTGGGAAATTTTCAAGAACATTCATTGCATTAAATGTTATAATCTAAGTATATATGCAAAGACTCATTACAATTTGTACTTGGAAGGGGTGGGATTGATCAGGGGTGTATGGACTTGTCAGTATTATCCAACTTTATTCTGTTGGTCGATTTTGCATGATATCGCTGGCCTGAATTGCCTATAGCCTTATATTATATTTCCACCAGCAGCTGATCATTAAATGACTGTTCATAAGAATGTTTAATTCTCAATTATCCATCACATGCCGGTGATCACCTGGAACAAGCAAAATGTTCGTCTATCAAGTGATAGGATCACTTATGATGGCAAAAAACCACTGATATCAGCAGCACATTGCCCTGCGTAAACTGGGGATGTGCTGCTGATAACATGATACTGTAAGTGGCGAGAAAGATAGTATTGCTGCACTGAATGGCTTGTGTATAGTTGATTCAGCGCTAGTTAATGGTGCATTGATGGAACAGCACAACTGAATGCAGTATAACAGGTCAGGAAGGGAACGATAACAAGTCAGAAAGGCAATAAACAACTAGAGATGATTGTTCCTTATCTCTGAAAACACTTGTTCTCTGCACAAGATGGTATTGAGAACACGTCATCTTATCTTGAGTATCCTACGTTTAGGAAGCACCACAATAGTAGAAAAATAGTACCGTATATTTTACCAATATGGATTACAATTTACGAATAAGTTCTCAATTTGTGAAGTTACTAAGATAAAATGCAAAAAAAAAAAGTCTGCCAACTACAGTATCTTAAGTATGTGCAGGTGCATGTCCATGAAAAATTACATTGGGAAATTAAAAATTGGGCAAGTTAAATTTCAGAATTCACTACATCCTTTGTTCTGATAGGAAATAAGCTGCTTCTTCTGCTTATTAAAACAGGAGCAGAGAATTGAATGTGATAGCTGTCGATTGACCAACAGATATTGAAAGATCCAGCTTGGAATAACTGCACAACTGCAGATTTTGGTGACTTCCTACGTAGGAATAGGAGTGTTAAGATAAGGTATTGCCTGTGCATAAAATGTGAAATGCGCTTTAATTATTTACAAAAATCAGTGCACTCTATTAAAAGAGCCTTGGGCACAATCTGACCATGGACGAGAGAGTACGTCATGGCGATTGCCCGAGATCACTGGGGGAGCGCGGCCGATCGCGGCCGGGTGTAAACTGATTCTCACAACTGAAACCCGGCACTAAGTACCAGGACCGGTCACACACTGCTCTCAGCACTTTTACTCCAGAAAACTGCGATCAAACAAGATCGCAGCATTCCGGTAGAAGGCAGAGGGCTGAATGCCCCTGTGCCTTGTGATCGGAGACCCCGTAGCGTGACGTGGGGACCCGATTACTGCCATGGAGACCCAATGACATCATGATGACATCTGGGTCTGCAGAGCGAGAAACTTCCTGTCATGCGCAGTGCATGTCAGGAAGTCTCTCAGGTCAGTGTGCACTGAGCGCTGACAGCTTCTATAGCATGCAGATGCTGCTTCATGTTCATGCTATAAAAGCGATCAAGCTGCAAAAAATGATTGTCCCATAGTGGGACAAAGTGTAAAAACATAGAATGAAGTAAACAAAAATTTTAAATAATTGTAAAAATATTGAAAAAAATAACAAATAATAATAAAAAAATTTTTATTCCATCACTAAATAAATATTTGAATAAAAAAATCTAAACAATAAAAGTACACATATTTGGTATTGCTATGTCCGTATTGACCCGACCTATAAAACTGTCCCACCCCTTTAGTGAACACCATAAAAAAAGGCAAAAAACAATGCTTTATCATCATACCACTGAACAAAAAATGGAATAACACTCGATCAAAAAGATGATTTATAAATAAACATCGTACCGCTAAAAACGTCATCTTGTCCCGCAAAAAACGAGCCACCATACAGCATCATCAGCGAAAAAATAAAAAAGTTATAGCTGTCAGAATAAAGTGATGCAAAAACAATTTTTTCTATAAATAGTTTTTATTATATAAAAGCGCCAAAACATTAAAAAAAAAATTAGATATCGCTGCAAACGTATTGACCCAAAGAATAAAACTGCCTTATCAATTTTACCACATGCAGAACGGTAATAAACACCCCCCAAAAGATATTCATGAATTGCTTGTTTTTGCTCATTCTTTCTCCCAAAAATCGGAATAGAAAGTGATCAAAAACTGTCATGTACCCGAAAATGGTACCAAAAAAACGTCAACTCAACTCGCAAAAAAACAAGACCTCACATGACTCTGTGGGCCAAAATATGGAAAAATTATAGCTATATGGTGATGCAAAAACAATTTTCTGCAGTAAAAAGCGTCGAGTGTGTGACAGCTGCCAAACATAAAAATCCGCTATAACGATTTTGATCACTGTGATAGACCCTATCTCAGTGATCAAAATAAAGAAAAAGAAAATCTAACCCCCTTTATCACCCCCTTAATTAGGGTAAAATAATAAATTAAAAAAATTATTAATTTCCATTTTCCCATTAGGTTAGAGTTGGGCTAAAGAAAGTTGGGCTAAAGTTAGGGTTAGGGTTGGGGCTAGAGTTGGGGTTAGGGTTTGGATTAGGTTTAAAGTTGGGATTACGGTTAGGGGTTGTTTAGGGTTAGGTTTGTGGTTAGGGTTATGGTTGGGATTAGGGTTAGAGGTGTGTTGGGGTTAGGGTTGTAGTTAGAATTGGGGGGGTTCCACTGTTTAGGCACATCAGGGGCTCTCCAAACAGACATGGCATTTGATCTAATTTCCAGCCAATTCTGCGTTGAAAAAGTCAAACGGTGCTACTACCCTTCCGAGCTCAGCAATACACCCAAACAGTGGTTTACCCTCACATATGGGGTATCAGCATACTCAGGACAAATTGCACAACAATTTTGGGGTCAATTTCTCCTGTTCTCTTGGAAAATAAAAAATTAGGGGCAAAAATATTTTTTTAAAAAATATTATTTTTTATTTTTACGTCTCTACGTTATAAACTTCTGTGAAGTACTTGGGGTTCAAAGTGCTCACCACACATCTAGATAAGTTCCTTATGGGGTCTACTTTCCAAAATGGTGTCACTTGTGGGGGTATCCACTGTTTAAGCACATCAGGGGCTCTCCAAAATCTCAATTCCAACCAATTTTACATTGAAAAGTCAAACGTGCTCCTTCCCTTCTGAGCTCTGCCATGTGCCCAAACAGTGGTTTACCTGCAATATGGGGTATCACAGTGTACTCAGGACAAATTGTTCAACAACTTAAAATAAAACAAAATGGATCTGAAATAATTTTTTTGTGAAAAAAAGTAAAATGTTTCATTTTTTTTTAAACATTCCAAACAATCATGTGAAGCACCTGAAGGGTTAATAAACTTCTTGAATGTGGATTTAAGCACCTTCAGGGGTGCAGTTTTTTAGAATGGTGTCAATTTTGGGAATTTTCCATCATATAGACCCCTCAAAGTGACTTCAAATGTAGTGTGGCCAGTAAAAAAAATGGTGTTGTAAAAATGAGAAATTGTTGGTTAACTTCCTAACAAAAAAAATGTTGGTTTTAAAATTGTGCTGATAAAGTAGACATGTGGGAAATGTTACTTATTAAGTATTTTCTGTGACATATGTCTGTGATTTAAGGGCATAAAAACTCAAAGTTGGAAAATTGCCAAATTTTCGCCAAATTTCAGTTTTTTCACGAATAAATTCAGTTGTATCAAATAAATTTTACCACTATCATGAAGTACAATATGTCACGAGAAAACAGTGTCAGAATCACCAGGATTCATGTAAGCATTCCAGAGTTATTACCTCATAGAGGGACAGTGGTCAGAACTGTAAAAATTGGCCTGGTCATTAACCCCTTCACCCCCAAGGGTGGTTTGCATGTTAATGACTGGGCCAATTTTTACAATTCTGACCAATGTCTCTTTATGAGGTTATAACTCAGGAACGCTTCAACGGATCTTCATGATTCTGAGATTGTTTTCTCGAGACTATTGTGCTTCACGTTAGTTGTAAAATTTCTTTGATATAAATTGTGTTTTATTTTTGAAAAAAAACACAAATATGGCAAAAATTTGCAATTTTCAAAATTTGAATTTTTATTCCCTTAAAACAGAGAAATATGTCACACAAAAATAGTTAATAAATAACATTTCCCACATGTCTACTTTACATAGCACAATTTTGGAACCAAAATTTTTTTTGTTAGGAAATTATAAGGGTTAAAAGTTGACCAGCGATTTCTCATTTTTACAGCAAAATTTACAAAGCCATTTTTTTAGGACCACCTCACATTTGAAGTCACTTTGGCAGAAAATACCTAAAAGTGACACCATTCTAAAAACTGCACTCCTCAAGGTACTCAAAACCACATTCAATAAGTTTATTAACCCTTCAGGTGCTTCACAGGAGCTGAAGCAACGTGGAAGGAAAAAATGCACATTTACGTTTAGTCACAAAAATGATCATTTACAAACTTTCTTTATTTTCACAAGGAGTAAAAGGAGAAAATGGACAGATAAAGTTGTTGTGCAATTTTCTCCTGATACGACAATACTCCATATGGGGGAAAACTACTGTTTGGGCACACGGCCGAGCTCGTAAGGGAAGGAGCGCCGTTTGACTTTTTCAAACGAAAATTAGCTGGAATTGAGATTGGATGCCATGTCACGTTTGGAGAGTCTCTGATGCGCCTAAACAGTGGAAACCCCCCACAAGTGACATCATTTTGGAAACTAGAACCCCTATGGAACTTATCTAGATCTGTTGTGAGCACTTTGAACCCCAAATGTTTCACAACAGTTTATAATGCCTTGGTGTGAAAAAAAAACGATTTTCCACAAAAATGATTTTTTTACTCCCAAATTTTTGATTTTTCCCAAGGAAATTGGACCCCAAAAGTTGTTGTCCAATTTGTCCTAAGTACGCTGATACCCCATATGTGGGGGGGAACTGTTTGAGCACACGGCAGGGCTTGGAATGAAGTAATAACGTTTTGGAATGCAGACGTTGATGGGGTCATATTCCGTTTGCTGTGCCCCAGATGTGCCTAAACAGTGGAAACCCCCCACAAGTGACCACATTTTGGAGACTAGACCCCCTAAGGAACTTATCTAGATCTGTGGTGAGCACTTTGAACCCCAAGTGCTTCACACAAGTTTATAATGCCCGGGCATGAAAATAAAAAATCCTATTTTTTTCCCTACAAAAATTATCTGTAAGTCACCAAGTTTTTATTTTCCCAAGGGTAACAGGAGAAATTGGACCACAAAAGTTGTTGTCTAATTTGTCCTGAATACGCTGATACCCCATATGTGGGGGGGAACCACTGTTTGGGCGCACGGCAGAGCTCGAAATGGAAGGAGCACAATTTGACTTTTTCCAACCAAAATTGGCTGGAATTGAGATTGGACGCCATGTTGCATTTGGAGAGCCCCTGATGTGCCTAAACAGTGGAAACCCCCCACAAGTAACCCAATTTTGGAAACTAGACCCCCTAAGGAACTTATCTAGATCTGTGGTGAGCAATTTGAACCCCAAGTGCTTCACACAAGTTTATAACTTAGAGCCGTAAAATTAAAAAGTCATACTTTTTTCCACAAAAATTATTTTTTACCCCAATTTTTATTTTCCCAAGGGTAACAAGACCCCACAAGTTATTGTGCAATTTGTCCTGAGTACGCTGATACCCCATATGTGGGGGTAAACCACTGTTTGGGTACCTGGCAGAGCTCGGAGGGGATGGAGCGCCATTTGACTTTTTCAACGCAGAATTGGCTGGATGCCATGTCGTGTTTGGAGAGCTCCTGATGTGCCTAAACAGTGGAAAACCCCACAAATGACTCCATTTTGGAAACTCGACCCCTCAAGGAACTTAACTGTAGATAAGTTCCTTGAGGGGTCGAGTTTCCAAAATGGAGTCATTTTATTTACAATTATTTAACTTGTCCAATTACTTTTGGTCCTTTAAAAACTGGGTGGCACATGTTAAGGAGCTGAAACTCCTAAACCCTTCATCCAATTTTAATGTGGATACCCTCAAATGAAAGCTGAAAGTCTAAACTTCAACTGCATCTGATTTGTTTTGTTTCAAATTCATTGTGGTAATGTCTAGAACCAAAATTAGATAAATGTTGTCTCTGTCCAAATATTTATGGACCTAACTGTAGATGTGTGGTGAGAACTTTGAACCCCCAGGTGTTTCACTAAAGTTTATAATGCCCGAGCATGAAAATAAAAAATCATATTTTTTCCACAAACATGATCTTTTAGTCCCCAACTTTTTATTTTCCCAAGAGTAACAGGAGAAATTGGACCCAAAAAGTTGTCCAATTTGTCCTGAGTACAGTGATACCCCTTATGTGGGAGAAAACTACTGTATGGGCACATGTCAGGGCTTGGAAGGGAAGTAGTGACATTTTGGATTGCAGACTTTGATGGAATGGTCTGCGAGCGTCATGTCGCGTTTGGAGAGTCCATGATGTGCCTAAACAGTGGAAACCCCCCACAAGTGACCCCATTTTGGAAAATAGACCCACCAAGGAACTTATCTAGATGTGTGGTGAGCACTTTGAACTCCGAAGTGCTTCACAGAAGTTTATAACGTACAACCGTAAAAAATAAAAAATCTTTTTTTTTTTTTACAAAAATGATTTTTTCGCCCCCAATAATTTTATTTTCACAAGGGTAACAGGAGAAATTGGACCCCAAAAGTTGTCCAATTTGTCCTGACTATGCTGATAACCCAATATGTGGGAGAAAACTACTGTATGGGCACACGTCGTGGCTCGGAAGAGAAGTAGTGACGTTTTGGATTGCAGACTTTGATGGAATGGCGTCATGTCGCATTTGGAGAGCCCCTGATGTGCCTAAACAGTGGAAACCCCCCACAAGTGACCCCATTTTGGAAAATAGACCCCACAAGGAACTTATCTAGATGTGTGGTGAGTGCTATGACCAACACAGAAGTTTATAACGTACAGTCGTAAAAAACAAAAAAAATCATTTTTTTTTTAACAAAAATGATATTTTCACACCCAATTTTTTATTTTCCCAAGGGTAACAGAAGAAACTGTACCCCAATAGTTATTGTGCAATTTGTCCTGAGTACGCTAATACCCCATATGTGGGGTAAACTACTGTTTGGGCGCTTGGCAGAGCTCAGAAGTGAAGGAGCACAGTTTGACTTTTTCAACGCAGAATTGGCTGAATTGAGATCAGACGCCAAGTCACATTTGGAGAGCCCCTGATGTGCCTAAACAGTGGAAACCCCCCAATTCTAACTCCAACACTAACCCCAACACACCCCTAACCCTAGACCCAACCCTAATCCTAACTTTATCCCCAACACTAACCCTAAATTTAGCCGCAACCCTAACCCTAATGGGAAAATGGAAATAAATACATTTTTTTAATTTTATTATTTTTCTCTAACTAAGGGGGTGATAACGGGGGGTCTGATTTACTATTTATAGCGGGTTTTTATGATTGGCAGCTGTCACGCTAAAAGACGCTTTTTATTGCAAAAAATAGTTTTTTGCATCACACATTTTGAGAGCTATAATTTTTGCATATTTTGGCCCACAGAGTAATGTGAGGTCTTATTTTTTGCGGTATAGGTGACGTTTTTATTGGTACCATTTTTGAGCATGTGACATTTTTTGATCGCTTTTTATTTTGATTTTTGCGAGGTTAGAATGAACAAAAATCAGCAATTCATTAATTTCTTTTGGGGGCATTCATACCGTCAGCATGTGGTAAAATTGATAAAGCAGTTTATTCTTCGGGTTAGTACGATTACGGCGATACCTCATTCATATCATTTTTTTATGTTTTGGCGCTTTTATTCAATAAAAACTATTTTATATAAAAAATAATTATTTTTGCATCGCTTTATTCTGCGAGTTATAACTTTTTTATTTTTTTGCTGATGATGCTGTATGGTGGCTCGTCTTTTGCGGGACAAGATGACGTTTTTTAGTGGTACCATGTTTATTTATATCGGTCTTTTTGATTGCGTGTTATTCCACTTTTTGTTCGGCGGTATGATGATAAAGCATTGATTTTTTGCTTTGTTTTTTTATAAGGGGATCACTAAAGGGGTTAAATAGTGGGAAAGTTCTATAGAGTGGGTCGTTACGGACGCCGCGATACCAAATACGTGTACTTTTATTGTTTTGTTTTTTTATTTACATGAAGAAATGAATTTATTGGGACATCACAGTATAAAGTCAGATCGCTGGTCTTACAGTGTGCACAGCACTCTGTGAGACCAGCGATATCACAGGCACTGCTGCAGGCTTTCTCAGCGCCTGCTCTTAGCAGGCACTGAGGAAACTGCCTCCCTGCAGGACCCTGCGGCCATCTTGGATCTGGGGTCTTGCAGGGAGGAATGCCTTAGAACAGCGCGATCACATCGCGCTGTTCTGAGGGTCTTAGGAAGCACGCAGTGAGCCCCCTCCCTGCGCGATGCTTCCCTGTGCCCCCGATGCACCACGATCATGTTTGATCGCGGTGTGCCAGGGTTAATGTGCCAGGAGCACTCCATGATAATCAGCTGACACCCCGCCGCGATCAGCTGCACTCCCCCGGGAACGCAGCTGATCGCATGTTACGTATTATTCCGTCCATGGGAATTAGGTCCAGGGTCACATGGAATAGTACGTCAGATGGGATTAAGGGGTTAACATGCAAACCACCCTTGGTGGTAAAGTGGTTAATATAGAAATGAGAAGTATGCCCTAATTGTGGATTTCCTACAGCCAAGATCCAAAAATACAGTTTTTGTAATGTGACTATCTTAACATATTTATGCACAAACTAATCTCCTCACCTGAACTCAACAGCATTATGTTAGGCGTCAGGATTCTTCCATTGCACAGGATAGATCCTGAGCCTTGTCTGCCTCTGTGGTCTACCATTCTGGTTCGTCCACTGCGGGTGCTGCTCAGCATAGACATCGGTCTCAGCGTCTTGCTTAGGCCCGCACTATGCAGTTGGTTACTGCTGGTTCTCCAGCCAAGTCCTTAGTAACCAGTAATATTCAGGTGCAGTCTGGCTCTGGAATTAGGGGTTTGCTTGCCGCTTGGCTTCCAGCATCTTTATCTGGTCGTGTGTACTCTTAGCACAGCTGAGTTACAGAACAAGTCCAACCACAGAGCCTTTTTGCTGCCCTGTGTGTTTACAAGGTTTTGTTTTAGTTATCTAGCGTCAGCGCAGTTTTTCCTTTGGCTGTGCATGTTTTGGCCACGTGTGCGATTGGCATGGGTCAGTCACAGAGCAAGCACAACCTTTTAGCTCCATCCTCTGTGAAGCTAACAGAGCGGAATATATTGCGTACAGTTCATACTGCATGGTGTGAATGCAGCCATACTAGGGTACGCTCACTGTTCCGTTCCGCCATTATATATATTACCAGCAGCTTACATCTCTGCACGGTGGACCCCGAGTTGCGATCGCACCTTATTATTATATATATTTAGAGCAATCCACAAACCCTAACACATTATAAGCATACACAAGGCTGTCAAACTGGGGTCCGGAGAACCACGGTTAATCTATAAATCATAGACATGGATGTATGAAACAAGTCTAACCTATATAACAAAGATTAGCTTCTTTTTGTTGGTGCTGTTTATTGTACAAAAGCAGGCACAGACATTATGTAAGGATCATTTTAACGTAAAACTATCATTACTGAATCTGTTTGCTGAATGTAGAAAAGATGAATCCTTTTTTTCACTACGCAATATACAAATTCGACAGATTTGCCATGTTGGTGAATTTGGCACCCATATGCTTTCTACATTTAAACAGTATTTAAAGTATAAAAAGTATCTAATCTCAGAGTCTCAGGGAGGGCAGTGAAACCAGCTATAGCAAGGTGGAAAGCACATGAAGAAGAAAAAAGTGCAGGCTAAATATATAAGCTAATATTATGTAGTCTAAAGAAAAAAGTGAGATTCTGGAGATAGTTGAAATTTTTTCATAGGACAAGTTATTTGATAAATAAATGACCACAATTTATGCTACAAAGTTTTGGTTTCCTCTTGTAAATAAAATGTATAGACTCACATTGTTTCACTTTATTTATAACCAAATCATATAACTGTACCTTATAATAAAGGAAAACATTTTGGGCCACTTCCATATAACAGCATTCAGTTTTGTATTTGCAGATGTTTCTTGTACAAATGAACCAAGGCTCACACTTAGGTCAGGTTTCTGTTTTTAATACCTATTTATGGAATTATATCATAAATATCAATGCTTTGCATTATCCTATTAATTATTTTAGAACATTTTTAAAAAGTTCCTGTTTTGCATTATTTCGTTTGAAATCTTTACAGTTTGTTATGCCATTTTTCTCAAGCAAAACACTAGTGTCTTTACTCAACAATTTTGGTGACTCAACATTGAGGCACAAATAAATAACTGATTCACTTAGCTCTCTTCTTGTAATTGCTGCCAACAAATATTACAAATTGGACCCAGTGGGTGGTAGTGTTCTCACTGCTATTTGCTTAAAGCACATAACAGTAAAGACTATGGTGGTATGTATGAGAGGTTGAAAGTTGAGTATCGTTAAAAACAAGAGTAATTGGACAGTTTCAGTAAAAAAATTAAACGTAAAAAAAACATAGCCCTATAAAATGTTTTTCTAAAATAAAACTATTATAAATTTACCTTTCAAATTGTGGGGAATTTCTAGTCAACAATTGACAGATATAATCATAGCAAAAAAAATTAAATTTGCTCCTGTAAAATCCATGCAGCTTAAGGCTATCATTAGAGTGCAGCATTTATGTTTTTCACATTGTGTTTAGGCCAATATGATGGGTGATTATACCAGCACTTCATTGCTGTACCCTGAGGAGCCCTCACAATCATAGGAGGCTGAAACACGTCAGGCCATGATTCGCCCCATGCCTCAATACATGGGTCTTGTGCACAGCAGCAGGAATTAAAGCTAAATGAATACACTACCATAGCTTGAACTATGACATTAATGTATTTCTATGTATAATTTATTGTTTGGTAAGGGTTGTTTATAGGGAAAGTCTTTAGAGATAGCCACCGGTGAGTGGGTGGGAGGGGTTCCACAACGTTCTCAGGATGCCAACCTCGATAGACATACATTGAAAAGATTTTTAATAGGATCTTAATAGGGATATATATTGTTTGGATACCTTTATATAAACATACTGAATATTTAGATTGTCATACCTTATATTTATTTTATATGGTGGTCTCTTTAACCATCTAAATTAAACTATGTTTGGAGCTTTTTTCCCTGTAGCTACATTATGCACTTTACTGGGATTTATCCTAATAGGGTTGCCCATTTATACTTATATATATATTGAATTATTCATGTTTTATATGAGTATTTTAATGCATATCAATAAAGGTTTACATATTTTATTTGGAGTGTATTTTTATCGCATATCACATTGCTTTATGCATGCAGCACATCTTGTATTTAAATAAGATAAATCTTTAAAAAATCCATTGAAAATTAGGTTGCTGAAACCATTCAATTCAAATTCAATTACTGCTCTCAGCAGGCATTTTATGTGAAATGAAAATACTACTTGGTTCCTTGCATACTATATATCAGATATTAATACATACATTTACTTTACTTGGTTTCAGAAAATTGTACAATGTTTTCATTTAATTGACTGTAAACCTTAATAAATACAATGAAATTTAACTATTTCATGACCAAGGAATTTTTCATCTTTTCCTTGTCTTCTTCCAAAAGCCATAACTTTTTTATTTTTCCTTTGACATAGAAATACCGTATTTTTCGGATCATAAGACGTACTTTTTTCCCACAAATTTTGGGGGGAAAATTGAGTTTTGTCTTATAATGCGGATATACCACAACCGCATACAAGACTTCTCCCGGGCTTCCCCCATACTCTGGAACTCCCTGCCGCAAAACATCAGACTTTCACCAACAACGGAGACCTTCAAGAAAAACCTGAAGACCCACCTGTTCCGACAAGCCTACAACCTGCAATGATCCTCAGTCTACTGAACCATCGCACGACCAGCTCTACCCTCTCCTAGTGTATTCTCACCCATCCCTGTAGACTGTGAGCCCTCGCGGGCAGGGTCCTCTCTCCTTCTGTACTTGTGTGTCCCTTGTCAGCACATGTTTATTGTATCTGTCTATATTTTTCCCTTTTCATATGTAAAGCGCCATGGAATAAATGGCGCTATATAAATGTATAATAATAATAATAATAATATACCTTACCGGCCGTGGTGGAGGTGGGGTCCCAGGGGAGCATTGCTGAAAGCCGCAGGCTGGGTTGAGGTGGTGTTCGGATGTGAGGCGTACCGCTGCGGGTATCCGGTGCTGCAGGTGTCTGGTGCTGCGGATGTCTGGTGCTGCGGGGACTCTGACAACATTTTATGAAAAGCCAGAGCCGCCGCAGTTCCATGGTTTCCTATGCGTGGACTCCGAGAAAGTGGCTGCCGGAAGGGCAGCTGAGATCTCATCTCCCGAGATCTTGGTGCCAAGATCTCCATCTGCGCATGCGCCGCCCCTGGCAGCCATTTTCCCGGAGTCCACCACATAGTAAACTATGGAACTGCGGGGGCTCTGGCCTTTCACAAAATGTTGGCAGAGCCCCCGCAGCAATGGACAGCGGCAGCACCGGACACCTGCAGTGGCGCGCTGCACATCAGAACACCCCCTCATCCCAGCCTGCGTCCTGCAGCAATGCTCTACTCTTGCCTCATCCAGCAGTGACCCTGGGACCCCGCTTAACCACAGCCATCATCCCCGGTAAGCAATAAGACACATGAATTATAAGAAGCACCACCATTTTATTAAAAAAAAGTTTTTTTCCCATTTTTCTCCTCAAAATTTAGTGTGCATCTTATAATCGGCAAAATACAGTATGAGGTATTTTTGTTGTGGGATGAGTTGTAATTTTGAACTACTGTTGAAACTAGAAGATTATGTACATCATATAAAAAGACACATATGCATGTTTTTCTCAATATCTGACATGAAATCAGAAAATAAACCTTTCCCGTTTTAGGTCAATTAGGATAACCACAATAACCATAATAATTGTACACAAGTACAAACAAGATGGGAATGTCCAGCCATCATACCACTCAGGAAGGAGACAGATTCTGTGTCCCAGAGATAAATGTGCTTTGGTCCGACATGTGCATATCAACTCAAGGACAAAAGCAAAAGACCTTTTGAAGATGATGGTGGAAGTTGGTAAGATTGTGTCAATATCCACAGTGAAACGAGTACTGTGTCAACATGGGCTGAAAGCCACTCTGCCAGGAAGAAAATATTACTCCAAAAGAAACATAAAAAAGCCAGATTAATGTTTGCAAATGCACACAGGAACAAAGATCTTAATTTTTAGAGCCAGAACTTTCTCACGCAGCGAGGGGTGCCCTATGTAAGGTCACCGAGGTTCATCACTATTAACTTCGGTGAACTTTCTCATGGGAGCTCAGCACTAGACACTTCAGGAAAAATTACGTACCTGTGTGAGCTGGATGGCAGAGAGAGCTGTCAGTGATGTGACTGATCTCAAAATCAGCCAGATCGCCGTGGGACAGTATGGATTATATTCATCTCAGACAGGTGAGGGTTGTTTATTATTTTTCATCTTTTACAGGTGACGTGGGCATTGGTGGATTAGGTGTAGAGGTGAGTATTATGGTTGTTTGTTATTTTCTGTCTTTTACATGTGACATGGGCTTCAGTGGATTAGGCATAAAGGTGAGGATAACTGTGCTTTTTTTAATTTCAAATAAAAAAGTCTGTGTCATTATTTCAATTAAAAGATTTTATTCTGCATGTCTTTTTACAATCTAACTAGGGTTAGTAATGGGGGCATCTCATAGACTAACCTATGGGATTGATGTCAGAAGCTGACATCAACCCCAGAACCATTACCCCACTTGGTGAGTATTTGATGTTTCATATTTTCTGCAGCATTTCTGGACTTATTATGTAAATTAGGTTACTTGTATTTTTCATTTCTTTTTAATGTGTGGTGATCTCAGTTTCCAAGCTTTGCTTTTGTGTCTTGTTGGTATGTCTTGTTTAAATAAAGCTGCCTTGTTTTGACACTTGTATTTTTGCCTTTGCCCAAAAAATTTCCATTAAAACATGTGTACATTGTTTACCACGGATTTTCAGCTGTAATGCAAATACAGTTGTGGAAAAAAATTTCCCCATTCCTTTTTTCCATTTCCCAACTTAAATGTTTCAGACACCAAAAAATTTTAAAATTTTTTTGAAAAAATAAACAAGAAAAAAAATTTGCAGTTTTTAAAATTAAGGGGTTTATTTTTAAACGGAAAAAGAAATCCAAGCTTACAGCCCCCCCTTTTAAAACAAAATTTTAACTGGGTTATTTCACAACTTTTGGGAAAAAAAGGATTTTTAAAATTTCCTAACCCCCACACCCCCCGGGTTTTGATTACTGCCACAAATTCCAAAAAATAAAGGAAAATTTTTTTTCCATATAAAAAAACAAATTTTATTTTAGAACATTTTTAAAATACATATAACAAATAAAAATATCCAAAAGGGGGACAAAAAAAATTATGCAAAAAGGCCTACATGCCCCAAACCGCTCCCTTTTTATAACAAGCTAAACACGAAACCCCCGCGGGTTTCTCGCCGCAATCGGGGTGGGTCTCCTACCACGCTACTAAAAAACACTTAAAATTTTTTGGCATCGTGAGCAGGTTCTGCACATACATACACTTTGCATGCTCCCCTTTTGCATAGCAAACATTGAAATGCTAGCTTTATTGGGGGGGGGGAAAATCCTGTCCGTTTTAACCCTATGCTAACAGATATGTTTGGGGATACTTTTTTAAAAACCTAGCACGTAGTATAGGAAAAACTTAAATAACATAACCCCTTTTTTGTCAATGTGGTTTTAACATGATATACGGAATTTCATATTGACCTACCAATTGTGCCTGACGTTTTCTGTAAGCTCTTTTTGTAATTTTTCCCCAATTTGATTTTTTTTACCGATTTATTTTAAAATGTTCTAAAAAAAATTTTTTTTTTTATATGGAAAAGCTTCCTATGTTTTTTTGGGAATTTGTTAAAATTTTTTTTAAAAAACACTATTTTGGATCTAGGCAAAAAAATTTTTGTATTTCTTTTACGCCACACCTTTTCTACAAAAATTATTTTAAAAGACCTCCGACAAAGTAATAGACTAAAATACCAAAATAAAAACATGCTATGCCCTAAAAAAAATTTTGGGGAAAAATAGAAAAAAGTCTGAATCAGATTTAAAAAATTTTTAAAAACTTTTTAAAGTTTTGGGGGCCCCGCAAACCATAGGGGCCATTATTGAAAAGGACAAAACATCGAACATGGGAACCTCCCAGGGGTGGTTTCCAAAAATCACAAAGCCCCCACAACAACACCAAAGAACTCACTTGCCCGTTAAGGTCAGTGTTCAGACCCTCCATAAAAAGTACGGGGAAAAAGGGGCCTCAGGCAGTTCCAAGAAAAAAAACACTGCTGAGCAAAAAGAACATAAAGGCTTTTTCCGTTTTACCAAAAACATTTTATGATTTTTCCCGACTTTGGGGACTACCTTGCATGAAAGAGAAAAGTTTTTAAATTTTGGAAGGGTAGTTATTACATCTGGATACAGTAACACAGCAATTTTTAAAAAAGGGTTTTCAACCACAGTAAAATAGGTGGGGTGTGTAAGTCTGGAGCTTTTGTTGCTTTGGTCGAAACTTGCTGCGGTAAATGGAAAATAAATTTTTCACAAATATCCTAAGGAGAAAGTCCACCTTTTTGATCTCAAATGAACGCACTTGGGGTTTTGGAAAACAATGATTCAAAAACCCAGAACTCCCCCCGAAAAGGGTTAAAAAAACAAAATAAAAACTTTGGGTGGCCTAACTAAACCGACTAACCATTGGTTTGTGGGGTGATTTTAAAAAAGGGAGTTATGCTTGACCCCCCAATTGATATTCAAAAATTTTTAGAGATTTAAAGGGGCCCAAATTCCCCAGAGCATTTTAAAAACTAAATGCCGCTATGGCAAACGTTTTGCAGTTTTTCTGCTAGGGGGCCCAACCTTTTTTGGGCAACACTTTTACACACAGGGCCCATTTTTGGTTTCAATTTTAACTTAAAATAAAGCCTTCATTTTTAAAAAGAAAAATTTGTAAACTTTTTCGGTGTCTAAATTTAATTTTTTAGTGTTCTGGAAAATTTAAGGTTTTAAATTTCAAAACAAGGAAATCAGGGGAAAGGGG
>JARQOD010000001.1:145336960-145404119 GCA_033576555.1 Oophaga sylvatica
AAAACGACTCTGCACTGACCAGGATGACTGTCATCTTCTTCAAATTCACTCAGCAACCGCAGGATGACATCAAGTGACCTACAAAATGAATGGCAAATGGCAGCTGGGGTGAAGTGCATGGCAAGAACAGTTTGTAACAGGATCCTAGAGCCAGGGCTCAAGTCATGTAAAGCGAGAAAAAAGCCTTTAATCAATGAGAAGCAAAGGAGAGCCAGGTTGAAGTTTGCCAAAGACCATAAGGATTGGACCATAGAGGAGTGGAGTAAGGTAATCTTCTCTGATGAGTCTAATTTTCAGCTTTGATCAACACCTGGTCGTCTAATGGTTAGAAAGAGACCTGGAGAGGCATACAAGCCACAGTGTCTTGCACCCACGGTGAAATTTGGTTGAGGATTGGTGATAAACTGGGGATGCTTCAGCAAGGCTGGAATTGGGCAGGTTAATCTTTGTGAAGGAAGTATGAATCAAGCCGCATACAAGGTTATCCTGGAAAAAACATTGATTCCTTCTGCTTAGGCAATGTTCTTCAACTCTGAGGACTGGTTTTTCCAGCAGGACAATGCACCATGCCACACAGCTAGGTCAATCAATGTGTGGTTGAAGGACCACCACATCAATTCCTGTCATGGCCAGCCCAATCTCCAGACTTGAACCCCATTGAAAACCTCTGGAATGTAATCAAGATGAAGATGGATAGTCACAAATCATCAAACAAAGAACTGCTTCAATTTTCATATCAGGAGTGGCATAAGGTCACTCAAAAGCAGAGTGAAAGACTGGTGGAAAGCATGCCAAGATGCATGAAAGCTGTGATTGAAAATCATGGTTATACCACAAAATATTGATTTCTAAACCCTTCCTGAGTTAAAACATTGGTATTGTTGTTTCTAAATGATTATGAATTTGTTTTCTTAGCATTATTTGAGGTCTGCAAACAATGCATTTTTTTGTTATTTTGACCATTATTTTCTCATTTTCTAAAAATAAATACAAAATTTATTGCTTGGAATTTCGGAGACATGTTAGGGTTGGCGGAACGCACCAAATTAAACATATATGGTAATGTGCGTTCGCAACCCGGGGTCCACTGTGCAGAGATGGAACCTGCTGCTAAGCAACGGCAGAACAAGGCAGTGGTTGAACACTGACAATACGCAGGTTAGATGTCACCTGGTATGAACAGCGGTGGACTCTGCTGCTTCACGGAGCCGCAGCAACAAAGTAATAGAACGCTGTTCCCTGTTACAAGTCACAGCTGATATGGTGCGAGTGAGGTCTCTAGGCTCAACCCCTAGAACACTGAGACTTGAGTCTGACCGTGTTAGGGTTCGATTTCCCGCTGCTGCACAAGGGGAGTCTCGAACCCGTCCCGCTGCGGTCTCCCATTCATCTCCGGCCGCAGTGGAGCCTGCTCAGCAGAGACGTTGGTCCAGGCGTCTTGCCCACTCCTCTACTGTGCAGTGACTTGCTGCTGCCTTTCCTGGATCTGCTATTATAGCCAGTGCTGGAGCAGTCGTCTTTGAGACAAAGTCCTGCGTCTTCCCATCTGAGAATGCCCAGAGTGAGATCTCTCATTGGAGATCAGGGGTCACATGTTCAGGTGCTGCAGCGGCTCCTATTGGTCCGCCAGGAAGGTCATGTAGCTACGTTGTTTGTAACAGCTTCTCATTGGTCCTTGTTCCTGGAAGGTCCTGTAGCTGTTGCTATAAAAGGGTAGCATGGCTGGGCCGCCATGCGCTAATATCAATCATTGTATGCTATGCGCCAGTGTGGTCATGTGTATGTGTGGATAGGGACCTGGCTGAAATAAGCCACTAGAATACCGACTTAATCGGTGAGGAGTTTGGTATGGTAGCTGGTCAGGGTCGGTGTCCTAGATGCCCTAGATTACCGGCATAACCGGTGAGGAGTTTTGATTGCCGTATTCAGGGTCTGGCGTTCAGACGCCATAGATTGCGGGTTACTCCCGCGAGGACATTAGCACATGATCACGCTTTATGAACGCGTAGCACTTAACTGTGTACCTGAGAGCCTGACAGGACACAGTACTTTTTCTCAGCGGCCCTGTGACGTAACAGGGTTCGCTTTCAACGCTAGACAGCGCCCTAGCGTGTTTTCTTTGCCACTCAGTTGTGTCTAGTGAGTGCGCACACATCGCCATATAGCGCTGCGGCTCTCCTTCTAGCGGCTCTGTGGAGTAACAGAGTTCGCACTTATTGCCACAGCGCATTACGGCGTTTATGTTGGCGACTCTGCGGGATAACAGAGTTTGCTTCTCGCGACATTTCTACTAGCAGCAGGCTCTGCTTGCATGGTGGACCCCGGGCTGCGAACGCACCTCTCTACTTTATATATTTGGTGCGTTCCGCAGACCCTTAACATAATATTAGCGCCAGGGTCTGGCTAGTAAAATGGCGGATGAACAGCGTCTATCGCAGTACATCCAGCAGCTGGAGGGTAGGTTGGCGGCTCTTGAGCGCACAACCTCAGCTGTGGATGTTACCGCAGTCGCTGTTCAGGCTGCTAGCGTGGCTGCAGCCAGTTTGTCTTCTGCCACCTCTGCCCCTACATTATTCCACCTCCCGCTTCCTGACAAGTTTGCCGGTGATAGCAAGCAATGTCGGGGATTCGTGAGTCAGTGCTCTATACAGCTCGAGCTTCTGGCTGCACGTTTTCCCACGGATCGGGCACAAGTGGGTTTTGTACTTTCTCTACTCTCGGGCAGAGCGTTGGAGTGGGCAACGCCGCTGTGGGAGCGCGACGATCGTGTGGTGCGGAGTGCTCCTCGTTTCTTGGAGGCTCTTAAAAAGGTCTTTTTAGGACCTCAGGTCACCCACGATACGGCGCTACAACTGCTGGCATTGGCACAGGGTTCGTCTTTGGTCAGTCTGTTTTACGTCCAGTTTCGGACTCTAGCTTCTGAGCTAGATTGGTCTGATAAAGTTCTTATTCCAATCTACTGGCGAGGACTGGCTGACCATGTTAAAGACGCTTTGGCTACCAGGGAGATTCCCGCCACACTGGAGAAGCTTATCTCCATATCTACCCGCATTGACCTCCGTTTTCACGAGCGGAGGTTGGAGCGGGCCCAGTGTAGGCAGAGGTTTCGGTTGGCTCCCACCTTTGCCAAACCTCTCGAATTTCCCGATCTGGCGTCCGAACCCCAAAAGGCCACAGAAGTTCCTCATGCAGGACCTAAGTCTCGGTCCGTCCGTGTATCCTTGGTCTGTAACCGTTGTCAGCAGACAGGACACTATGCCAACAAATGTCCACAGCGATCGGGGAAGCGATCGCGTCTAGTGGCCCTGGGAGGAGGTTCACTAGAGACAGCGGCATTTTCCTCCAAGATGACACTTAAAGGGCAATCACTGTTGGTACTTCCATTCTCACCGCCGACCTTTGCGTGGACTCAGGAGCAGAGGGGAATTTCATGTCCTCTAGCTTTGCTCGCCGTCATGCAATACCTCTGGTGGCGCTTGACAAATCAGTGACTGTTCGGGTAGCGAATGGGTCGACATTGCCCTCACAAATTACACACCAGACTTTTCCACTTGCATTGTCTGTATCTCCTTCCCATCAGGAACTTATTTCCCTACTCGTCCTTCCCGAGGGAATAGACGAGATCCTACTAGGTATACCTTGGCTCCGTTTCCACTCCCCACATATAGAGTGGACTTCGGGTAGGATACTGGGTTGGAGTGATGCATGTAGAGGCAGATGTGTCAGGAGTTGCGTTCAGGTTACCACTACGGAGTTACCCGCAGATCTTACTCCACTTCCCAAGCACTACTGGTCATATGCAGACGTGTTCTCCAAGAAGGCTGCGGAGACTCTTCCGCCTCATCGCCCCTATGACTGTCCTATTGACCTCTTGCCTGGTGCAGAACCTCCTCGGGGAAGGGTCTATCCCCTCTCTCTTCCTGAGACAGAGGCCATGTCGCAATATATTCAGGAGAACCTGGCAAGAGGGTTTATTAGGAAGTCGGTGTCACCGGCAGGGGCGGGATTTTTCTTCGTGCAGAAGAAAAACGGAGAATTGCGTCTGTGTATTGATTACAGGGGTCTTAACGTCATCACCGTTAAAAACAAGTACCCGTTGCCCCTGATTTCTGAGCTTTTTGATAGGCTTCGGGAGCTAGAGTATTCACTAAACTAGATCTGTGCGGTGCTTATAACCTGATTCGCATCCGTGAGGGGGACGAATGGAAGACGGCTTTTAATACCAGGGATGGGCATTACGAATATCTGGTGATGCCCTTTGGGCTCTGTAATGCTCCAGCCGTTTTCCAAGACTTTGTCAATGACATCTTCCGGGATATGCTCTCCACCTCGGTCGTAGTCTATCTGGATGATATACTCATCTTCTCTCCAGATATTGACTCCCACCGGAGAGATGTCTGCAGAGTCTTCGACCTCTTACGGGCTAATTCCCTCTATGCTAAGTTAGAGAAATGTATGTTTGAGCTGGAGTCTTTACCTTTCCTTGGTTATATCATCTCAACCCAGGGATTGGCTATGGATCCGGCCAAACTACAGGCTGTGATGGACTGGCAGGAACCTCACTCTCTAAAAGCGGTGCAGCGCTTTATGGGGTTCATTAATTACTATCGCCAGTTCATTCCGCATTTCTCTACCTTGGTAGCTCCCTTGGTAGCCCTCACCAAGAAGGGAGCAAATCCCAAATTGTGGTCGGAAGAGGTCTCCACGGCTTTCTCTTCTATTAAGTCTCATTTTGCTAGCGCTCCCATCCTACATTGCCCCGATGTTGATAAGCCATTTTTATTGGAGGTGGATGCCTCATCCGTAGGTGCTGGAGCAGTCCTCTTCCAAAAGGATGCTCAAGGTCGGAAGCATCCTTGCTTCTTCTTCTCTAAGACCTTCACTTCAGCGGAGAGGAATTATTCCATCGGGGATAGGGAGTTGCTAGCCATGAAGTTGGCCTTCTCTGAGTGGAGACATCTGTTGGAGGGGGCCCGTTTTCCCTTCCAAGTCTTCACCGACCACAAAAATTTGGTGTATCTGCAGACAGCTCAGCGGCTTAACTCTCGCCAGGCCAGATGGTCCTTGTTCTTCTCTCGGTTTAATTTCACACTCATTTTCCTCTCTGGAGAGAAGAACATTCGTGCCGACGCTCTCTCTCGCTCTGTGGTGTCCTCTGAAGAGGAGGTAGAGGAGCCTCGGCTTATTGATCCCACAGAGAGCCTGAGAACAGTGGCTCCAGTTTCACTAGAGTCTGTGCCTCCGGGCAAGACTTTTGTGCCTACCAATTTGCGACCGGAGGTACTCTCTTCGGCACATTCGTCCAGGGTTGGTGGACATTTTGGGGCAAAGAGGACATCTGAATTGCTGGCGAGGACATATTGGTGGCCGCATATGGTCCGTGATGTTGGGGACTATGTTCGGGCGTGTGTCTCCTGCGCCAAAAATAAGTCTCCACGACAACGGCCAGCTGGTTTACTTTATTCTTTGCCGGTGGCAGACAGGCCCTGGGAGATGGTTGGGATGGACTTTGTGGTGGGCTTGCCCAAGTCTCGGGGTTGCACCATCATTTGGGTAATCACCGATCATTTCTCTAAAATGGTGCATCTGGTGCCACTACCACGGTTACCTTCTGCACGGGCTCTGGCAGCGTTGTTCGTTAGGCACATCTTCCGTCTACACGGCATGCCGGACAAAATTGTCAGTGACCGAGGTCCCCAGTTTGCGTCTCGGTTCTGGAGAGAGCTTTGTCGTCTACTCAGTATTGAGTTAAATCTCTCTTCAGCGTATCATCCTGAGACGAATGGGTTGGTAGAGAGGGCCAACCAGACCTTGGTCACCTATCTACGACATTTTGTCTCTGCCAGGCAGGATGACTGGGCATCCTTGCTACCATGGGCTGAGTTTGCATTAAAAATGCTGTGGCTGACTCCACCGGACAGACTCCTTTCCTTCTGAACTACGGTCAGCATCCGCGGGTTCCGGTGCCCATGCCCGTGTCTTCCGCCGACTCCAGGGTGGCAGACTGGGCTGTGGAGGCACGGGACATTTGGGACCGTACCCAGGATGCCATTCAGGCATCCAAGGAGAGGATGAGGTCCTCTGCCGACGCACATCAGCGCCCCGCTCCAACATTTGCTCCTGGGGACTTGGTGTGGCTCTCCGCCCGTAACATCAGGCTGCGAGTTGAGTCCACTAAGTTGGCACCCCGCTACCTGGGTCCTTTCAAGGTCCTCGAGCAGGTTAACCCTGTGGTATACAGTTTGGCTCTTCCACCACGCCTGGGTATCTCCGACACCTTTCATGTATCCCTCCTGAAACCCGTGCTCATGTCCCGGTTTTCTGAGTCATCTGCCGGGACATCGGGTTCATCTACGGATGACCATGAGGTGAACGCCATCGTAGGGTGTAAGGTGGTACGGGGCAAAAAGTTTTATTTGGTGGACTGGAGGGGCTATGGGCCTGAGGATAGGTCTTGGGAGCCTGCCGAGCATATTCACGCTCCGCAGCTCATCGCTGTCTTTGAGCACAGCAAGGCCCAAAGAAGGGGGGCCCTAGGAGGGGGGGTAATGTTAGGGTTCGATTTCCCGCTGCTGCACAAGGGGAGTCTCGAACCCGTCCCGCTGCGGTCTCCCATTCATCTCCGGCCGCAGTGGAGCCTGCTCAGCAGAGACATCGGTCCAGGCGTCTTGCCCACTCCTCTACTGTGCAGTGACTTGCTGCTGCCTTTCCTGGATCTGCTATTATAGCCAGTGCTGGAGCAGTCGTCTTTGAGACAAAGTTCTGCGTCTTCCCATCTGAGCATGCCCAGAGTGAGATCTCTCATTGGTGATCAGGGGTCACATGTTCAGGTGCTGCAGCGGCTCCTATTGGTCCGCCAGGAAGGTCATGTAGCTACGTTTGTTTGTAACAGCTTCTCATTGGTCCTTGTTCCTGGAAGGTCCTGTAGCTGTTGCTATAAAAGGGTAGCATGGCTGGGCCGCCATGCGCTAATATCAATCATTGTATGCTATGCGCCAGTGTGGTCATGTGTATGTGTGGATAGGGACCCGGCTGAAATAAGCCACTAGAATACCGACTTAATCGGTGAGGAGTTTGGTATGGTAGCTGGTCAGGGTCGGTGTCCTAGATGCCCTAGATTACCGGCATAACCGGTGAGGAGTTTTGATTGCCGTATTCAGGGTCTGGCGTTCAGACGCCATAGATTGCGGGTTACTCCCGCGAGGACATTAGCACATGATCACGCTTTATGAACGCGTAGCACTTAACTGTGTACCTGAGAGCCTGACAGGACACAGTACTTTTTCTCAGCGGCCCTGTGACGTAACAGGGTTCGCTTTCAACGCTAGACAGCGCCCTAGCGTGTTTTCTTTGCCACTCAGTTGTGTCTAGTGAGTGCGCACACATCGCCATATAGCGCTGCGGCTCTCCTTCTAGCAGCTCTGTGGAGTAACAGAGTTCGCACCTATTGCCACAGCGCATTACGGCGTTTATGTTGGCGACTCTGCGGGATAACAGAGTTTGCTTCTCGCGACATTTCTACTAGCAGCAGGCTCCGCTTGCACGGTGGACCCCGGGCTGCGAACGCACCTCTCTACTTTATATATTTGGTGCGTTCCGCAGACCCTTAACAGACCGGACCCACAATGCGCACGGCGTTGCACTGGCAATGCCACTACTTGGCACTGAGTGGTAGCAAAATACAGTTAATTAAGGTGCACCAGGGTTTGGCGCAAAACAAGAGCAACAGCTCAACTGACTGCAGAGCGGTACCAAAAGATGTGTGCCAGAGTATGTGGATTGAGTGTGCCCTGTAAACAGCCCGTGCTAAGCAGCACACGTGGCCGAGACAGGCGCTAGGTCAAGCCGAGTAAAAACATGCCTGACTAGGGAAGACTAGGCGATCATACACGCCGACAGTGCGTCAGATTATCGGCCCAAACACACATGCAAACACAGAGTGGTAGCGTATCCACTCGCTCACACACACCACATGGTTTATACTAGCAAACGGCCGTGCGATCCTTTTATAACCGCAGCCTTCCAGGACCTTGCTGATGGTCCAATCCGAACTGCTTGAGGACCTGAGCATGTGACCTCCGACCACCAATGAGCGGTCGTCTCACTGGCATGCTCAGATGGAGAAAAGCACGATTTAGTCCAGGAACATCTGCTCGCCGCTGACTAATGCTGGTTGCTATAGCTGAACCTGGGGCACAGCAGCAACCAAATGCATAGCATTAGCCCGAGCAAGACGCTGGGACCAATGTCTCCGCTGAGCAGGATATTTTGCGGCAGAAGAATGGGAGACCGCAGAGGACATGGCTCGAGATTCCCCCTGTGCAGCGGTGGGATCTCGACGCCTAACACATGTTGACAGTAGTTTATGGAATAAAAGAACAATTTACATTTTGCTCAAAAATATACCTAAAAAAGAAAAATCAGACAAACTGAAAATTTTGCAGTGGTCTCTTAATTTTTGCCAGAGCTATATATCATTTAGAGGTTTTCATTGCTGGAGCTTGCTTTTTGCATGGTGAGCAGACTGTAAGATAAGCACATTACAATTGTTGACTGAGAAACTCCAACACCTTGGTGGATCCGGGGATGCCTGCACTAACCAGACAGGTATTTCTCGAAGATTCTGCAAAAATCCTTATTTGATAAATTTGTGCAGCGCATCTAAATTTGGTGTTTTGGGCTTTATTCTTTTCTAGGTTTGTTTGAGTGTTGACCTTCATACCTGTAATCAAAAATTATACACAAAGGTAGATACACTTCCCAAAGTTTCTGTCCATCTTAGACTGAAGATTTTGAAAAAGTTCTCATTTTAGCTGAGGGTACAGTTGTGTCCTCAGTTTCCCTAGATCTGACTTGATTAGCTCTGGATAATCTAGCCAACCAAACTTTTTTTAATCATCCTCAGTTCCTAAAAGTCCCCAAACCCACCTCTCTATGGACTTTATTACTGATCAGCCTCTGAAGGGAAAACAGTAATCTGTGTGGTAGTGAACAGATTTAGCAAACAGTTTTACTTCATTCCTCCATCCAAATTGCCTTCCTAGCAACCTTATGCAAGTAATTTATAAAACACATGATTCTTCTGCAAGGTATTATAAAAAAAAATATTGTTTCCTTCTGAAGTAGTTAGTTAATTTCCAAATTCATGATTGAACTTTGTAATAAGATTAGTATTGAATTATTAATATATTTTTCTTCCGCCTACCAATGAAAGTCAGACTTTCGGTGTTAGATCTCTGGTCATTAACCAGACTGAGTGGATCAAAGGATCACGTGTGTCAACCATTTAGAAATAGCTTTAAGTCTTAAGTAGTGTTGAGCGATACTGCTCGATATCTAAAAATATCGGATCGGAATGGTATCGCCGATATCACTAAATATCGTCGATATCCGATTCCGATACCGGAAGTCCCATGTAAGTCTATGGGAACAAAATATCGCAACTAAAAAAACTCTTTCGTTGTAAACACAAAATATACACACATAGAATACATATATATATATATATTATATATATATACATGTCATTGTGACATATATATATTACATATATTTATAGTTTATACACTTCTACATAGTAAAATAGACTCTGATTCAATTGCCGGGTAAAGCCGTGACATACCCCATAGAAGTCGATGGGCTCGGTGCCGAGTACCCCCAAAACCTCTGGCTCTGTGCGACTCAACTTGGGCGTCACGAACAGGATTCTGTAGCTCGCTATAAGCGAGTCCTGTGTGCCTGAATTGAACTGGTTTTGTGCTTGAGAATTGCTAAAATCATCAGAGAATGTATTTGCCATTTTTCAGCCATATCTGCGTCACGACGAGGTACTGGTGAAGAAGAAGGGCGTGCTCTTCGTGGGTGTACACTCACTCAGTGGCGCGAAAACGATGGCCGACCACTCTAAATGGTACTGCAATGTAAGATCGTGCCCCACAGCTCTTGAGTTCCGCCTCCTCATCCTCCTCAGTGTGCGGAAACTAACACGAAGGTCCCGCCTCACTACAAAAGAGGGGCCCTCTCCAGATGCTAATGACACATGTGACTTGGCAGAGATGGCTAATGGACACGAGCAGAAGTGTGAAGGGATGGAGCAGTCAGAGCTCTCCCCCCACGGAAGCGACCCGATCGCCACGGAACCACCGTTGGGCACCCGGCCTGGAAACCCTCCTACGCTGCAAGAAGCGGAGGATACCCTAAGAGGCCTGGCCCGGCACCGGGAGGAGGTCGCCAGGATGGAAGCCAGCTGGCGTGCCCTAAAACTAAACTTGGAGCGGCGCCAATCCCTCTTACCTGAAGTGTCTGTACCGGAAGGTAAGGCACCCGTTCTAGTAGAGGAGTCCGTGCGGGCATCCCAGCCCTTGCAATGTGATCCGGTTGACGTTGTCGCAGTGGAGGCATCCGTTCATGCAAAAAACGCTGCACCGGCAGCACCCCAGATCCCGCTGTCTGCCCCGTCGCTGAGACAGAAGCGACACCCGTTCTCATGGAGGAGGCCGCACAGGCACCAGAGGTCTACCTGTCTGTACCGGAGCCCCGACTGTCATCTGTTCCAGAGCCGGCTGCTTCCTCCGCAGGTGAGCGCCGCCAGGACTGTCGGGCGCCAGGAGAGCTGCCGCAAACCGGACATCGTAAGCTGCAGTTTGATGGTGGAGACATGGAGATGCTGGTGGAGGAGAATTACAACCGGCGTCAGGAGGAAGAGTGGAGACGTCGGGATGAGAGAAGCCGAGCGACAAAGGGAGCAGCGCAAATCCCAGAAGCTTCGCCAACGTCACATCGAGAAGGACCGGGCAGATAAGGACCGGATGAGAAAAGATAAAAGTACGGTGAGGGAGCCGCGGCGTAAGGGTGCAGTACGGAGCTTTAAATTGAAAGCTGGTTGGGGCTTCATCCAGGAGCCTGGACTTTATTTAGAAGTGTTTGTGACCCGGCGGGATGTGGAGACTCACCTCCCAGAAGGACACCCGGGGAGGGACCTGTTGCCAGGAGACTTGGTAACTTACACCCGACACTGGGGTTACAATGGATGGTATGCCCTAAATGTCACCAGGTGCGACCCCTGGTCCCCAGAGTGTCAGGAACCTGTGAGACCCTCGGAGCCTTCAGCCTCCCACATCCAGGCCTCTGCACAAGTGCCCACCCCACGCCGTAAATCTCCCCAGCCTCCCTCAGTGGTCTCCTCAGCAGCCCCAGCTATGGACATGATAATGATAGCTGGCCCGTACCCGGCGCCTGTTAGGCCCCCTGGGGTTCGTACAGTCCGGGACATAGGGTTCCAGACCCGGAGGGAGACGAAAGAGGTGGCCACACAGACACAGATAGCGGGTCACGACTTGACTGTACAGGCCACACGACGTCATCAGGTCCTGGTGGTCCTTGGTGTCTCGGATATTTGGCAAGCATCAGAAGAGTACCAGGTGGTACCTGGAACACCCCTGCCAAAGAATTATAAATAACCCGGACAGGGTCCCTGTATGTAAATAGTTAAATTGTTGATGTACCCGGACGGGTGAATGTTCATAAAAAAGTTTTTAATTTATTAAAGCCAACAACACAGTTTTCATTACTTTTATTACAGTCTCATCCTGCGACGCCATCGATCTCCTGTAAAAAAATGAAAAAAAAAAAACAGCAGTATACCACCTGTCCGACGCAGTCCATAGTAACGAGTGTCCCACGACGATCCAGCTCTGCTACATCAGAATGACCTCAGAGGCAGGCAGGCAGGCAGAGCCTGTCATCCCGGCGCAGCACAGCTGATTACCTGCTTCCCCGGCGGTGACGTCATCGGACTGGTTTACGGCCGGGATTACCCTGCAGTCACTGCAGTTATCGCGAAAAACTGCATGTGACCGCCAGGGAGAAGATAATGGCGGCCATCAAGCAGTCCAGGACGTGACCGCCGGAGATCTTCTGCCAGGTAAGTGCCGCTGACTCCTGACAGACCCGACCGACGGACACTCACAGTGACAGTGACAAATCCGATTCCGGTATCCGATATGACGAAAATATCGGTACTCGGAATCGAAAGCCCGATACAGCTAATATCGGCCGATACCCGATATTTGCAGTATCGTATCGCTCAACACTAGTCTTAAGTTATACCCATTTTGAGTGCTTAATTAATATTATATTGGGCAATATTTACTCACACAAAGTAGAATTAGAGAGATCACATACCTATGTGTAAGCCTTCTCTGACTGACACACACTGCAGTCTCCTGATTCTGGGCTATGCAAACTTTATGACGGTTACATTTCATTTTCAAACAAGGGTCTTTTGCCGGATCAAGAGCTGTAAAGAAACAAGCAAACTAGTAAAAATCCAAGTAAATGGGGCACATAAACAGTATTAATTTTATAAAATAACCATTAATTTTTAAACATTTGCTATGCTTATTTTCAAGAACGAAAATCAAAGCTCAAAGTGATGTGAGTCATTGATAAATGAAAAGTTGACCTGCATATTTTCAAGACTATCCTGGCAGTGAGCCTGTTTTTGGTTTATATGCATTAAAAAAAATATTCAGTATGGATTTATGGCTTAATGAGCTGTGACTTTTTTTTGCCAAACTACAGTTTAATGTTTCGTCGAGGAGTAATACTAGAAGCATTTCCACTGACTGTAAAAAACAGAATTAATACATTTTAAAGCTTTTTACTTTAACGATAACAAACGTAATAGGAATTTCCTAAATAGATATTTATTTATTAAATGTAAAATAGAAAATGTTAATGTTCAGTTTAGCTGCTACACATTAGCTGACCAATTTATTTACCCATCAGAAAACTTTCCTGATTTAGCCAGCCAGATTATCAAAGTTCTCTCCATGGTCAGTGGTCTTTACATAAAACAAGTTTATAAACCTCAGATGAAAGTTTGTTTGAATGATTATTTCTAAGGATCTCATGGACATTTCTATCATAACAAGGTTCGCTTCTGCCGGAAAGGAGTTTTCTATCAGTCAGGAGGATCATTGTTGCCTAGCAACAACTCAATCGATCAAAATCAATGATGAGCAGCTCTAGGAAAACATTGCAATCATTTGCAAGTGTAAAATGGCCTTTATATTGCCGCTTTCATTAGCTTTTTACATAGCCTGTTATAAATACTTCACTCTCCAGAATGAAAATTACTAGAGAGTTCTCTGCAGACATAGAACCAGAAGAAATACTGTGGATTGGAGCTTTGAAATATTCATCTGTAAAATAAAAATAGATTGCATGCCAGGCTGTACAGCATTATTGAAGTAATGTATTTGCTATCCCATACAGTATGTAATATAAAAATTATGGTCAAGGAGCACTTTCTCAGACTGAGACAGGTCTTATTTACCATGACGACTATTAATCGGTGAAATATTCAACCTCAGGAGCTGTTCACAAGGGGGACCGTACATAGCTTCCAAAAAATTTTGAATGCATTTTTTAGAAGAAAATAATATAAATGCTTATGTAAACATGTAAATTTCTTTTCTGAATGATTGGTCAAGTGGATAGACAGGA
Source organism: Oophaga sylvatica (assembly GCA_033576555.1). NCBI lineage: Eukaryota > Metazoa > Chordata > Amphibia > Anura > Dendrobatidae > Oophaga > Oophaga sylvatica. The sequence goes on from JARQOD010000001.1 coordinate 145,350,470, forward strand.
GGGCTCAGGAGGCAAAGATTAGCGCTTTTGGAGCAGACTGGATCATGCATTGTGGTTGTCCATGTGTCCCTTCCCTTTGTCCTTTTTGAACCCTGAAAATTATGGACATTTGTCTTTTTTTAACCATAGTGACTATTTAACTATTTACATAGTGCAGGTTTAGATGGTCATATTTCACAGTTTTTATAAGTACGGCAACGCACATATCTGCATATCTCCTGACCCAAAACTACCTTATAAATGCCTATGAGGCTGTAAGATTGAATCACAAGATCTTTGGTCCATTTGACATTGCGGTCCATAGACATAAAGTAAATACGGTCATCTGAACCTGTCATTACCCAACCTGACTGACGGTTTTAAGAAATTTAGTTTCCTGTATAAAAAAACCAATTTAAATAACTGGAGCAGAAAATGACAAATTGGAAACCGTTTAGTTAGCTATAGTCAATCTTGACAGTCTGAATCTAAAATAATAGTGTGCTGGAAAAATAATGACTTACTTTAAAAATAAATTTTCCCTTCCCAATAATATCAGATGTACAGTACATCTTAGATAGAAAGGTTTTCGAATGCCTAACTTGTCAACAATTTTTTTTTCTTAGAATTGGGATAGTGCTTGCTATGTTTTCAAATCAATTTTCCAATGATGAAAAACTAAAAAGTTTTCAAACTTACAAATAATCAATTTTGTGTAAAAACTTCACATGAACAAAACTACTAAGAGGTTAAGTTTAAATTTGCATAAAAGTAAGAACTTTTAGGCAATTTAGATTTTATTTCCATTCAAAACAAATTCAAATGTAGAGATGAATGAATTCTTTGAAAATCAAATTCACCAACTTTAATGAATTATTACAATATATTTTATTTGCTGCCAACTAATTTGCAGCAAATTACAAGTACTTCAACTGTTCTGTAAAGATGTACATAGCACCCTAAAGCTTCCCATGGCTAAATCAAATTCATTTTAAGCTTTTTACACAAACAGCTACTTAGTGATATCAAAGTGACCTCAACATTTATGGCGAAATGTACTATTATTATGCTTTGCTTATATAACGCTATCATATTCCGTCAGCGCTTTACATACTTTATCATCACAATCCCTAATGGGACTCACAATCTATATTCGGTATCAGTATGTCTTTGGAGTGTGGGAGGAAACCAGAGTACTGGAGGAAACCCATAAAATACAGGGAAAACATACAAACTCATTGCAGATGTTGCCCGTGGTGGGATTTGAACCCCGGACACCAGCGCTGCAAAACTGCAGTGCCACCATGTTTACATACAGTTACTGGGTATGGTAACCGTTCTTCACTGCTTTGTTGTCATGCACTATCTATAATGTTTACTCAATGTTTTTTAGCTCTCTAAGTGTCTCTATTGCTAAGCAGTGAGATGTGACATTTTCTCACTATTCAGCTTAATCCCAAAAAGGCTGCTGCATTACCTGCCTTTGCTTTTATGTGGGCTACAGTAGTCCTTCCTGACTAGCTGTGTGGTATTCTACGCTGTGATGGATGAAAGGCATTATGGGGAAGCCCAACTAGCTGAACTTGAGATCTTTTGGGCCTAATTGGCTATGTTTGCAAATCAAGCAGTACATTTTCTGAATTCTCAAGGTCCAGGAAATTTCCAAAAATTGTACTCATATTTGATTAGCGCCTAATCGATTTGCTTGTCTAGTTAACAGGAATATATTATCCTTATTTCAATAGACAAGATATAGAATCTAAAACAAATAGAACATTGAAAATAAAAAAAATAACATTTTAAAAAGAAGAGTAATTTTAAAATATTTTATTAGAAAAAGTAAAAAAGTAATTTGGCAGTAGTCATATTTCAATAAATTTTTCCTAATTAGTGGAATCATTTTTTACCTAAATGAAGCATCACTATTGTAATTATTTCTTAATGTAAAATCTGTTGCTTAAACACTTCATTTTGTAAAAGAAAAACAAGAATCCTTCATAATATTTCTGCAAGATAACATATCCACGTGAAATACCTTTTTCATATACATAAGATTTCCATTAAATATTAATCTTTTAATTTTGTAGAATTCGAAGAAAAAGGTTATTATCTTTCAAAATGTAATTACACATTCACTTGACTTTGTCATGCATAAAAGAAGTTATGACCCCTCAAGTTACCGCCGTTGAATAAAGTATTACTTTAAAAGGAGATTATCATCTTAGATTAAAGGTGACATCATAATGATACACTATATCTATTTTTTTATCTTTTGATGAATATTATTCATATGGGATGGCCAGGAAAAATCAAGGAACAACATTTCAGGGTTATACGAAAGGGTCAAAATAAGATTTGCAGTGCAACATTTTATAAGTTGGGTAAAGGTACTTGAAAAAAGTGTATATTTTTAGCATAAGTAGAACATTATTTGATATTTAAAGTTTCAAGAGGTAAAAATTAGTGTTCCTTGCACATCAGATGAAGATAGGAAAATAAGACAAGTTCTTACTACATTTCAGTAAACAATGGGTGAAGGAAAGATCTAAAAAAAATGCATTGTTACCGCTAACAAAAACTGTTTAATTGCACGTTTATCAAAATTATTTCCACATAAATTACCGGTAATATTAAGTCAACTCAGTCAGGTAGGGGGTCACCCCAGCTGATAAGAAGCGAATCATTAAAAATTACAACAAAATTAGAATAAAACAATGTATTTTTATTAATTTAACAAAGTATAAAAACAATTTTAAAAGACAGGGCATTGTGATGCATTGTGATGTGTCTCCCCTCCCCGACCGCATGGCTTGCCTACTATGATCTAAGAACTGTAAGTTGATCTTCCTTATGTTAACCCCTTTTATTTTCTGTAACCATATTGTACATAACGATATTGTCTCAGCTTGTTACCATTTTTTTAAACTGTAAGCACTGCCTGCATTTTTAAGGAATAAACCTATAAAATTATTAGTTTGTTTCTCCTGCTCTATAAACTAATTTACACGTGCCTGAAGTACTACACTACTGTTTTGGGGTTGCTACGGACCCTCTTGATAAATTGTTCCAAGTAAACCGTAGCTGGTGGCAGCTTAAAAGAAGGGGTTAAAGTGTTGACCTATGGGGTGGCGTTGGCAGTGATGGAGCGGGTTTTATAAGTGTATTGCCCGGCTGCGGCCCGGAGTAATAATAATTCCCTCACTGCAGCGTGCCCAATAGCCAGCACACATCCAAGTGACCCGTCTGGCGACTAATTATCCTAGGTGCAGTTCCCTGACTGACCTGAGGGAAAGGGGGGCGCCAGAGAGCTGCAAGTTCCTAAGTGGAAGTGGGATAATAATAAATCCCTGCAGTTTACTGGGTCGGACGGCAGCAGCCGTCGTGTGTGTGCGCGTTTTCGTCACATTTGCGGCACGGAGGGATCACAAGCCGTGATACCCCGGGCTACCGTGTGGCGGACCGTGTGCACGTTTCTTCACATGTGTACCACAATATAATTTATTATTGTACACCAAAAGACAGGGCAAAAAGGTCTCCAAAAAGGATGTGAAACACCACAAACGATTGCTAGAAGTTGAAATTAAAGGTGGTGAGGCAAACGAAGTAGAAAGTTAGGGGTCCTGATATTCATACAATGTAAGTGCGATGCAAGTGGGAAGTCAACGAAATAAAAAGGAAATAGAAACATAATCTCACTACCAATTTTATCCCCTATAAATCGTATCCCTAATGGATCAATTAATATTATTAGATACCCTGGATATTATTGGATATCCTGATTATTATTGGATACTCTGAACATTATTACTAATATTGGATTAAGTGATTTGCCATTAACTCAATTTTGAAATACTACATTAACCAACGAACGCTTTGATCCAGATTAAAAACTGAAACAAACACTCTTATTAGTTTTGACAATATCTTTATTGTATCATTAGAAACAGTCAGTAAACCTCCATATGGAGAAATAATTGCAACCAAATTTCATATATATTTTACATATACATGACTACTGTATTATGTGAGAAGTATTTGTTACTTTTATATTGTTAATCTGTGACCAATAAGATTAACCTTCAATGAATTGAGATAAAAAAAAAACAATAGTAAAAATAGTGAAAACATTTATATGAACATATTGAAAATTTTATTTTTACTCCCTTATTTAATCCATTTCCTACTTTTGGATAAAATAAAAAGGAGAACAAACTCAATAAAATATACACTCAAAGGAGTATTATGCTATGCTATTATGCTATGGGCTGCATATCCGCCCAACCTCCCATTTGACATATAAAATCCATTAAAGAAGTTGTCTGGGCTTTCTGCATAATTTGTGCATGTACCTAGGATGCAGAATGCTGACAGTATGTTATATACTCTCTGTCAGCATAGAATCATAGAATGGTAGAGTTGGAAGGGACCTCCTGGGCCTTCTGGTCCAACCTCCTGCTCAAAGCAGGATTCTTTAAATCATCCCAGACAGATGTCTGTCCAGCCTCTGTTTGAAGACTTCCATTGAAGGAGAACTCACCACCTCTCGTGGCAGCCTGTTCCACTCATTGATCACCCTAACTGTCAAAAAGTTTTTTCTAATATCTAATCTATGTCTCCTCCCATTCAGTTTCATCCCATTGCTTCTAGTCTTTCCTTGTGCAAATGAGAATAAAGATGATCCTTCTACAATGTGACAGCCCTTGAGATATTTGTAGACAGCTATTAAGTCTCCTCTCAGTCTTTTTTTTTGCAAGCTAAACATTCCCAAATCCTGCAACCGTTCCTCATAGGACCTGGTTTGCAGACCGGTCACCATTCTGGTGGCTCTTCTCTGAACTTGCTCCAGTTTGTTGATGTCTTTTTTAAAATGTGGTGCCCAAAACTGGACACAGTATTCCAGATGAGGTCTGACCAAAGAGAAGTAGAGGGCAATAATGACCTCAAGTGATCTAGACTGTATGCTTCTGTTGATACATCCTAGAATTGTATTTGCCTTTTTTGCTGCTGCATCACACTGTTGACTCATGTTCAGTCTGTGATCAATTAGTATACCCAAGTCTTTTTCACATGTGCTGTTACTTAGCCCTATTCCTCCCATTTTGTATATGCTTTTTTCATTTTTATTGCCCAGATGTAGTACTTTGCATTTTTCCCTGTTAAAAACCATTGTTAGTTGCTGCCCACTGCTCCAGTTTATTTATATCTTTTGAAATCCTCTCTCTCTCTTCTCTAGTATTAGCTACCCTTCCTATTCTGCATGGTGTCCTAGATGGCACACCTAGTCAAGTGAGCACCTCTTCTGATTCTGGAGGAGCTGCTTACTCATTGACTACAGTTTTCCTGTCTGACAGAGACCAGTTGGTGACGTCACAAGAGACACCATCCTCAGTCTCTGCCAGACCCTCCTCCAACCTCCTGCTCCAGCTTCCCTTTGCAGCACCCAGTGCCAGGCAGCAGGGGAATGACTCAGCTGATTGGGTGAATCAGGAAGGAAAAGGCTTTTACATAGCAGTATAATGTGCTGTGTGCTTCCATTCACACACACATCCATCCACACACACATCCATCCATCCACACACATATTCATCCATCCATACACACATCACTATTGAATGAGATTCAGCAGCAACTGAGGTGTGTTATGTGGTATATATGTAAATATACACACACACTTTTGCACACACACATCACTTCACAGAGGGTGACGTGAAGACATGAACCACTGTGGATGTTGTGTGGAGTGCAGTGATTGTGCCGCTTTCTACAGATGAACACACTTCTCTTTTATATCCAACACTGGAGTGATGACAGAGGACCATGCTGGGAAGATTACTGACAGCCAATGAGCGTACAGAGGGTGGGGCTGGACACTGAGGTCGGGCGGTGTCAGCTTTGGCTGCGAGAATAGATAACACAACATAGAGAGCTGTCATATTTGGTAGAGTCGCAGGTAAACAAATGGGGTGCAGAGAATGAAGTGAAATTCAGGAGGAACTAAAGGCAGAAGCAAAAAACTAAATTTATAGGGGTGTTGTATATTACAATACAGCACATATTAGATAGAAAAAATTGGGATTTTGCGTCCGAACAACCCCTTTAAATCTACTATTCCTGTTTCCATGATTCATGTTGAGCTGTACTATTGCTCTGGAATGCATTAACCTAATCAGAATAACATCCAATATCCTGTTTAGGGAGACCTATCACACTATCATATTTGACCTATTGGTACCCCTTCCTCTATTGCTTCAAAGAAGATGATCACCTGATTTAAGTACATTTTTCCCACTACTTTTTCCCTTTACCCTATTGCAAATCACAAATGTGTCTGAACAGATAATGGCTAGATATCATGCTTTGTGTCAGGACTCGAACTAAGCATCTCTTGTGCACCAGGCAGCAGCTCTTCCCTCTGAACTATTCAGCTCACTGGACAGTTCCTTGCTAAACCAGATACTAGTAACCGGGGTTATTCCTGATTGTCTTCACCCCAAGTTCCTGATTGGCTCAACCCTGTGTTCTCCTGATTGAATGAACACTCTACTTAAATCTGGCAATGCACTTCCTTCCTTGCTAGATTATTAAGCTCCCAGCGTTTAGTCTAGTTTCCTTCCACCTGCTGTTTATCCTCAAGATTCTCCTGCTTCTACAGTGTACCAACCTCTGGCTATTTCCTGACTATGATACCTGCTTAGCCTCCCAACTATACTGCTTCTCCGTTTACCAATCTCTGGCTATTTCCTGACAACACTACCTGCTTGTGCTGCCCCTAGTGGTTGCAATATCACTATTCCAACTCAGGTCAGTCAATAACACTTTGGCTGCTTTATGTGCCTTCATCTACTTTGTACAGAAGATTTCAGGACCATAGTGCAATTAAGCACTGTTATTTTTGTAAGAGAAGTTGTGGAACGGCACCACACAGACTAAATGGTACTGTGCTAAAAATCCAGAAAGAGTCAATACACTAAGCAATAAGTAAATATTCTTGGCAAAAAAGAACACAAGTTCCAATAAAATAGAAAAAGCAATCTGAATACTAGAATACAAAGCTTTATAATATAATACAGATGAACAGAAAAAACAAAGGGTTGTTTCTGCAAGAGACATTAAATCTCCATAACAAGATCTACATATGGATATAAGCTCCCTCCAAAATATAGAAAACTGTGAAAGGGTAATATGTCCCAAAAGAGTTGACAAAATCTATCAGTAATAAGCTGTATAAGGACAAAGGGAATGCATTTATGCAGTTGCATTAAAAAGTGTTTGTCCCTTCCTAATTTCCTATTCTTTTGTATGTTTGTCACACTTAAATGTTTCAGATCACCAAACAAATTTAAATAATAGACAAAGATAACCCAAGTAAACACAAAATGTAGGTTTTTTTTTAATTAAGGTCTTTATTATTAAGGGAAAAAGAAATTCAAACCTACAGCCCTGTGTAAAAAAGTGATTGACCCCTAAATCTAAAATCTTTTTGGACCCCCTTAGCCGCAACAACTGCAATCAAGTGTTTGCAGTAAGTGGCAGTGAGTCTTTTACAATGCTCTGGGGGAATTTGGCCCACTCATCTCAGAATTGTTGTAATTCAGCCACATGGAAGGGTTTCTGAGCATAAACTGTCCTTTCAAGGTCATGCCACAGCATCTCAATCGGATTGATGTCAGGACTTTGACTAGGCCTCTCCAAAGTCTTAATTATGTTTTTCTAAAGCCAATTAAAAAAAATGCAGTACCTATATGATTGCTAGTCCAGGATTGCGATGTGTTATAAAGATGATTGATTTAAAATCTCTTCAGTTTTTTGAGTGATGTAAAAACATACATTTATTTACTAAAAAATATATATAACAACTGAATTTTTTATTTAGAACATTGGAATAAAAACATCAGATTAAAAATTGTTACGTTGTTGCTACTTGATTAAAAGGCTCACTAGTAGTCAATGTGATGAAGGTTTTGTAGGTCTCCTCATAGAGCCTGTTTCACAATCACTTTCCAGATGGTTAAATGCTGTGAATCTAAAATGTAGAGACAATTCTATGAGGATGATGTTATGTACTGCTGACAGGGGTTTTAATAGGCGATACAAAATAATATCTATTAGTAAGGATAATATATGTTATAAAAAATAATATTAGGAAAGTTTCTATAAAGAAAGTGTCAGCTTTTTACCTCTGTCGTTGTAACTGATTAGTTGACTCAGTGGCTATAATAATTGCATGAAAAATGTGGTCTGCAATGACCAGGCAGTGAGTTGGATGTTAGGCCGGCGTCACACTGGCGACAGAATCGGACGACAACAATGCGATGAAAAATCGTATTGCAGTCTGCCCTATGTTAATCTATGGAGCAGCTCCCAGTATCAGATTTTTTGTGGTCCGTTTTAAACGTCCGTGTGCAATCGCAGCATGCTGCGATTGTCACCGATTGTGGGTCGACTATCGCCAATGCAAGTCTATGGGAGTGATGAAAAATTGGATTACAAACGGACCGCATGTGTGACTTGCGATGAAATCGCATCGGTGTCCTTTAGAAAAGCCGGCAATTCATCCCCGGCTATACTGTAAAATCACACTGACAGCTTTAATAAAGAATAGAAAGAATAGATATACACACATAGAATACATATATATATATATATATATATATATATATATATATATATATGTAATTGTGACATGTATATATATATATATATATATATATATTTATAGTTATAGAAGCCGACATGAAATGATACATTGTTTCCACACAGTTAACCATGTCATTTCCTGTATTTTGATATTTGTTTAGAACTTACAATTACATGAGTGTATTTGTGCTAAATTTCAGACATGTAGGGATTAATTAAAGGTGTAAATTCGTTGACAAAAAAATGCGTGGGTTCCCGCTGTATTTTCTCCACCAGACAGACAAAGCAAGCGAGTGGGGGCAGATAATAATAGCCTAGGGAGGGTACTTTTTTTTGGTGCCCCCCCTGGCTACTAACATCTGCCCCAGACACCCCAGAAAGGGCAAATCTATAATTAGATTCGCCCTTTCTGGCACTTTGCCCGTCTATTCCCATTGCCCTGTAGCGGTGGCGAATGGGTTAATAATCTCACCTTAATGTCACCTTAGTATTGAAAGGTGACCTTAAGGCAGGTTAATAATTGAGAGCTGTCAATTAGACAAATATCAATTATTAATCCTATTGAAGTAAATAAAAAAACACACACACACTTTAAGAATAAATAATTTTAATGAAAATAAAACACATATTTTTGACCATCTTTTATTTCACTCTTAATACGTTCTAAGCCCTTGTTCTTCTAAAATAAATATAAAATAATAAAACAACATTATTCTTACCTATCTGGCAATCTGTCACGTCCCACGATGTAATCCTTCACTAAGGGTTAACTACTAGCAATCAGATAAGCAGCGCAAGTAATCCTGCGTGCTCATCTGATAGCTCCTGAATGAATGAGCTTATCTCCTGCCGACAGGAGAGGATGTGATTCATGAATGAAGCTTAATTGATTGTATCCACTTTCACCTTAGGTCAGGTCACTCAAGTGAAAGTTGTAATAAATCAATTAAGCTCCATTCATGAATCTATTCCTCTCCTTTCGCTGGGAGAGTAACTTATTCATTCAGGGGAATACAGGTCTGAGACAGCATTATTAGCTCTCTGCGACCTGTAACCTGTTAACCCTTTCTGATGGATTACACCGTGGGACCTGACTGTACATCGGATTGGTAAGAATCATTTTGCTTTTTTATTTTATTTTTATTACAGGAAATGGTTTTAGCAGGAAAATAAAATATTGTCAAAAACTGTGTGATTATTTCATTAAACTTCTTTTTTATTAAACTGTGTGTGTTTGATTTTTCTATCATACAATAGGATTAATAATTGATAGTTGTCTAATTGACAGCTCTCAATTATTAACCTGCCTTAAGGTCACCTTTCAATACTAAGGTGACATTAAGGTGAGATTATTAACCCATTCGCCACCGCTACAGGGCAATGGGAATAGACGGGCAAAGTGCCAGAAAGGGCGAATCTAATTATAGATTTGCCCTTTCTGGGGTGTCTGGGGGCAGATGTTAGTAGCCAGGGGGGGCACCAAAAAAATGTACCCTCCCTAGGCTGCCCCCACTCACTTGCTTTGTCTGTCTGGTGGAGAAAATACAGCGGGAGCCCACACATTTTTTTTCAACGAATTTACACCTTTAATTAACCCCTACATGTCTGAAATTTTGCACAAATACACTCATGTAATTGTAAGTTCTAAACAAATATCAAAATACAGGAAATGACATGGTTAACTGTGTGGAAACAATGTATCATTTCATGTCGGCTTCTGTGATTTCACAAAAGCCGGCAATTGAATTAGCGGCTATAACAGTATGTAGAAGTCTAGGAACTATAAATATATGTATATATACATGTCACAATGACATGTATATATATATATATATATATATATATATATATATTGTGAGACAGTGAGTGAATATGTGTTGAATGGGGTGTATATTTCACCTAGGTATAAGGGAAATGTGTGGCTTTGTAAACCTAGTGGTAGAGAAAGGTCACTACACCTCACATTCAGCACACACTTGCAGCTCAGGCCTGAAATCACTCAGGTGTTAATTAGGAGACCAGAAGTAGGTGTGTTGGAAACACAGTCTCCAGAGGAGAGAGCAGGCTTAGCCTGGACACAGGAAGGTGTCCTGGCACAAGAAGCCGTCTCAAGGAGTGTGGGAGCTGTCTCCGTCTGGACACAGGAAGGTGTCCCGGCACAAGGAGCGTCTCAAGGAGTTTGAGCTATCTCAGTCTGGGTGCAGGAAGGACCCCGGACACAGGAGTAGTCTCAGTGCGAATCCGTGTGAATAGTGGCTGAATAGGAGTGGATCTCTCTCAAGTCTGGACATGGAAGGTGCCTTCAGACACAAGGAGGAGTATCTGTGAAACTCCATACTGGTAACATATATCATATGTGTTGTTTTGAGTCAGGCTGATAGAGCCGCGACCCGGATAGACAGGGCAATCGATCTATGTGTAATTAGTGGCTAGACAAGCCCAGGTTTTCTGTTTATGCTTTGTTTTATCTGTTTGCTGTGGACTTTAATAAAGCTGGTTGCGGCCAGTTTTTACCAGAATTGCTGTCTGAATGAACTGTTTCCGGGCCATTCTGTCTACCCAGACAGCGATCTCAGAGCTATATCCCCTGAAATGCTACAATTGGCGGAGAATGCTGGGGCAGCGCAGTGGCTGGTACAGTTAGTGCTGGAGTGTGCATGCAGCACAGAGGCTTAAAGACAGCAATAAAGGTGAAGTCTGTTGAAATAGCAGCAGAGGAAAAAAAAAAGTGTTTCAAGAGAAAAGTCTGTGGAGCAGTCTTAAAGAGACAGTAGCCCTAATAGACTTTGCAAAGAAAAAAAAAAAAAAAAGTGTCTGCACAGCAGAGCTGAATTTTTTTCTGTGGAGAAGACTGGAGTGTGTATGTCTTGAGTGAAGACTGCCGTTGTTAAGACAGAGAAGTCTGACAGCATGGATGACAGCATGGAGGCGCTGTTTGAACAAATGGCACAAGTTAATGTGCAACATAAGACTGCTGTGGTTGAGATAGATAAGTCCAGCAGTATGGAGGAGCTTGTTAAGAAACACCTGCAGAGCATGCAGCAGGCCCAGCAGAGCTGGCAGCAGCAGCAGGAGTTTAACCGATTGCTGAGGGAGCGGATTGCAGCTCTCAGCACCTTGTACCCGAGTAATGTTGTGAAGGTACCTGCATTGTCCGCTGTAAAGAAGGCGGTAAGACGGTCCCTGAAAAAGATGACACCTCGTGATGATGTGGAGGTATATCTCACTAGGTTTGAGAGACTGGCAGAGAAGGAGAATCTGCCCCTATCTGAATGGGCCATGATGGTCGCACCCTATCTGATTGGAGAGCCCCAAAGGGCCTATGCTGACCTGAGCGAGCAGGACCGCCAAAACTATGCTAAGATGAAAGTGGGGATTCTTGTCCGGCTGGGTGTTACGGTGACAGCCCGTGCCAGGGGAGTTCATGACTGGAGATACAGTTGGGAGTCTGCAGTCAGCAGGCCTGATTATGGAGTTGAAAAGGTGATGGTGAGCCGCTGCACCCGAGCATGTCCTCCTGAGGTACAGCCGTCTGAGAGATCGTTACTTCAGAGTTCCCGGACGCTGAACTCTCGCGGTAAGAGCGTTCCAGCTGTTGGGGACATGGGGTATGCTGATAAGCGGGTTCAGGCCCGAGGGGACATGTGGGTGGGAGAGTGTGATGGACAGTGTTGGAGCTGGCGTGAAATTGCAGCCAACTGTCCAATAGGGGGGGAGCCTATGTGTTGTCATGTTGGCAGATCCCTCTCTCCCTGCGCAGAACCTGTGTGTGTGTCCACCTCAGCCGAAGAGACTGGACCACAGGGGTCCCCAGTGGTTGTAAATGACTGCCCAGCACAGGCCCTCTTGGACTCAGAGAGTCCAGTGACTTCCGTATGTGACAGCCTGATTGATAGGGACTTCATCCCTGATAAACACCTGAGTGTGGTGTGCATCCATGGAGACACCAAAGTCTACCCAGAGACTGCCGTGGACTTGGTCCCCAAACTCGGGGAGGTTTCATATGAAGGGGGGGTAGTGAAGAACCTGGTGCAACCCGTCATATTGGGTAATGACTTTCCCCAGTCTAAGGATCTCTGGGGGAAAAATGTTTCTGATGGACAGTGTGATGAAGCTCCTATTGAGGGTGCGCAGTCCCGAGGGGCGGAACACAATACTAGTGGGTAGTGTTGAGCATTCCGATACCGCAAGTATCGGGTATCGGCCGATATTCGCGTTATCGGAATTCCGATACTTAATTCCGATACTTTTTCCATATCGTATACCGGAATCGGAAGTTCCCATAATTCTTTGAGAGGCAATGTGATTTTAGTCAGCCAATGAGGAATCCTACGAAGTGTGGGCACATCCTGTAATGCTGCGGTCATCTTAACTAATGGCATGGCTGTGATTGGCTGCTGAAATGATGTCAGAATGCACTATAAAAGGCGCCGCCGCCATTTTAGCGTCACTGTGCTGTGAACTCAGTAAGGGACAGAACGCTACTCTGCTCACTCTGAGGGACAGTTAGATATAGCGATTTTGTGTACTACTGTGCTTGAGGCAGGCTAGTTTACCAACCGCTGTGTAAAGCTTCATTTTGTCAGTGTTGTTTTAACAGCTCTGTGCAAGGTGTGTGTGTGACAGTGCAGGTGACGCTGCAGTTTGCTCTGCATCCACCGCTGTTTGTAGGCATCTGCACGTGTCACTTTTTTTTTTTTTTTTTTTTATTTTATTTAGTGGAATTGGTGCAGCTCCATTATATTAGAAAAAAATCAAATCTATTAGTGTGACGTGCTTCCATCCGTATACAATACATTGGTTGCAAACACTATAGAAGTACAGAAAGGAGCTTTTCACAGATTGTGGACAGTTGTGTTTCAGTGTTCACTTCAGTCTGTGTTTTTTACTTTTTTGAGTGCAGATCACGCTCCAGTTACTTGTTCAAGCACTGCTGCTTGTACTCTGCTGAGCGTGTCTCAGTGGCTCATCCTTTTCATTTATCTCCAATTGGTTCTGCTACATTCCATTTAAAATAAATCTAATCTATTAGTGTGACGCGCTTCCATCCGTATACAATACATTGGTTGCAAACACTATAGAAGTACAGAAAGGAGCTTTTCACAGATTGTGGACAGTTGTGTTTCAGTGTTCACTTCAGTCTGTGTTTTTTACTTTTTTGAGTGCAGATCACGCTCCAGTTACTTGTTCAAGCACTGCTGCTTGTACTCTGCTGAGCGTGTCTCAGTGGCTCATCCTTTTCATTTATCTCCAATTGGTTCTGCTACATTCCATTTAAAATAAATCTAATCTATTAGTGTGACGCGCTTCCATCCGTATACAATACATTGGTTGCAAACACTATAGAAGTACAGAAAGGAGCTTTTCACAGATTGTGGACAGTTGTGTTTCAGTGTTCACTTCAGTCTGTGTTTTTTACTTTTTTGAGTGCAGATCACGCTCCAGTTACTTGTTCAAGCACTGCTGCTTGTACTCTGCTGAGCGTGTCTCAGTGGCTCATCCTTTTCATTTATCTCCAATTGGTTCTGCTACATTCCATTTAAAATAAATCTAATCTATTAGTGTGACGCGCTTCCATCCGTATACAATACATTGGTTGCAAACACTATAGAAGTACAGAAAGGAGCTTTTCACAGATTGTGGACAGTTGTGTTTCAGTGTTCACTTCAGTCTGTGTTTTTTACTTTTTTGAGTGCAGATCACGCTCCAGTTACTTGTTCAAGCACTGCTGCTTGTACTCTGCTGAGCGTGTCTCAGTGGCTCATCCTTTTCATTTATCTCCAATTGGTTCTGCTACATTCCATTTAAAATAAATCTAATCTATTAGTGTGACGCGCTTCCATCCGTATACAATACATTGGTTGCAAACACTATAGAAGTACAGAAAGGAGCTTTTCACAGATTGTGGACAGTTGTGTTTCAGTGTTCACTTCAGTCTGTGTTTTTTACTTTTTTGAGTGCAGATCACGCACCAGTTACTTGTTCAAGCACTGCTGCTTGTACTCTGCTGAGCGTGTCTCAGTGGCTCATCCTTTTCATTTATCTCCAATTGGTTCTGCTACATTCCATTTAAAATAAATCTAATCTATTAGTGTGACGCGCTTCCATCCGTATACAATACATTGGTTGCAAACAATATAGAAGTACACAAACGGGCCTTTCACAGCTACTGAACATGGGTTTTTAATTTTTAACTAAAATATGTATTTTTTCAAATGACACAAATATAAGTAATGTTGAAGAGGAATAGTCCTACATCCATTGTTTGCACAATATTACAGGTGTACATCATGTCCCTTAATCAACAATGTATTATTATATTTACTTGTATGCTTTTATTTAAAAGCCAAGAACACAGAAGGATAACCTTCGCACTGCAGCTGTTGTCAAAGTTCAACCCACATTATGCACTTCCAACATTGCAGCATTTGAGGCATGATGTGAGTTGGATTGGTCAAAGTTATGGAGTGAGAAGGTTCACCATCAGTACCCTATAGCATAAGTATGCTTTTGTGTTAGCATTTGTGTTAGACATGTGGATATCTGCCATAATATGTCACAATTATTTAGTTACAGATTTGTTACCAACACTAATCATTGAATGGTTTTAAATTTGACGTTTCACTTGTTTACAGCTTAGAAATAAGGGTGTAGCCTGATATCTATGTGTAGCACTAGCCACTTTAACATGTCATGTTTTTTTAAACATGTGTAGCTAGGTAGCAGTAATTTTTGCCGGACACACAGCAGGGGAACAGCAGGCGTTACTGAACCCCACTATTACTATAGCTTGTGTATTGGTCTGTGGACACGACACTTCTGAGCAGCAACTGGCAGTGTTGTAGCCCAGGGAGTATAGCTCAGGTGGTAGAAAGATGAACATAACAGGAGACATGGAAAACGTTGCCAACCAGTTAGTTAATCTGAAACCGGACAGGCAAATTCAGGTGAGATCCATGCCTAGTTCATTTTCAGAAAAGTAAGCCGTTCTACATTATCGTAGGATAGTCGCATGCAACGGTCTGTTAGTACACCACCTGCAGCAGTAAAGACGCGCTCCGATAATACACTGGCAGCAGATCAAGCCAGCACCTCCAATGCATACTGGCTAAGCTCTGGCCATGTATCCAGCTTAGAGACACAAAACTTGAATGGGGAAGAGCCATCTGAGAGTACACTGAGAGGGCAAGACATGTAGTCTGTAACCATCTTACGGAAATGTTGCCTCCTGCTGACTGGAGCCGTCTCGGATGGTGTAGACATTGGTGGCGCTGCCACAAAACTTCGACACATTTGGAACATACTGTTCTTGCCCTGTGCAGAGGCGCTGCTTGTGCTCCCTCTTGTTGCAGAGCTGTCTCCACTGCCTCGACGCACAGAGCTGCTTTGTAAATCAGTAGCAGCAGCAGTGCTCTCGGCTGGAATGGAGAACATTATGGATTGCACCAGTGTGTCTTGGTACTTCCGCATTTTACGCTCCCGGTTCAACGGTGTGATGAGGCTTTGTAAGTTGTCCCGGTAGCGAGGGTCTAGGAGGGTGTACACCCAATAATCAGACGTGGTGTGAATGTGTTCGATGCGGCGGTCGTTTCTCAGCCACTGCAGCATGAAATCAACCATGTGCTGCAGACTCCCAACTGGCCAAGAAACGTTGTCCCCTGCAAGAGGCGTCATCTCCGCCTGCTGTGCATCACCCCACCCTTGGTCTACATACTGACTAGAGCATTGTCTACCTCCCTCTGGAGCGATGTCTTCCTCCTCCATTGACTCCTCCTCATCCTCCTCACAAAGTCCTTCAAATACATATAAATTTACAAAATTTAAAACTCAAAATTTAAAAACTTTGTATCATAATTCTGTAACATCAGTTTATGGAAACACAATACCATTACAAAAGGATAGACAAAAAATGTACATTATGTGCTTTGTAAATACATTAAAAGTTTGTAATGGTTATGAAAATATAGACAGCGACTCTGGAGGTTCAATTGTTGATACAGCATGGTACTTTGAAAGTCCTCCAGCCCTTTGTGAGGAACCACGTTGCGCTGACTGTCCAGAAGGTGATGGAATTTGTGACTCCTCATCCTCCACCTCTTCCAAAACCTCATGCCTTAGTGCTTGCAGTGTTTTTTGAAGCAGGCAGATAAGGGGGACAGTCAGGCTGACTAGTGCATCATCTGCACTCGCCATCCGCGTTGACTCATCAAACGCACGCAAAACGTGGCAGATATCCTTCATAGAGTTATTCGCCACTCATTACACTGGCAGTGGCTGCCCATTCATTATAGGATCCAATTCTAATTACTGGTTCTCACCAACAAAGCTCTCCACAGCGCAGCACCCCCTACATCTCCTCCCTTATTTATATTTATCGGCCTAACCGACTGCTGCACTCTGCAAACGACCTTCGACTAACCTCTGCACTAATCCGTACCTCCCACTCCCAACTCCAAGACTTCACCCGCGCTGCGCCAATCCTCTGGAATGCTCTACCCCAAGAAATTAGGACTATCCGCAATTTGGATGGTTTCAGGCGCTCCCTCAAAACACATTTGTTCACAGTGGCCTATCACATTCACTAATCAAAGTCATTCTATGTGTAATTCTGTGTGTGTAGCCCATTCACTATCTCCATGCATCCCTCACTTCCTTAAAATGGCTGGACCATCATTGTAAAAACACCATTGTATATAAACACCTGTACTTTGTATCTCCCACACCTCATTGTAGATTGTAAGCTTTCACCAGCAGGGGCGGCTGATTTTGCTTTAATTATTGTATTGTTAACGTTGTTACTTATGACTCGTGTTTTGAAACTGTTAAACTGTAAAGCACTGCGGAATATTATGGCGCTATATAAATAAATAATATTATTATTCTTATTATAGAGGCCCACTCAGTAGTGGTGAAGTGTGAACGGCGCAAATTGCGAGTTGACTGCGCCTGATGCAGCTGATACTCCATTACTGTTGGCTGCTGCTCACACAACCGCTCCAACATATGTAACGAGGAATTCCACCTGGTGGGTACGTCACATATGATGCGATGTTCATGAAGGTGAAATCTGCGTTGCAGAGCTGCAATCAGCGATCTGGCCATGCTGGAACGTCGCAAGTGAGCGCACTCTAGGCGGACCTTGTGCAGCAGTGCATCAAGATCCGGATAGTCCCTCAAAAAACTCTGCACGACCAAGTTGAGCACATATGACAGACATGGTATGTGAGTGAGGTTGCCAAGGCCCAGAGCTGACACCAGATTTCGGCCATTGTCACACACTACCAAGCCTGCCTGTAGATTCTCTTCCAAAAACCACACGTCGCTCTCCTGCTTTATGGCATTACAGAGCTCCTGCGCTGTGTGGCTAAGATTCCCCATGGAAATTAATTTCAGGATGGCCTGTTGACATTTGGACACGGCTGTGCTCATATCGGTCGCAACAGGTAAACGTTCACGGGTCCATGTGGAGGTAGACCGTGACGGCTCCTGCAGCGATGATTCTGAGGAACTGGAATAGGAGGAGGAATCAATGTGTACAGACTTGATTCCTGCAATCCTTGGAGTTGGCAGAACACGTACAGCGCCACTCGCAAGATCAGTACCGGCTGCACAACATTGACCCAATGGGCAGTGAGGGAAAGGTATTGTCCCTGGCCATGGGTGTTAGAACCCTCTTGTTAGGTTTTGTTTCAGTTTGCTGGTCACATGACCTTTTTTCCCTATTTAGTCTGGCTCCGCCCTTCTGGCTTTGCTTGACTTCATTGTATTATCTACTGTTAAGCTAGCGGGTGCTTAGGTGCCTTAATCTGTCAGTTTTGCTTGATGTTAGGATCACAAAGTATTTATTTTTCTGTTTAATTATCCATGCTACAATTTATGTTAGGAGGTGTCCACCTTTTCTCACAGTCCCTAGATCTTGTAGGGATTACTCCCTCGCAACTATAGGTCTTCGTTCACACTAGATGAGGACTTTAGCGGGTCTGGTCGCAGGATCAGGTTCCCCGTTACATCGTAGGGATTCAGCTTAGTTGTATTGTAGGGACAGAATTCCCTTCTTTCCTTACTGGTTGTAGCAGATCATAACAATGGGTACTGGTCCACGCATCGGTGGTCAGGTGGACCTTGCTACTGAGGGCTTTTAGTAGCGCATGTTTAATTTTTCCCTCAACATGCTTTTGCAGACCAGGGACGGCTTGCCTGCTGAAATGAAATCGGCTTGGCACATTGTATTGTGGGATTGACAATGATATTCAGTTACGGAAACTGTCTGTCTCCACCAGCCTGAATCACAGCATTTCAAGGGACAGGAGTTTTGCAATGCCAGCATTCAGAGCCTGTGCTCGTGCATGGTTTGCGGAGTATGGCCGTCTTTTATCCCATGCCTGTGCTACCGCTGGCTGTTTTGTGGCCTGGGAGTGTGAGGATGACAGGGAACTTGCTGCTGTGTGTGGAATAACAGTTTGTCTCTGGACAACAGTGGCCGAGGTTCTTCCATGGCGATCCTGTGAGGAAGCATAACCAGCTGTGTGTGAGCTCGATGAAGAGGCTTCAACACAACCTGAAGATGTAGGTGCTGCTGTAGGTTGGCCTACATCTCTAGTGTGTCTTTGTAACTCAACTACGTGCTTTGTCCGCACATGTTTCCACATATTTGTGGTATTGAGGTGATTGACACTTTTAGCTATTTTTAATTTTTAATTACACAGCTTGCATTTCACATAGCAAATATCATGTGCAAGTGTGTGAAAAAAGGACCACGCAGTGCAAGTCCTGGGAGCGCACGTTTTGACTTTTGGAAGACAACTGCTCCGAACAGGTGCCAAACTGGAGGCTACAGGCAACCGAGTCTGCAGCCTAACTCTCCCTCCTGTTTGTACCGTTGGGGCAATGTCTTCCTCTATCTTCCTTCTATCACTAACCATTTCTCTAGGCCTCTCCCAGCTTTCAACCAAAGTACTGGTTCTCACACACAAAGCTCTCCACAGTGCAGCACCCCTCCTACATCTCCTCCCTCATTTCTATCTATCGGCCTAACCGACTGCTGCGCTCTGCAAACGACTTTCGACTAACCTCTGCACTAATACGTACCTCCCACTCCCGACTCCAAGACTTCTCCTGCTCTACGCCAATCCTCTGGAATGCTGTACCCAAGAAATTAGGACTATCCACAATTTGCATGGTTTCAGGCGCTCCCTCAAAACACATTTGTTCAGAGCGGCCTATCACATTCACTAATCAAAGTCATTCTATGTATTCTGTGTAAGTGTGTGTGTGTCTCTAGCCCATTCACTATCTCCATCCCTCAGTCCCTTAAGATGGCTGGAACATCATTGTAAATGCACCATTGTATATAAACACCTATACTTTGTATCTCCCCCATCTCATTGTACATTGTAAGCTGTCACGAGCAGGGGCGACTTATTTAGCTTAAATTATTGTATTGTTAACGTTGTTACTTATGACTTGTGTTCTGAAACTGCTAAACTGTAAAGCGCTGCGGAATATGATGGCGCTATATAAATAAATATTATTATTATTCCTCTGAGCTGCTCCCACCACCTTCCTGTTCTTCATGCCATGTTGGGTCTTGGACCTCATCATCTCCACTACCCTCTTCCAACACCTGCTGTTGGGTGGTCTGGCCAGCACCATGCTCAACAGAAACTGGCACCTGGGTCTCATCATCATCATCAGATGCGTTCTGCGGTGTGCTGACCATCGGCACTGTCTCACCCGCCTCTTCAGATTCAGAGAGACACAGCTGTTGCGCATCACTGCATACTCCCTCTTCACATTACAGAATGCTGCTTGGCTGGGCCCCTGTTTGCAAGCCAATAGATTCTGAGAACAGAAGCAGACACTCAGCTGGCTCCTGTACAGAACTCTTGACTGCCTGGGCAATTTGCCAGGCGGTGAAGAGACAGATGGTTGCCCAACAGTGCTGTGGTCCTGAGAGGAGGTGGAAGCAATTGAAGTCGATGCATTGGCTGACATCCAAACAACAACGGCTTCAATTTGTTCTTCCCGCAGCAGGGGGGTACTCCGAGCTCCTACAAAAGTGCGCATAAAGGAACGCTCACGGCCCGGGGAAAACTGGTGGATGCTGTGTCACTGGGGGCCGCAGCAGCCACAGAATCCCCACGTCCTCTCCCTGAAGAAACTCCACGACCACGTGCCTTACTCCCTGCCTTCTTCATCTTGGTAGATTGATAAAGAAAGTCTGAAAAGTTATAAGGTCTAAGTGTGGTTATTCCGCAGAGACTGCAGTGAACACTGCACACAACTGTTCACTACCCAATGCGTCTCAGCAGGAAGGCAGTCTGTGCGTCAAAACAAAGGCACAAGCATACATCCATGTACCCTGTTTATACAGCTATATAAAAAAAAATATGTAGTAGTGACGCACACTTTATTGAGGTACAGTATTACATTGCCATTCACCATCTGTGGCTATGCAGTGTCATCTATATATACCTTATCTATCTGTTGTCATGCTTCCAAGTCGACAGTCAGCCATAAATAGCAATTTTCACTATGCACTATGCACTTTTTAAAGGTTATGTTTGTTAATAAAAATGATTATTGCCACATATTATGAGTATTACATGATGGAAATTGTATAATTTTGTATAAAATATTTAGGGACATTATTCAGCAAATGGAACATTTTAGTAATATCACAGATAACTTGTAATGCTGATGATGTTTTGAAGTCAGACATTCATTGTCTATACAATAAAAATGGTGTACATACTGTTACTTATCCATCATTAATGGATTCAGATATGTACTTGTATGCTTTTATGTACAACCGTATAGCAGATTCCTTAACTAATTTATTTTGTGGTTTGCATTGCTGTTCAACATGTTAATGTATGTGTTTATGTTTGTCAATTCTTTATTTATCTAGATATTAGTTTAAATGAAATCATCATCTTATGGTAGTAAAGGTTATCTTTCTCTTGTTTGAAGTATAGACATTTAAAATTGACAGGTAACAAGGAAATTACTTGATCTAGTATTTAAACATCCTCCTTGACCCTGGGCTCCAACACCGCCAGTTGTTGCTCGGAAGTGCTGTTAGCACAGTCAACACTTGCTCCTGTGTTACTGGGGTTCAGTAACGTCAGCTGGTCCTCGGTTGTGCCATTGGCTCTTTTCCTTCTGCTGCCCCTCCGGGTTCCAGTACCGTCAGCTGGTTCTCCGCAGTGCCTTTGGCCTAGGTGCCTCCATGTCGGTATCCGAGTTCCAGCAACGTCTGCTGGTCCTTGGTAGTGCTTTGGAGCACAGGTACCTCCTGCTTAGTAACCGTGTCCCAGTAACGTCAGCTGGTCCTCGGTTGTGCCATTGGCTCTTTTCCTTCTGCTGCCCCTCCGGGTTCCAGTACCGTCAGCTGGTTCTCCACAGTGCCTTTGGCCTAGGTGCCTCCATCTCGGTATCCGAGTTCCAGCAACGTCTGCTGGTCCTTGGTAGTGCTTTGGAGCACAGGTACCTCCTGCTTAGTAACCGTGTCCCAGTAACATCAGCTGGTACAAGATTGTGCTACAAATACAAGATACGGAACAAGAGACACAAGAACAATAAGCAGAAGATCTAAAAGCAGAAGAACATGAAGTATAAGACCAAAATGAAGAGCAAAATATATGCTCTAAATTCTAAGCAGAAGAAGACTAAGCAGTGTATGGGGGTGAGTCCGTTCCTCCTCGTGGTGCCCCTGGAAAATGCCTGCTGCTGCAGGCTAAACTGAACACGGACAAATACTGTTGTAATTGAAATCTTTTGTGACAGCAAGAACGGAAGGATGAAAAATTCATACTTTGACAGATTACAAGTACAGGATTCTCTGTCACAAATAAGAATATGATGAAGAAGATGAAGCAGAATATGAATAAGAATAATAGTTTAATAAGAAGAATATGAGTAATGTTAACAAAGATGAATAGCAAGAAGTTTAAGAAGAAGATAAAGAAGGTGAAGATGAAGAATAATTTGATGAAAAAGATGATGCTGCAGAAGATTATGAAGGAGAAAGTGTGTGAAAAGTTAAAAAGGTGAAGATGAAGAGCATGGAAGTTGTGTAATATACATATTTGCCAAAATATAAAAAACGTTAACATTGTCAATTTCTTCGTCAATCCGAACATCTTTAAAAAAAAAAATATTTATGCTATTCCATTTGATTGGGTTAAACATCTATGCCTTTAATGTCTCCTCAACCTTCCCCAATACATTCTACATTACTCTTTCTTGTTTTCCTTCATGTACAATTAACCAACAAGGCAAGAATGGTTTTTTTTTAATTTCGATATTTTGTTCCCATAGACTTACATGGGACTTCCGGTATCGGTATCGGGTATCGCCGATATTTTAGTGATATCGGCGATACCATTCCGATTCCGATACTTTAGGATATCGGAAAGTATCGCTCAACTCTACTAGTGGGCCATTAAAATTATGTGATAATGATGATGACCATGATAATGATGCTGATATTGATAATGATATTGATGATCATAATAATGATGATGACCATGATGATGATGCTGATATTGATAATGATGATGATGCTAATCATAATAGTGATGATACTGATGATGATCCTGATAAAGATGAAATTCCTTTGCAGGTGATGTTGGGAGAAGAGGATGGTGGTTCTCGGGAACCGAGTGTCCCTGACTTGCCTGTGTCCTGTGACAGTTTTGAGAGTGAGCAGTGGCGAGACCCCACTCTTAGGACGGCACAGGAAAATATGATTGTTCTAAATGAGGTTTCCCAGGAGCCTGGCTCTGAGGAGAGGTTTCCTCATGCTGCCATGAACAATAACCTATTGTATAGGGACACTGAAGTCCAGAGAGAGGTCGTGAGTCAGCTCCTAGTGCCTGAGCTATATAGAAGTATAGTGCTGGGGTTGTCACATAGTCACATACTTGAGGGACCAGATGGTGAAGTTAATGTTGTGGATGACATGTTAACTAAGGTTCCAGATCAAGATGTGAATGAAAATGAATTGTATAACCCTGACAGTGAGCAGGATGTGAATGAAAATGAATTGTATAACCCTGACAGTGAGCAGGATATGAATGAAAATGAATTGTATAACCCTGACAGTGAGCAGGATGTGAATGAAAATGAAGTGTATAGCCCTGACAGTAAGCCAGATGTGGCTGAGAAAAAGGGGTCAGATAGTGATAGTGAATCATCTGATGACCATAGAGCGACCGGTGCAAATGAGGAAGGCGTGGTAGCAGAGGAGGTTGAGAGTCCTGAGAAGAAAGCTGATGCTGACCTTACAGCCAGACAGAAGATGGCATCTGAAGATGTTTTACAGTTGGCCGGTTCCCTGGCGAAGACTAAGGTGAAAGGAGGAGAGCTGAGCTTTAAAGGCAGGACTCTGAAACTGAACACAGCACAAGTGGATGCTGTTGAAGATATGAGGACTGATGGTAGGGCTTCTGGGCATGTCCTGCCAGAAGAGCCTGAAGGAGGGGAACTGGAGAAAAGTGAAAAACCCCCTATACCTTCTGTGATAGTTGGTGACACATGGTCAGTGCACCAGGGACAGGAGGTATGTGAATTTCTGAGGAAGAGTCAGCAGAAGTGTTCTGATGTGCCGGGTCGTACTTCTCTGGCCAGGCACTATATCGAAACTGAGCCCGACCCTAAGGTCAAGATGAAACCGTGCAGGATACCCTAGGCCCGCAGAGAGTATAGGCCTGGGAGGGTACAGGGTAGTGCGGATGCTTCAGATGAAGAGAAAACTGATGTTGGCTATGACAGTGGTGAAGATGAAGCTGATGAGGGCCATGACTGGTCCAGAGTTCACTGTCTCTGTTGGATTGTTGACCAGCCCTCCGGTCTGGATGACCAGCCCTCCGGTCTGGAGAAGAGGGAGGGGATATGTGAGACAGTGAGTGAATATGTGTTGAATGGGGTGTATATTTCACCTAGGTATAAGGGAAATGTGTGGCTTTGTAAACCTAGTGGTAGAGAAAGGTCACTACACCTCACATTCAGCACACACTTGCAGCTCAGGCCTGAAATCACTCAGGTGTTAATTAGGAGACCAGAAGTAGGTGTGTTGGAAACACAGTCTCCAGAGGAGAGAGCAGGCTTAGCCTGGACACAGGAAGGTGTCCTGGCACAAGAAGCCGTCTCAAGGAGTATGGGAGCTGTCTCCGTCTGGACACAGGAAGGTGTCCCGGCACAAGGAGCGTCTCAAGGAGTTTGAGCTATCTCAGTCTGGGTGCAGGAAGGACCCCGGACACAGGAGTAGTCTCAGTGCGAATCCGTGTGAATAGCGGCTGAATAGGAGTGGATCTCTCTCAAGTCTGGACATGGAAGGTGCCTTCAGACACAAGGAGGAGTATCTGTGAAACTCCATACTGGTAACATATATCATATGTGTTGTTTTGAGTCAGGCTGATAGAGCCGCGACCCGGATAGACAGGGCAATCGATCTATGTGTAATTAGTGGCTAGACAAGCCCAGGTTTTCTGTTTATGCTTTGTTTTATCTGTTTGCTGTGGACTTTAACCCCTTCACCCCCAAGGGTGGTTTGCACATTAATGACCGGGCCAATTTTTACAATTCTGACCACTGTCTCTTTATGAGGTTATAACTCTGGAACGCTTCAACGGATCTTCGCGATTCTGAGATTGTTTTCTCGTGACATATTGTACTTCACGTTAGAAGTAAATTTCTTCGATATAACTTGCGTTTATTTTTGAAAAAAATGCAAATATGGCGAAAATTTTTAAAATTTTGCAATTTTCAAACTTTGAATTTTTATTCCCTTAAAACAGAGAAATATGTCACATAAAATAGTTAAGAAATAACATTTCCCACATGTCTACTTTACATCAGCACAATTTTGGAACCAAAATTTTTTTTTGTTAGGAAGTTATAAGGGTTAAAAGTTGACCAGCGATTTCTCATTTTTACAACAAAATTTACAAAGCCATTTTTTTTAGGGACCACCTCTCATTTGAAGTCACTTTGAGGGGTCTATATGGCAGAAAATACCCAAAAGTGACACCATTCTAAAAACTGCACCCTCAAGGTACTCAAAACCACATTCAAGAAGATTATTAACCCTTCAGGTGCTTCACAGGAACTAAAGCAACGTGGAAGGAAAAAATGAATATTTAACTTTTTAGCCACAAAAATGATCTTTTACAAACTTTTTTTTTATTTTCACAAGGGTAAAAGGAGAAAATGGACAAATAAGGTTGTTATGCAATTTCTCCTGAGTACGCCAATACCCAATATGTGGGGGAAAACCACTGTTTGGGCACACGGCAGAGCTCGTAAGGGAAGGAGCGCCGTTTGACTTTTTCAAACTAAAATTGGCTGGAATTGAGATTGGACGCCATGTCGTGTTTGGAGAGCCCCTGATGCGCCTAAACAGTGGAAACCCCCACAAGTGACACCATTTTGGAAACTAGACCCCTAAGGTACTTATCTAGATCTGTTGTGAGCACTTTGAACTCCCAAGTGTTTCACAAAAGCTTATAATGCCTGGGTGTGAAAAAAAAAAAAAACAATTTTCCACAAAAATGATTTTTTAGTCCCAAATTTTTGAATTTTCCCAAGGAAA
The DNA here is from genome assembly GCA_033576555.1 of Oophaga sylvatica. NCBI lineage: Eukaryota > Metazoa > Chordata > Amphibia > Anura > Dendrobatidae > Oophaga > Oophaga sylvatica. The sequence continues at coordinate 145,376,682 of JARQOD010000001.1, forward strand.
TTGGACCCCAAAAGTTGTTGTCCAATTTGTCCTGAGTACGCTGATACCCCATATGTGGGGGGGGGGGAAACTGTTTGGGTGCACGGCAGGGCTTGGAAAGGAAGTAGTAACGTTTTGGAATGCAGACGTTGATGGGGGTCATGTTCCGTTTGCAGTGCCCCAGATGAGCCTAAACAGTGGAAACCCCCCACAAGTGACCCCATTTTGGAAACTATACCCCTAAGGAACTTATCTAGATCTTTGGTGAGCACTTTGAACCCCCAAGTGCTTCACACAAGTTTATAATGCCCGGGCATGAAAATAAAAAATCCTATTTTTTTCCCACAAAAATTATCTTTTAGTCACTAATTTTTTATTTTCTCAAGGGTAACAGGAGAAATTGGACCACATAAGTTGTTGTACAATTTGTCCTGAGTACGCTGATACCCCATATGTGGGTGGGAACCACTGTTTGGGCGCACGGCAGAGCTCGGAATGGAAGGAGCACCATTTGACTTTTTCCAACCAAAATTGGCTGGAATTGAGATTGGATGCCATGTTGCATTTGGAGAGCCCCTGATGTGCCTAAACAGTGGAAACCCCCCACAAATGACCCCATTTTGGAAACTAGACCCCCTAAGGAACTTTTCTAGATCTTTGGTGAGCAATTTTAACCCCCAAGTGCTTCACACAAGTTTATAACGTAGAGCCGTAAAATTTAAAAATCATATTTTTTCCACAAAAATTATCTTTTCACCCAATTTTTATTTTTCCAAGGGTAACAAGACTCCAAAAGTTATTGTGCAATTTGTCCTGAGTGCGCTGATACCCCATATGTGGGGGTAAACCACTGTTTGGGTGCATGGCAGAGTTTGGAAGGGAAGGAGTGCCGTCTGACTTTTTCAACGCAGAATTGGCTGGACGCCATGTCGTGTTTGGAGAGCTCCTGATCTGCCTAAACAGTGGAAACCCCATAAATGACGCCATTTTGGAAACTAGACCCCTCAAGGAACTTATCTAGATGTGTGGTGAGAACTTTTAACCCCCAGGTGTTTCACTAAAGTTTATAACGTACAGCCGTAAAATAAAAAATCCTTTTTTTTTTTACAAAAATGATTTTTTCGTCCCCAATATTTTATTTTCACAAGGGTAACAGAAGAAATTGGAACCCAAAAGTTGTTGTCCAATTTGTCCTGAGTACGCTGATACCCAATATGTGGGAGAAAACTACTGTATGGGCGCACGTCAGGGCTCGGAAGGGAAGTAGTGACGTTTTGGATTGCAGACTTTGATGGAATGGTCTGGGGGCGTCATGTCACATTTGGAGAGCCCCTGATGCACCTATACAGTGGAAACCCCCCACAAGTGACCCCATTTTGGCAAATAGACCCCACAAGGAACTTATCTAGATGTGTGGTGAGCACTTTGAACCCCGAAGTGCTTCACAGAAGTTTCTAAGGTACAGCCGTAAAAATAAAAAATCTTTTTTTTTTTACAAAAATGATTTTTTCGCCCCCAATATTTTATTTTCACAAGGGTAACAGGAGAAATTGGACCCCAAAAGTTGTTGTCCAATTTGTCCTGAGTACGCTGATACCCAATATGTGGGAGAAAACTACTGTATGGGCGCACGTCAGGGCTCGGAAGGGAAGTAGTGACGTTTTGGATTGCAGACTTTGATGGAATGGTCTGGGGGCGTCATGTCGGATTTGGAGAGCCCCTGATGCGCCTAAACAGTGGAAACCCCCCACAAGTGACCCCATTTTGGAAAATAGACCCCACAAGGAACTTGTCTAGATGTGTGGTGAGCACTTTGAACCCCGAAGTGCTTCACAGAAGTTTATAACGCACAGCCGTAAAAATAAAAAATCCTTTTTTTTTTTGCAAAAATGATTTTTTTGCCCCAATATTTTATTTTTACAAGGGTAACAGGAGAAATTGGACCCCAAAAGATGTTGTCCAATTTGTCCTGAGTACGCTGATATCCAATATGTGGGAGAAAACTACTGTATGGGTACACGTTGGGGCTCGGAAGGGAAGTAGTGACGTTTTGGATTGCAGACTTTGATGGAATGGTCTGGGGGCGTCATGTCGCATTTGGAGAGCCCCTGATGCGCCTAAACAGTGGAAATCCCCAACAAGTGACCCCATTTTGGAAAATAGACCCCACAAGGAACTTATCTAGATGTGTGGTGAGCGCTATGAAGCCCCAAGTGCTTCACAGAAGTTTATAATGTACAGCCATAAAAACAAAAAAATATTTTTTTTTGTACAAAAATGATATTTTCGCCCCCAGTTTTTTATTTTCCCAAGGGTAGCAGAAGAAATAGGACAAATTGCACAATAACTCTTGGGGTCCAGAGTACGCTGATACCCCATATGTGGGGATAAACTACTGTTTGGACGCATGGCAGAGCTGAGAAGTGAAGGAGCACCGTTTGACTTTTTCAACGCAGAATTGGCTGGAATTGAGATCAGACGCCATGTCACATTTGGAGAGCCCCTGATGTGCCTAAACAGCGGAAACCCCCCAATTCTAACTCCAACTCTAACCCCAACACACCCCTAACCCTAGTCCCAACCCTAACCACAAACCTAACCCTAACACACCCCTAATCCCAACCCTAACCCTAATCCTAACTTTAGCGCCAACCCTAACCCTAACTTTAGCCGCAACCCTAACCCTAACCCTAATGGGAAAATGGAAATAAATACTTTTTTTTAATTTTATTATTTTTCCCTTACTAAGGGGGTGATAAAGGGGGGTTTGATTTACTATTTATAGCGGGTTTTTATGATTGGCAGCTGTCACGCTAAAAGACGCTTTTTATTGCAAAAATAGTTTTTGCATCATCACATTTTGAGAGCTATAATTTTTGCATATTTTGGCCCACAGAGTCATTTGAGGTCTTATTTTTTGCGGGACGAGTTGACGTTTTTATTGGTACTATTTTCGAGCACGTGACGTTTTTTGATCGCTTTTTATTTCGATTTTTGGGAGGTTAGAATGAACAAAAATCAGCAATTCATGAATTTCTTTTGGGGGAGGCGTTTATACCGTTCCGCGTGTGGTAAAATTGATAAAGCAGTTTTATTCTTCGGGTCAGTACGATTATGGCGATACCTCATTTATATCATTTTTTCATGTTTTGGCGCTTTTATAGAATAAAAACAATTTTATATAAAAAATAATTATTTTTGCATCGCTTTATTCTGCGAGCTATAACTTTTTTATTTTTTCGCTGATGATGCTTTATGACGGCTCGTTTTTTGCGGGACAAGATGACGTTTTCAGCGGTACCATGTATTTTTATATCGGTCTTTTTGATCGCGTGTTATTCCACTTTTTGTTCGGCGGTATGATGATAAAGCATTGATTTTTTGCTTCGTTTTTTTTTTTTTTTTTTTAAGGGGTTCACTAAAGGGGTTAACTAGTGGGACAATTTTATAGGGGGGGTCGTTACGGACGCGGCGATACCAAATATGTGTACTTTTATTGTTTTTTTTTTTTATTTACAGGAAGAAGTGAATTTATTGGGGAATATTTTTTTTTTTATTTTTATTTATTTTGGATTTTTTTTTTACACATGTTTATTTTTACTTTTTTAACTTTTTTACTTTGTCCCAGGGTGGGACATCACAGTATTTTATCAGATCGCTGGTGTGGCAGTGTGCACAGCACTCTGTCACACCAGCGATCGCACAGGCATAGATGCAGGCTTCTCAGTGCCTGCTCTCGGCAGGCACTGAGGTAGCCGCCTCCCTCCAGGACCCGGCGCCATCTTGGATCCGGGTCCTGGGAGGGAGGAAGCCCTCAGAACAGCGCGATCACATCGCGCTGCTCTGAGGGTCTCAGGGGGGCGCGCAGGGAGCCCCCACCCTGCGCGATCCTCCCCTGTGCCCCAGTACACCGCGATCATGTTTGATCGCGGTGTGCTAGGGGTTAATGTGCCGGGAGCGGTCCGTGACCGCTCCTGACACACAGTCATGGGTGTCAGCTGTGATAATCAGCTGACACCCGGCGGCGATTAGCTGCGCTCCCCTCAGGAGCGCAGCTGATCGCCTATGACGTACTATCCCGTCCCCGGTCATACGGGCCCAGGTACCATGGACGGGATAGTACGTCCGATGGCAGTAAGGGGTTAATAAAGCTGGTTGCGGCCAGTTTTTACCAGAATTGCTGTCTGAATGAACTGTTTCCGGGCCATTCTGTCTACCCAGACAGCGATCTCAGAGCTATATCCCCTGAAATGCGACAATATATATATATATATATATGTGTTCTATGTGTATATATCTATTCTTTTTTTTGTGATTGAAATACTATTCTTTTGGATCCATTATATGTCAGTTTTGCAAGCCTGCGAGAAATTCTCGCAAGTCGGATGAAAATCGGATGTTACAAGGTACACACACATGCGACTAAATCGCATCTTTGAAGGAAAATCGGATGCCAGAAGGATGTGTGATGTTTGCATTTTGATCCGACAATCGACCGTCTAAAACGGACCGATTTTTTGTCGTTGTGTGTGACGCCGGCCTTACTGTTCAATTGTAGGAGGAAGGATAAGAGTGGTATTAAGTCTTATAATCGGCGGTGTGGTTTGAGTGGCACAAGCAGCCTGCGGTGTAAGTAGTGCCAGTAAGCAGCGTTCATGCATCGGCCGCCATATAGAGGATGAGGTTTACAGTGATCCTGTAGTTGAAGCAGTGAGGGGCATAGTATATAATAAAGTGCTATATGAGAGTGATTGTAGTACCTGTTGTTGCCCAGGTATGTAATGAGTACAGAGAGCAGCAGTCAAATCTTGCAATCGATGGTATAGTTTGAATAACGTGCGTGTCCCGCAGTGCACGTGGTGGCGGTGATCAGCGTTCAGGCACCGGCCGCCGGATAGGGCATGAAGTTTACGGTATTCCCGTGCTTTGAACAGAAAGAGGCATGATGTGTTAAAGTGCTATATGAACGTGATTTCTTGCTTAGTAATAATAAACGACTAGCTTGGCTCGTGCAAAATTTTCGCACATTGGTCGTTGGGGGGCGCAGGCAATTTAAAAAAAAGTAAGCTGGTCAAATGTAAATGTATTTCATGAGATGATGAATTGTTCATAAAAAGAGATGATGGTTTATTCATATTCCCAACGTGTTTCAAAGTTCAAAAACTTCTTCCTCAGGGGATGATAAAAATACAATCTCGCTACTTGCTGGTTAAATACATTCGCTATTTGAAACTGGCGCCAAAAGTCACATGTCAATGAAAAAGTCAACGTTCATATGATGACCTATGTGATGTCACATGATTTATACAGATCGTATTCATTTATATAAACTAACATAATTCATTAATAAATTGATCATATGATCTTATTTAAAGTATAGATAAAATAAGAAAAAAAGAAATAAAGGAAAATGATAAAGACACGAACCAGCTTACAAAATGCCAAAAGAATTCTGGATATGAAACCAGCTCAGCAGGGATTTTAATCCTCCAGACCACGTCCCTCACAACAGAAAAATTTTTCTCCAAGGTACAAGGAAAAAGGTTTACCATCAAAAAAACAAAAATTACTATAAAAACTTTTATTGATAAATGAAATTATATAAAGAAAACTTAAAAAAATTATTCCTATATAAATAAAATTGATATTTAACCATTACTTGTATGGTCGTTTCATATATAAAAAGAAATTAGGATACTTCTATGATTAAAATACATGTGTATTAGAATGAATCTATACCAAAAATATCACATATGCTGATGAAATCAAATGTGAAATACCGACCAGACAGAAGCATGAAAATGCCAAGGCAATACCAAAGCCGAATGGAAGGAATAAAAGAAAAGGGAAAAGACAGAAAATCCACTCAGCAAAATCAAGAAAAAGAGGAAACCAATTGGTCTTGGACATTATTGCACACATTATAAATATATATAAATTAATCCATAAATACATATATAAAAACATATGTATAAAAACAATGTATGTACTCAATGCGTGCAGTAATAGAATGTGGCACAGCATACAGAAACCCAACATCAAGCGAACCAAGAGAACTATCCCAAGAAAACTGCAAGATCGCACTACGAAGGAGCTGCTAAGGATTCACAGTAAAAAACATATTATCACTATAATTAATTCTGGACTGTAAAATGAAGGTAGCACCATATTAAAATTATACTAAAATTACATACCCCATATGTGGGGGAAAACCACCGTTCTCGGAAGGGAAGGAGCGCCGTTTGACTTTTTCAAACCAAATTGCCTGGAAATGAGATCGGATGCCATGTCGCGTTGGGAGAGCCCCTGATGTGACTAAACAGTGTAAAACCCCCACAAGTGACACCATTTTGGAAAATAGACCCCCTAAGGAACTTATCTAGATGCGTGGTGAGCACTTTGAACCCCCAAGTGCTTCACACAAGTTTATAACGTAGAGCCGTGAAAAAAAATCATATTTTTTCAACAAACATGATCTTTTAGTCTCCAATTTTTTATTTTCCCAAGGGTAAGAGGAGAAATTGGACCTTAAAAGTTGTTTTCCAATTTGTCCTGAGTACGCTGATACCCCATATGTGGGGGGAACCACTGTTTGGGCACACGACAGAGCTCAGAAGGGAAGGAGCGCCATTTGACATTTTCAAACCAAAACTGGCTGGAATTGAGATTGGACTCCATGTCACGTTTGGAGATCCCCTGATGTGCCTAAACAGTGGAAACCCCCCAATTCTAGCTTCAACCCCAACACACCCCTAAACCTAATTCCAATTCTAACCATAACTCTAACCCTAACACACCACTAACCCTAATCCCAGCCCTAACCATAACCCTAACCATAACCCTAACCACAAACCTAACCCTAACACACCCCTAACCCTAATCCCAATCCTAATCCCAACCCTGATCGTAATCCAAACCCTAACCCCAACTCTAGCCCTAACCCTAACATTAGCCCCCACCCTAACCCTAACTTTAGCCCCAATCCTAACTTTAGCCCCAACCCTAACCCTAATGGGAAAATGGAAATAAATACATTTTTTCATTTTATTATTTTTCACTATCTAAGGGGGTGATAAAGGGGGCTTGATTTACTATTTATAGCTAGTTTTTATAGCCGGTTTTTATGTTTGGCAACTGTCACACACTAAAAACCGCTTTTATTGCAAAAAATAGTTTTTGCATTCACCATATTTTGAGAGCTATAATTTTCCCATATATTGGCCCAGAGAGTCATGGGAGGTCTTGTTTTTTGCAGGATGAGTTGACATTTCTATTGGTACCATTTTTGGGCACATGACATTTTTTGATCGCTTTTTATTCTGATTTTTGGGAGGCAGAATGAACAAGTACCAGCAATTCATGAATTTATTTTGGGGGGGCGTTTACACCGTTTCGTGTGTGGTAAAATTGATAAGGCAGTTTTATTCTTCGGGTCAGTACGATTACAGCGATACCTCATTTATATCATTTTTTTATGTTTTGGTGCTTTTATACAATAAAAACTATTTTATAGAAAAAATAATTATTTTTGCATCGCTTCATTCTGACAGCTAAAACTTTTTTATTTTTTTTGCTGATGGCGCTGTATGGCAGCTAATTTTTTGCTGGACAAGGTGACATTTTCAGCGGTACAATGTTCATTTATATCCTTTTTTTATCGTGTTTTATTCCACTTTTTGCTCGGCGGTATGATGATAAAGCATTGTTCTTTGCTTTTTTTTATGTTATTCACCAAAGGGGTTAACTAATGGGACAGTTTTATAGGGCAGGTCATTACGGACGCGGGGATACCAAATATGTGTACTTTTATTGTTTAGATTTTTTTATTAAAATATTTTTTGATAGAATAAATATTGATTTTTTATTATTATTATTTTATTATTTTTAAAAATATTTTCACAATTATTTTTTTATTTGTTTCTTAGTTTTACACATTGTCCCACTATGGGACACTCATTTTGTGCAGGCTGATCGCTTCTGTAGCATGCAGATCTGCATGCTATAGAAGTTGTCAGCGCTGCAGCTCCTATAACACTGACCTGAAAGACTTCCTGGTCATCACTGCACATGACAGGAAGTCCCTCAGGCCTGGAGACCCAGATGTCATCATGACAACATTGGGTCTCCATGGCAGCGATCGGGACACTGCAGCAAGCTGCAGAGTCTCCGATCCAAAGCAGAGGGGTTGTCAGCCCCTCTGCAGCCACCGGAAAACTGCGATCATGTTTGATCGCAGTGTGCCGAGGGTTAAAGTGCCGGGAGCGGTCCGTAACCACTCCTGGCACTTAGTGCCGGGTGTCAGCTGTGAGAATTAGCTGACACCCGGATGCGATCGGCCGTGCTCCCCCCATGAGTATGGCTGATAGCCCATGACATACTATTCCGTCCATAGGAATTATGTCCCAGGGCACATGGACGGATTAGTACGTCTGATGGCAGAAAGGGGTTAAAACGCCACTTGGATTCCCATTTATTTTCTCTTTTTGTAACAATCTGACAATAGGTGGTTATTGTCCTCCAAGCAGGCTGCTTAAAACCACTATACATTTGAGTATTAGCGCCAGTGGACACCCCTTCTCTCTGATGTTTTTCTAAAGCCATTCAGAGGTGGACTTGCAGGTAAGTTTTGGATCATTGTCCTGCTGCATAACCCAGGTGCCCTTCATGAACAGATGGCCAGACATTCTCCTTCAGAATTATTTAGTAACCATCAGAATTCATGTTTCCATTTACCACAGAAAATCTTTCAGGTTCTGAAGCAGCAAAACAGCCCTGGACTGGACTATCACACTATCACCATACTTTTGGTATGAAGTTCTGTCTCTGAAAATGCTGTGTTACTTCTATGCCAGATGTAATGGTACATACACCTTCAAAAAGTTCAACTTTTATCTCGTCAGTCCACAGAGTATTCTCTCAAAAGTCGTGGTGATCATCAAAATGTTTTCTAGCAAAACTGAGATGAGCATTTATATTCTTATTTCTCTGCAGTGGTTTTCATCTTGGAACTCTGCCATTTTTGCTCAGTCTCTTTCTCATGGTGGAGTCATGAAAACTGTACTTAACTGAGGCAAGTGATGCCTGCAGTTCTTTGGATGTTGTTTGTGGGGTCTTTTGTGACCTCTTGGATGAGTCATCACTGCACTCTTGGGGTAATGTTGGTTGGACGGCCACTCCTGGGAAGGTTCACCACTGTTCCATGTTTTCACCGTTTCAAAGCTTTAGAAATAGCTTTATAACCTTTTCCAGACTGATAGATCTCAATTGCTTTGTTTCTCAACTGTTTCAGAATTTATTTGGATCGCGGCATGATGTCTAGCTTTTGATGGTCTTTTGGTCTACTTTACTTTGTGAGGCAGGTCTTTTTTAGGTGATTTCTTGATTGAGAACAGATGTGGCAGTAATCAGGCTTTGGTGTGCCTAGTTAATATGATCTCAGCTTCCCAAACATGTGATAAATCACAGTTAATTTATGTTTTAAGTGGGGGGCAATCAATTTTTCACCCAGGGCCCTGTAGATTTGGATTTTTTTACCCTTAATAATAAAGGCCATCATTTAGAAACTGCATTTTTTGTTTACTTGTGTAATCTTTGTCTAATATTTAAATTTGTGTTGTGATCTGAAACATTTAAGTCTGACAAAGATGCAAAAAAAATAAGGAATCAGGAAGGGGCAAGCACTTTTTTCACATAACTGTAGATTAGTGTCAGATAAAAAATAAAAATATCAGATTAAAATAGGTAGACATGTGACCAAATTACCCTGGATATAGATAGAGTGGAGGAAGAAGCTACAGACCCCATGTGTTACGCCAGCAACATGTGAATTCTTCAGGGGGTGTGTCAAATATTCACACACAACAGCTGTATATAGAAAGCCAAATCAAGCAGTATTCAGATGCAAATAATAAAATTATCTGAAAGCACAGATATAGACATTTGATTTGATAGTGAAGAGGCAAATTTGACGTTTAATACCAAACCTATATCCCTGTTGCGGCATGCGTGTTAGTATTGACCAAACTGCCGAAAGTAGGGTATCAGTGACACTGGACATGACATTGACAGACAGAAATAAATGTCTTGAAGTATGTGTTAGGCCGGAGTCACACTGGCGACAAAATCGGACGATTGCAATGCGATGAAATATCGCATTGCAGTCGGACCTATGTTAATCTATGGAGCAGCTCCCAGTATCAGATTTTTTGTGGTCCGTTTTAAACGTCCGTGTACAATCGCAGCATGCTGCGATTGTCACCGATTGTCGGTCGACAATCGCCAATGCAAGTCTATGGGAGCGATGAAAAATCGGATTACAAACGGACCACACTGTGTGACTTGCGATGAAATCGCATCGGTGGCCTTTAGAAAAGCCGGCAATTCATCCCCGGCTATACTGTAAAATCACACTGACAGCTTTAATAAAGACTAGAAAGAATAGATATATACACATAGAACACATATATATATATATATACATGTCATTGTGACATGTACATATACATATATTTATAGTTCCTAGACTTCTACATACTGTAATAGCCGCTAATTCAATTGCCGGGTTTTGTGAAATCACAGAAGCCGACATGAAATGATACATTGTTTCCACACATTTAACCATGTAATTTCATGTATTTTTATATATGTTTGAAACATACAATTACATGAGTGTATTTGTGCTAAATTTCAGACATGTAAGGGTTAATTAAAGGTGTAAATTAGTTGAAAAAAAAATGCGTGGGCTCCCGCTGTATTTTCTCCACCAGACAGACAAAGCAAAGCGAGTGGGGGCAGATAATAATAGCCTAGGGAGGGTACATTTTTTTTGTGCCCCCCCTGGCTACTAACATCTGCCCCCAGACACCCAGAAAGGGCAAATCTATAATTAGATTCGCCCTTTCTGGCACTTTGCCCGTCTATTCCCATTGCCCTGTAGCGGTGGCGAATGGGTTAATCTCACCTTACTGTCACCTTAGTATTGAAAGGTGACCTTAAGGCAGGTTAATAATTGAGAGCTGTCAATTAGACAACTATCAATTATTAATCCTATTGAAGTAAATAAAAAAACACACACACTTTAAAAATAAATAATTTTAATGAAATAAAAACACATTTTTTTGACCATATTTTATTTTACACTTAATCCGTGCGAAGCCATTGATCTCCTAAAATAAAGAAAAAAAAATAAAACAACATTATTCTTACCTATTCCGCCGATCTGTCACGTCCCACGCTGTAATCCTTCACAAAGGGTTAACTAGCTTTGAGCCAAGCAGTGCAAGTAATCCTGCATGCTCAGCTCAAAGCTCATGAATGAATAAGTTCCTCTCCTGGCGACAGGAGAGGATGTGTTTCATGAATGAAGCTTAATTGATTGTGTCCACTTTCCTTTAGGTCAGGTCACTACAGTTAAATTGGCAATAAATCAATTAAGCTCCATTCATGAATCTATTCCTCTACTTTCGCTGGGAGAGGAACTTATTCATTCAGGGGAATACAGGTCTGAGACAGCATTATTAGCTCTCTGCGACCTGTAACCTGTTAACCCTTTCTGATGGATTACACCGTGGGACCTGACTGTACATCGGATTGGTAAGTATAATTTTGCTTTTTTATTTTATTTTTATTACAGGAAATGGTTTTAGCAGGAAAATAAAATATGGTCAAAAACTGTGTGATTATTTAATTAAACTTATTTTTTATTAAACTGTGTGTGTTTGATTTTTCTTTCATACAATAGGATTAATAATTGATAGTTGTCTAATTGACAGCTATCAATTATTAACCTGCCTTAAGGTCACCTTTCAATACTAAGGTGACAGTAAGGTGAGATTAACCCATTCGCCACCGCTACAGGGCAATGGGAATAGACGGGCAAAGTGCCAGAAAGGGCGAATCTAATTATAGATTTGCCCTTTCTGGGGTGTCTGGGGGCAGATGTTAGTAGCCAGGGGGGGCACAAAAAAAATGTACCCTCCCTAGGCTATTATTATCTGCCCCCACTCGCTTTGCTTTGTCTGTCTGGTGGAGAAAATACAGCGGGAGCCCACACATTTTTTTTCAACGAATTTACACCTTTAATTAACCCTACATGTCTGAAATTTAGCACACATATACTCATGTAATTGTATGTTTCAAACATATATAAAAATACATGAAATTACATGGTTAAATGTGTGGAAACAATGTATCATTTCATGTCGGCTTCTGTGATTTCACTGAGCCGGCAATTGAATTAGCGGCTATAACAGTATGTAGAAGTGTAAGAATTATAAATATATGTTATATATATATGTCACAATGACATATATATATATATTATATGTGCTCTATGTGTATATATCTATTCTTTCTTTTGGCATTTAAATACTATTCTTTTGGATCCATTATATGTCAGTTTTGCAAGCCTGCGAGAAAATCTCGCAAGTCGGATGAAAATCGGATGTTACAAGGTGCACACACATGCGACTAAATCGCATCTTTGAAGGAAAATCGGATGCCAGAAGGATGTGTGATGTTTTTATTTTGATCCGATTGTCGACCGTCTAAAATGGACCGATTTTTTGTGGTTGTGTGTGACTCCGGCCTTAATCACAAAATCCACACCAATATAGACTACTCGCCGAGGGCCACACACAATCCAGCCGAGAGCAATGTGGTACAAAAATGATCATATAAACACGTCTAACCAGATAACCATCATGGCAGGCGTGTCAACATGGATTGTATCGCCACTTTGCACAGGCACTTTTTGCATCATTCCAAGTCCCTTAGCTTGTAAATACCTTTTTAGCAGTGCTCTTACAGAATTGGTAACTAAAGTAAATGATTTAAATTTTGAACATATACCCACTGAATTGGAAAAAAAACTGTGGAAGATATTGGTACTATATTAGTTAATATTATTATTACCATCTTAATGTCATAATATTTAATATACTTATATTGCAAATTAAGCCTAGCGGCATTTACAGATTTAAATTATAATTTATGGTTTGTCTCCCACTAAATACATCAAATAAATCCTAGAACCAAGAAAACATAAGTTAAGACTTAATACTCATTCATGAGATATTTATTAAAATAAAAACATGGTATAAACTTTTTCCTGTATAGTAAATGTATCAGTGAGTGTTTTGACTGATGTTAAAACTCTTCTAAAGACAGGTGATCTTTGCAATGATAAAATATACACATGTCAAAGCTTAGCAGAATCCATTAAAATCCAGACTTGATGTCTCCAGGTTTAAAAATATTATGTGCGAATCAAGAAAATTGCTTTACCATAATTGCAACAGTAAAACCACAAGGTCAAGCACTGATGAAAGGGCAATTGTGAAAGATTTTTTTAAAAAAAACAGATATTTGCCAATCAATGTGTAATCAAAGAGAGTTTATCACTCTTTTAAAAAATCTTTACTGGCATCTTAACATCAGTGAGATGTTTGTTCAGTGTACAATGGACTGTATTTCTTTACTCGTCATATAAAATCATCATATTTCAAATATCCTACTATTTTCCAACTTTATGCACAGCTAAACTTTTATCACTGTCATTAGGATTAATGTCTATATGGACATGCAGGTCAAGGAGGGTTGAACCCGATATCTGCAATCTGATGTCTTAATGCACAGAAATCTATATTTTTTCTCATATGTAAATGAGCTGTTCTGGGCTGTTCTGGGCTATGGGCCGTAATCACTGATCTGCATGAGAATTTTATTCTAAAGCAAAGTGGGCAATATTAGTTGGAGACATGTAACTAACACAGAACAGTAAAACTGAACTTTGTCTCATTACAAACTCATTTTCTGCAGGTCTCACAGCTCTGCTGTATTACAAACCTGTCTGCCTGTGAGACAGAAGCTGGCGCACTGAGAGGAACCTGCAAATGTGTCAGGTATAATCACACACAGCTCTGCAGTGAGATCAGGAGAGCAGAGAGTGGCCAGTACATGTCTCACACTGGTAATGCCCCATTTTATTTCAAATAAACTCTAGAGGCAGATTTTCATGAAGATCAGTGTCTAGCTCATTTACATATCAGAAAACGGGGAGTTTTTTGGAATAAGATATCAGAATGCAGTTATGAAGGTATCATTATATTATGCTTCCTATGACTTGCATGCCCATATACATGGCTTAGGAGAGTTCATAATACTGACAGATTCCTTTTTAACTTACTTTTTTTTCAGAAAACTACTTACTAACACTTATGAACCTTCCTTCACTTTAAGACATGCTGAGTGATACATGGTACAGTAATATTCTAAATCATATCCCTAAACCTTAAATTTATACCAAGTTTGAAAAAGTTTATTTTTTTCTACTAAATAAACATTTTTCCTTACTAAATAAAACACCCCCTGTCGTGTGAAGTGGAGGGGTCATAATCACAAATTTTTATGCACTAGCGTAGAATAGGGAAGTAATAATATTGTTCGCTTTTTCTTCACAATATGTTTTATTCATAACACATTTATTAATGTACACTCTGCAGCGCAGATATATACCGTATTTTTTGGATTATAAGAAGTGCTTTTTTCCCCAAAATTTGGGGGGAAATGGGGGTGCATCTTATAATGCGGATATACCTTACCAGCCACAGTGGAGCAGGGTCCCAGGGTCGCTGCTGGAGGAGGAAAGAGTGGAGTGTTGCTGCAGATCTACCGAGATCTTGGTGCTGAGATCTCCATCTGCGCATGTGCCGCCCCGGAAAGCCATTTTCCCAGAGTCACCGCATTGGAACCCTTGGAACTGCAGGAGCTCTAGCCTTTCACAAAATGTCGGCAGAGCCCACACAGCACCGGACACCCAAAGCGGCGAGCTGCACATCCAAACACCCCCTCATCCTAGCCTGTGGCCTGCAACGCTCCACTCTTGCCTCCTCCAGCAGTGACCCTGGGACCCCGCTTCACCTCAGAGACCACCCCGGTAAGCAATAAGACGCATGGATTATAAGAAGCATCACCATTTCATAAAAAAAAAGTTTTTTCCCATTTTTCTCCTCAAAATTTTGGGTGTGTCTTACAATCCGGAGCATCCTACAATCCACAAAATATGGTACACACAACATTGCTCCATGAACAGTACACACTGTCAGCTCTGCTATATACTCTCACAGCTCTTCTAAATATGCACATTTACATAAAGCTTTGCCACATACGTATGCACATTTACATTCACACAACTCTGCTACATATGCACATTTACATACACAGTACTGCTACGGATACACATTAATTTATACACACAGATGTTATTTATGAACATTTACATACACACAGCTCTGCTATATAAGCACATTCAATTCTACACACAAACATACATATACATACATTATATTACCACATTTTGAAGTTCCTTTCACATCATGTGATTGATCACAAGACCTGAAAGGCCCATGAGTTAATTGGTTAGAAGATTCACCAGCTGCTCAGGATGTAAAAGCCTTTGTACGGTTACCAGAAGCTTCATCTCCTGCTCTGCACTAATCAAAAGGTGCGTCTTATTGTTTGAAAAATACAGTACTTAAAAATGAAAAAAATTGTAAGGAATGAATGAAAAAAAAACAATTTCAAAACTGTCATATTAACCTTTTGGGATTTGTTTTTATGGTGAAATGTCTGATAAAAATGAAATGTTATCTTTATTCTGCGGCACAATATGATAACAATGTTACCATATTCCAAACTATATAAGGACTAGTTGAAAATTTTGTTGTAGCAATCAGCTTAGAAGATTGTGTGGAAGATAAAAGTTACAAACTCTGCTGCTTTCTCAATCTGTAGTCTGCTATGCACTGTGCTACACAAAGGATGCAGAACTCATATTGTCTAAAATAATTAATAAACTCCTAATGCAAAAAAATGCATTTTAGCCAAAAAATGGAGAATAGCGCTATCCTCATGGCCCCCTAATACATCATCTCTTCAGGATTTCCCTAGTATTGCAAAGACGAGAGAACCTGTGGCAGTTTATGATTCCTTTATAATAATTCCATCTGAAAGTCCTCAGCTGTTGACTCTTTGCCATGCCTTAGCCCTTTCACTGGCAAGGACTTTCAGATAATGGCATATCACTGCAAAATTGTTCATGCTCATCAAAGCTATTTTAATAGTATGTGGAATTGTTTTTCCGATTTTAGAATTTAGTCATATTATGTTGATCTGCTTCATATTGTGCTTTGTATTGTTCTTTTTGTGCTGTTTATCAGTATAGCCTGTTTGTGAGCAGAGATAAAAAGAAATGCTTTTCAAGTTTTTTTACACGCATAGAAAAAGACAATGTTTTTTATGAGCAATTTTCTTATTTTCTCATAATAGTGTTTATTTAACTGAACATAACTGCACAACATTTAAAAAATCTCAATATATGGCCATTTCGGGGCAGAAAAATACTATTTATGATTGCCTGGCAAACATTACAGACATTTGTAAAAGGAAATATTTTCTAAAACTAATTTAGAAAATAAAATATTTTCTAAATTTTACAAATATACATATGCCACAACAGATCTTTTCAACTTAAAGCCATGCACTGGAAAAAGTGTGCATAAGATGAACAGCCCATTCTGTTTTTATATATTGGACATACTGGCTTTCCCATATCAATAGATTTGTACAGTTATTACCTCAACATAGTTATTTTGCAATGTTCAGTTAATGCATAGGTACGTCACAGGTCGCCTCCCTCTTTCATACGGGCTCCAGCACCGAGCCCACATCTTTTCAGGCACATGACAGCTAATCTGATCAGCTCTAATGTGCCCCTAACAGCCGCTGGTGGACCACCCGTGACTGTTCACATATTAAATGCCGCTATCAATCTTGGACAGCAGCATTTAACATGAGTGAAACCGGAAGCACATCACAAACCAGGCCCATCGCCACCACTGTCACATGATCACGGGGCACCGATGGCTTAACATGACAACTAGGGGTCTGCAGGAGACTCTCTTGCTTAACATTGCAGATCTGCTATGAGCGTCGCCCTGTGGCCGACGTTCCTAGAAGATGATTATTTCTGTTACACACAGCAGCGTTGAAGCCCTGCTATGTGTCGAACAAGCGATCAGAAGATTGCAGCTTCACGTCTGCTAAGGAGACTATTGAAACAATTTAAAAAAAATTAAAAAAATGTAAATTTTTTAAAAATATAAAAGTTCAAATCACCCCCTTTTTGCCTCATTCAAAATAAAAGAATATAAAAAATAAAAAATACACATATTTAGTATCACTGTGTTCAGAAGCGCTCGATCTACCAAAATATAAAAAGAATTAATCCGATTAGTAAACAGCATAAAGAGAAAAAATCAAAAAGCTAAAATTGTGTTTTTTTTGTAGCTGCAACATTGCAATAAAATGCAATAATGGGCGATTAAAGCATCGTATTGCCCCAAAATGGTATCATTAAAAATGTCAGCTCGGCGCACAAAAAAGAAGCCCTCACCCAACCCCTGATCCCGAAAAATGAAGACGCTACAGGTCTCGGAAAATACAGCCATAATTTTTTAACAAACTTTGCATTTTTTTCACCACTTAAATAAAAAAGAACCTATACATGTTTGGTATCTGCGATCTCATAATGACCTGGAGAATCATAATGGCAGGTCAGTTTTAGTATTTAATGAACATGGTAAAAAAGTTTAAAAAAACAATTGTGGAATTGCACTCTTTTGCTATTTCACCGCACTTGGAATTTGTTTTCCATTTTCCAGTACACTATATGGTAAAACCAATGGTGTTGTTCAAAATTACAATTTGTCCCAACAAACAAGCCCTCACATGGCAAAATGGATGTAAAAATAAAAAAGTTATGGCTCTGGGAAGAAGGGGAGCAAAATGCAAAAGCAGAAAATCGCAATGTGGTGAAGGGCTTAAGGATATCCTATAATTCAGTAGCTTTATTGGCAGGTTTATGTCAACTTGATCAACCTCTGGTGATGTCCACAGTGATGTATAATCTCAATTGTGTGAAAAAAGGAAAATCTGTGATAATATTATTAGTGACATTTAACTTTGTGAAAATCTACCTGGACTAGATTACAAAGATTTGTGCTGCCTGCAAAAAAGGGCGAAGTGTTGTGTTGAGACAATTGAAAAAACATGTCTGATGTTGAAAAGGTGTTTAAATATTTACTATTAGGACATATCAACATCAGAGGAAGAGTTCTCCTTTAAAGATTCAACCCAGGAGGCAGAGTGGAGAGTTATTGTAAACAGTGATGTACTCAATGTGACCATGTATAGTATTACATGATTGACTATTACATTTCCAATGACAGGCCAAATAAAGTGCTTCTTGCCACTATATAAAGTGGAAAAAAAATGTAAAAAAGTCAATATTTTATAATTATTGTATTTTAGCAGATACACAATATTTCTATTGTAAATTAAAAGATAGGTAGATAGATATAATGCTGAGCTGAAGCATTACTGTGGTTAAATGAGGGTTCAAGGTTCTAGAAATTGGTTTCATGGTCCACAGAAATAACCTAAACAATGAAGTAAGGAAGAAGTCCAAAATAGTAAAAATGTGAGGACTTATATTTGCCAAGCAGCAACATATAACCCCTTTCCCACCTTAGACATTTAGTTATGGCTAAGGTGGGTGTCACGCTGCAGCACTGCAGGTACATGCAGAGTGATGCAAACTCCACTAGATGGCAGAAGAGTGGAGAGTGAGCTGAAATCCTGCTCAGAGTAGACCAGCAGAACTGCAGCGGAGCTACCACCAGGTGGCAGCAGAATAGTCAGCAAGCTGTGTCGATACCAGAGAGAAGTGTAGTACAGAAGGGAATTCCAAACACAGAGGAGCATCAAATGGTCAGTGCTGGTCAGTAACAGAGGTATCAGAAGGAAGTGAAAGAATCAGGTCAGAGCCAAAGCAAAGTCGAGTACCAGGGAATCCAAACACACAGGGACACACAGAGATGGGACAGGTAGGAGAGGAGTATACAGACACGGGCAAAGTCAGCTAAATACAGCAGTACAAACCAGGGGTTCACCAGAGCCAGCTACACACACCATAGGCAGGAAATATAGCTGGCACTGCCTGCAGGATGCAGCGCAGAGATTTAGCAGACCCGGAACAGGAACGAGGCAGAGAAAGTTAATCCCTGGCATGACCAGACCAGGAAAGAAGAGACAAGACTAAAACCAAGTCTGCATCATAACAGCACTGATTTGCGGTTGGCGGTCCATAGCAAGTGATCATTTTAGCTACATAGAGCAGGGCTGAATCCTGCTCTGTGTAGCACAAGAGATCGGAGGATCACTGCTTCTAGTCTCCCAAAATATTAAAAAGACTAAAAACAATATAAAAGTTCAAATCACCCCCCTATTTGCCTCATTTAAAATGAAACAATAAAAAAATTAAAAAATACACATATGTGGTATCGCCGCATTCAGAATCAATATATGGAAAGAATTAATCTGATCGGTAAACGGTATAACTAGAATAAAAGTCAAAATGCCAGAATTAGTTTTTTTTTGTTCACTGCAACATTGCCTTCAAATGCAATAATGGGCAATCATAAGATTGTATCTACACCAAAATGGTATCGGTAAAATCATCAGTTCGGCATGCAAAAAATAAGCCTTCACCCAGCCACAGATTACAAAAAAATGAAGATGCTTCAAGTCTCACAAAATGGCATTTTTTGTTTTAAACTTTGGATTATTTTTAATTATTTAAGTAAAAAATAACATACATGATTGGTATCTATGAACTCATAATTACCTGGAAAATTATAATAGCAGGTCAGTTTTAGAATTCAGTGAACATGTTAAAATAGCAAAAAAAAAAACAATTGTGGAATGCACTGTTATGTAATTTCACAGCACGTTGAATTTTTTTCCCGTTTACTAGTACACTATATGGCAAAACCAGTGGTGTCTTTCAAAAGTACAATTCGTCTTGCAAAAAACAAGCCCTCACATGGTCATGTTGATGGAGAAATAAAAAAGTTATGGCTCTGGGAAGAAGTGGAGCAAAAGACGGAAACTCAAAAAATGGAAAACCCTAAGGTGGTGAAGGGGTTGATATGGCTATATAATTATGAAGATTTTTTATGATATTTTGCTCTTTCATGTCAAACATTCAAAAAACTACAGCTCTTAATAGAAAATGAAAAATGCAGTAATGAAGCAATAGTCTCTGCTTTGTAGTTACAGCAATGATTTCGCTTGTGCTACTTGTTAGAATTAGTCTGAATTTTTATGACTTTGGAGACATTCAGTTCATACACGATCATTTTTAAGCATCCACTTCAAACATGTTCTGCACATGTAAATAATTAATTTTATGTTAAATAGCTTTCTAGGAATTCTTAGGGATAATAAGAAAGAGATATCCACTATGCATGCCAATTGGTATTGTAAGTGGATTTTTCTAGTCCAAAATGATAGTTACCGCAACATAAGTACTCTATCATAATAACAAGATTAGCTGTAAAAACATGTGTGTGAAAATTATTCTTTTTAATAATTTTATGAAATACAGTACGAATAACGGTCATTCACGGTTGCCAACTGTCAGTCAGTAAAATAAGCCATCTTTTATCTCCTGTCTGTAAAAAAAAAGATGCAATATTTTTTTAACTTACGGAAATGTGCGCAGATTACTTTGACTGTAATTATCATATTATATAGTTCACAGTGAGCGCAGCTAGCCCATTTTTATTAGAATTTTATTAGAATTATGTAGACATATATGACTTCAACTTTTAATGATTTATTATAGTTTTACAATCAGTAATAAATATTGTCAGTTAATTACTTTTTGATCAACTGTTGAGAATTAATAAAAAAATAAGTTGGCAACCATCCTCGAATTGACAAACAAGATAAACAACTATCTAATATATACTTACCTTGTAATGTCTTCACATCCTGTTCCATCCAGATGTGTCAGGATCCCAGAATTCCAAGCGGTGGAAGTTCACCGACCGCAATTTTGGGACACCCAAGCATGGGCGTACCCATAGTGGGGCAGGGGGGGGCAGGTGCCCCCACCTAGAAGCAGGGGCACACAATGAAAGAGAGCAGAGAGAGCAGCACTATGCTGGCTCCCTCTGCCACAGATTGTAGTGCCTGAGTGTCTGTGTGTGCGCAGTGCTCGAGCTGCTGTCTCATGAGAGCTCCTTCCTTCCTTCCTGGCTGCAGCAGCTGTAGTTTCACTTTCTGCCCTGCGGGCTCTGGTTGTCTCAGCCACACTGGGTCCTAGTGCCCTCTGTGTGCAGACACTGGACACTTCCTGCCTCAGCCACTGCCTGCAAGCGTCATGGTAAGTGGGGATGGAATTTATTAAATTCATTCTGCTCAGGCATGTCATGGTCACTGTGGGGGAATGTGAGAGGATGGGGGTATTGTGGGGGCTAGGGCACTGGGGGGGTTAATGTGAGAGGATGGGGTACTGTGGGGGAGGGGTACAGGGCACTGGGGTGAATGTAGGAGGATGGGGGTATTGTGGGGGAGGGGTACAGGGCACTGGAGTGAATGTAAGAGTATGGGGTATTGTGGGGGCTATGGCACTGGAGGGGTTAATGTGAGAGGATGGGGTACTGTGGGGGAGGGGTACAGGGCACTGGGGTGAATGTAGGAGGATGGGGGTATTGTGGGGAGGGGTAAAGGGCACTGGGTGAATGTAAGAGTATGGGGTATTGTGGGGGCTATGGCACTGGAGGGGTTAATGTGAGAGGATGGGGTATTGTGGGGGCTGAAGTGGGGGAGGGGCAACAGGGCACAGAGAGTGAATGTGAGAGGATGGGGTATTGTGGGGGAGGGGATACAGGGCACTGGTTGGTGAATGTGAGAGGATGGGGATATTGTGGGGGCTGGCGCACAGGGGTTGATGTGAGAGGATGGGGTATTGTGAGGGAGGGTGAACAGGTCACTGTGGTTGAATGTAAGAGGATGGGGGTATTGTGGGGCTAGGGCACTGGGGGTTTACTGTGAGTGGATGGGGGTATTGTGGGGGCTGAAGTGGGGAGGGGCAACAGAGCACTGAGGGGTGCATGTGAGAGGATGGGGGTATTGTGGGGTCAGTGGGACAGAACACAAAGGGGTGCATGTGAGACGATGGGCTGTTGGGGTGTGGGTGGGGGACAGGGGAGGTAGGGGGCTTTTTTTTACTTGTGAGCTCCTTAATACTTTAATAATAGATTAATATTTCAGTATTATTATAACAAGGGCATAGACAGACGGCCGTATAAATCATGCAAGGATCGCACTGCAATCCTCGGACTTGCTGGTACCACTCCTGACATGAGCGCGACTGCCATGTATAATATATGGTATATACAGCGTAGTGTCGCATACACTGCTGAATTATACAATATACAACAGTTCTAATGCTCCATACCTAATATGCAGGATAATGTACAGTGTATATGATGTAACCTGTATAAGATGCGACATTGGCTTGCCCCCCCCTAGTTTTGATCCTGGGTACGCCCATGCACCCAAGTGATGGGTGTCTCAAAATGGAAACTGCTGGTGGTACCACATACCACATCTCCTGGGCAGGGGATGAAGCCAAACACAATACTGACATTACAGCAGAGGATCACAGAGAATTCATTTTGTGAGGTAAAATATTTCACTGACTGTTTTTAAACAGTATTTTACCTCACTAAATGAATCCTTTGTGATCACCTGCTGTAATGTCAGTATACGCCATACGCACCACACACACATTGTATACGCCGTACGCACCACACACATACACTGTATACGCCGTACGCACCACACACACACTGTGTATGCTGTACACACACACTGTATACCCTGTATGCACCACACACACACTGTATAGCTGTATGCACCACACACACACACAATATACGGCGTATGCACCACACACACTGTATATGCCGTACTCACCACACACACTGTATAGGCTGTACGCATCACACACTGTATACGCCATACACACCACACACACACACTCTGTATACGCTGTACGCATCACACACACACTGTATATGCCGTATGCAGTCTCTTGCGCGGTACCACCAGCGGAACACCGCCACTATCTTTGTACAGGAGTATTCCGCACAGGCGCAGTGCATCATTAGGCTGATCTTGGCGGCAGATGCGCAACGTGTCTACAGGCAGAGGAAGCCGGCTCACATTAAAAGGGTTTCCCACAAATGAAACTCTGTGTCTGACCATGTACGGAGCATACCACATCTCCTGGGCGGGGGAAGAAACAAAATACAATACTGACATTACAGCAGGGGATCACAGAGGAGTAGTGTTGAGCGATACGATACTGCAAATATCGGGTATCGGCCGATATTAGCTGTATCGGACTTTCGATTCCGAGTTCCGATATTGTCGTCTTATCGGATACCGGAATCGGAATTGTCACTGTCACTGTCAGTGTCCGTCGGTCGGGTCTGTCAGGAGTCAGCGGCACTTACCTGGCAGAAGATCTCCGGCAGTCACGGCCTGGACTGCTTGATGGCCGCCATCATCTTTCCCCGGCGGTCACATGCAGTTTCTCGCGATAACTGCAGTGACTGCTGGGTAATCCCGGCCGTAAAGCAGTCAGTCCGATGACGTCACCGCCGGGGAAGCAGGTAATCAGCTGTGCTGCGTCGCGATGACAGGCTCTGCCTGTCATTGCGATGTAGCAGAGCTGGATCGTCGTGGGACAGTCGTTACTATGGACTGCGTCGGACAGGTGGTATACTGTTGGTTTGTTTTTTTCCTTTTTTTTACAGGAGATCGATGGCGTCGCAGGAATGAGAGTACAATAAAAGAAATGAAAACTGTGTTGTCTCTTTTATTTCATTAAAAGACTTTTTTCTTGCTTTGTCTTTTTTTTATACATTTAAAAACTTTGGGATTAATAATGGATCGGTGTCTTATTGACGCCTATCCATTATTAACCGGGCTTATTGTCACCGTGCAATATCAACGGTGACATTAACCCTTATTACCCCACTTGCCACCGCTACAGGGCAGTGGGAAGAGCCGGGTAAAGTGCCACAATTGGCACATCTTTTGATGCGCCAAATGTGGGGCTGCTGTAGCCTGGTATTATCAGGCTGTTGAGGGCCAAAATCCATGGGCCTTGACAGTCTTTTAATACCAGGCCGCAGCAGTCTGCATTTTACTTGGCTGGTTAACAAAAATAGGGGGACCCTACGCCGTTTTTTTTTCGAGGGGATCCCCTATTTTTGTTAACCAGCCAAGCTAAGCAGACTGCTGTGGCCTGGTATTATCAGGCTGGCAAGGTCCATGGATATTGGATCCTTACCAGCCTGAAAAACCAGGCCTCAGCAGTCTGCTTCATCTGGCTGGTTAACAAAAATAGGGGGGACCCCACGCCAATTTTTTTTCGAGGGGATCTCCTATTTTGTTAACCAGCCAAGATATGCAGACTGCTGTGGCCTGGTATTATCAGGCTGGCAAGGTCCATGGATCTTGGCTCCTTACCAGCCTGAAAAACCAGGCCTCAGCAGTCTGCTTCATCTGGCTGGTTAACAAAAATAGGGGGGACCCCACGCCAATTTTTTTTAGAGGGGATCCCCTATTTTGTTAACCAGCCAAGATATTCAGACTGCTGTGGCCTGGTATTATCAGGCTGGCAAGGTCCATGGATCTGGGCTCCTTACCAGCCTGAAAAACCAGGCCTCAGCAGTCTGCTTCATCTGGCTGGTTAACAAAAATAGGGGGGACCCCACGCCAATTTTTTTTCGAGGGGATCCCCTATTTTGTTAACCAGCCAAGATATGCAGACTGCTGTGGCCTGGTATTATCAGGCTGGCAAGGTCCATGGATCTTGGCTCCTTACCAGCCTGAAAAACCAGGCCTCACCAGTCTGCTTCATCTGGCTGGTTAACAAAAATAGGGGGGACCCCACGCCAAATTTTTTTCGAGGGGATCCCCTATTTTTGTTAACCAGCCAAGATATGCAGACTGCTGTGGCCTGGTATTATCAGGCTGGCAAGGTCCATGGATCTTGGCTCCTTACCAGCCTGAAAAACCAGGCCTCAGCAGTCTGCTTCATCTGGCTGGTTAACAAAAATAGGGGGGACCCACGCCAAATTTTTTAGACGGGATCCCCTAGTTTTGTTAACCAGCAAAGATAAGCAGACTGCTGTGGCCTGGTATTATCAGACTGGCAAGCAGGGTCGGACTGAGCCACCGGAGAAACCTCCGGTGGGCCCCAGCTCCTGCGTGGTGGGCCCTGATTTGAAAGGATAGGTCGCGGGGCAGAGGGGGCGGTGGCCCCGGGCCCCGCGCTCTGAGGGGGCACCCGAGTACGCCAGTACTTCGGCGGACAGCACGCGATACAGTTACATTCTGCGGCAGAGCAGGGAGAATCGATCTTCCTGCTCTGCCGCCCAGAAGCTATGGGGCCTGAACAGGCGTTGGGGGGCCCGGTGCCAGCAGTGGGCCCCCCATCCGTCATCGGAGGGTCAGCTGTATTCGCATCCAGCCGATACAGCTGACCGCATAGAGAGAGAAGGAGCGAGCGCTCCTTCTCTCCCATAATCCCCCTCTCAGCGTCTGATAGCGGGCGCGATGACATCACCTGCCGGCGCCCGCTGTCAGATGCTGAGAGGGAGAACAGTGAGCAGCACAGGAGCCGGGAGGTGAGTATTGTTTTTTTTTTTTTTTAATGGGGGTGCATTATACTACAGAGGCTGTATATGGGGGTGCATTATACTACAGAGGCTGTATATGGGGGCTGCATTATACTACAGAGGCTCCTTATTGGGGTGCATTATACTACAGAGACTCCCTATGGGGATGCATTATACTACAGAGGATGCCTATGGGGGTGCATTATAATATAGCGGCTGCCTATGGTGGTGCATTATATTATAGACTCTGCCTATGGGGGTTTATTATAATATAGAGGCTGCCTATGGGGGTGCATTATACTATATTGAGGACTATCTGGTGTATTATGCTGTATGGATGCTATCTAGGGGCCATCATACAGTGTTGGACCCATTAAATAGTTTGGGGACATTAAGGGGTCAGTATATATCCAGTGAGGGGCATTATTCTGTGTATAGGGGAGATGTACAGGGGGAGACTTGGGACATTATTAAATGTAAAGTGGACACTTATTGTTATAGGGGAACTCGGGTTACTGTGACTGTCAAAGGGGCACACACAGGGCATTATTACAGTCTAGGGGACAAAATGTGGTCACTGTTTTCTAGGGCACTTGCACCCGACATTACTATATTCTAGAGAGGTGCTTTAAAATTTAGAGGTCACACAGAACCACACAGCAGGTGCAGTAATAGGGACACATACGGCAGCAGCAGCAGCTCAGTATTGGGGTATCACGTGCAGTAATAGGGACACATACGGCAGCAGCGGCTCAGTATTGGGGTATCAGGTGCAGAAATAGGGACACATATGGCAGCAGCGGCTCAGTATTGGGGTATCAGCAGGATGAGGAGTTTGTGCAGGTTGAGAATAGTCCAATTGGTGACCAAGACAGTGCTAAAAATATGAGAAGTGAAATGTGTCTTTGTTGTAATCTCTGCAGTCGAGTCCTGGCTGGAGAAGTCTCATGTGGTCTGGGCCAGATGGAAAAGAAATGAAAAGTGAACAATTCCATTAGAAAGAACATCAGCGGTAAGTCATTATCTGTACCTGTGCTGTAATCTATTATATGTTCTGTAGGACTGGTATTATTTACCACAGACCATATGGCGGTAATATCAATATTGGTCTTTTATATATAGATTATTTTTGGCAACAGAGCGGTAATTTGCTGAGGTTCTCTGATTAGGGGCCCACTCAGAAGTTTCGCCCCCACTAAACCAAAACCCTAGCTACGCCTCTGGCTCTCTCTCTAGTCTTTCTTTCTCTCTCTAGTCTTTCTCGCTCTCTGTTCTTTCCTTCTCGCTCTCTGTTCTTTTTTCTCTCTGTTCTTTCTTTCTCTCTCTCTTTTCTTTCTTTCCTCTCTTTCTTTCTCTGTTTGTTCTTTCTCTCTCGCTGCTCTTTCTTTCTTTTCCTCAGTACCAGCCACTGTGCCCTCATTACCAGTCAGTGTGATCAGCAGTGCTAAATGGGTATGCTTGGGGCCAGGATATGGGTGTGATTAGCTGTTAAATGGGTGTGGTCGGGGCGTGGCCTAAAATTTGCAGCGACGCCCTACGCGCGCCGCAGCCTTTAACCCTCTTTCCTGTCTTCAAAATTTGGGAGGTATGCTGTATGACCTCACTACAACTTCTGGCCATGCTCCTGATGAGCGCGAGGGATGGTCTCCTGAGGGATCTCCTCCCACACCTGGACTAAAGCATCCACCAACTCCTGGACAGTCTGTGGTGCAACGTGGCATGGCCTAAAATTTGCTGCAGCAGGCACAGCGTGCCACAGCCTTTGTCCCTCTTTCCCTTCTTCAAAGGTTGGGAAGTATGATGGTGGGCCCCAAGAATATTTTTTCTCTGGTGGGCCCAAGGTACTCCAGTCCGA
>JARQOD010000001.1:145404219-145464399 GCA_033576555.1 Oophaga sylvatica
TAGGTGAAGGTCAAGGTGAGCATAATTTTTTTCAAGCCTTTTTCAGGCATAAAAAAAATACAGGGAAAACCAGGAGAAAGAAAAGGAGTCACAGGTGATAAATGTGTAAAACAGTAATACAAATTTTATTCAGTAATTAGATATAAAATCACACAAGAAATCACAATAATCAATACAGTTCAAAACAGTACAGATAGAAAGGGGGGGAAAAACCTCCATGTATAAGTGTCAGATATAAAGGACAGTCAGTAGTCCCATTGCCAATATTACCCAAGGAAGGCCCATAGTGTAACCGATTGTAAAGCAAGAGAAAAACCCCGCACAAGTAACCAGCGGGCTTACCAGAGTTAAGTAACAGCAAGGAGGAAATTTCCTGACCAGATGTACATGTATATTTAATTACTGAATAAAATTTGTATTAGTGTTTTCCACATTTATCACCTGTGACTCCTTTTCTTTCTCCTGGCTTTCCATGTTTATTGGAGTTGGTGTAGCTTCTCAAACAGGGCGAATCACCATTGGGTGTGTTCCCCTCTTTTTTCTATGGAAGTATTATGCAGCTGGAGGTGTTTTCATAAAAAAAAACAGCTGAGTTACAGTCAGAAGGCTGCCACCTTAGTTGATTCAAGCAAATAGAACAAATATTGATTTATATACATAACTTTTTTATTCCTAGTAGATTGATCTGCAGATTTTACGATAGTTTGTAACATTTCTAATATCTGCTTATCATTATGACCTCTTTTGTATTTTCACACTGTTCTGAGAATGATGGAACCCAGTGAGAATAGGAAGGGCTAGGGTAAACTCACAATTCAGAAACTCCTCCAAAAAATAATAAACTTCAAAGAACTTCAACGTATACTGCACCTATTGGAATTCACATTTTATATGCAATTTATAAAAGATTTTGATCCTGAGACTGTCAGCTGCATTTAGCTTAGTGGGAACAATAAAAAGTTAAAGGGTGGCTAACTAGCCATGATGCATAGCGATTTGATCACAAAATTAACATTCATTTGGCACATGATATATCTGTAACTTGAATCACAATTATTATTAGGGTCCTCAAAAGACCCAAAACCTCAATTGAAGCCAAATCTTACTATAGTTCAGTGCTCATCATATTGCAGGGCTAAAAACCACTCTGAAGAGTATACATGCAGGACATTTCTGTTTAAAGACAGGAATTCTACTGAGGGTGGTGAAATATAACCCTACACAACTTTATCTGAATTAAGGTCAGGGAAACCAACAATACATGGGGTAAATACAACCTGGGACAAGAGGCTTTACCCCATCAAACAAAGGGTTAAATTTACATTTCATTTTTTATATATGTAAAAAAAGGTTCAGTTTAATTTTTTTGCCATTTGCAGGATTTAAAGTTGCCTGCAACTCTATAAATTAAAACATACATTAGCTCAAAAGTCTCTATATTTCTTGTTTACTACACTGTAGACAAAATATGTCAACTAAATATAAAGAAAATCTGAAATATAAAGCTATAGTGATTATGTTTTTATAATAGGTCTTGTAGATGGTAAAACCTTAGTTTGTCACAGGGCATTACTCTTCATATCATTAACTCCTTAATGACGCAGCCAGCTTTCTTTTCATGCTTTTATTTTCTCATCTCATTCCCAGAGCCATAACATTCATTTTACTATATAATGTACTGCAAAACAAGAAATAAATTCTAGGTGAAATTAAATGGTAGATAAAACACAATTGGGCCATTGTTTTTTTGGTTTCATTATTACAACATTCATTGTGACAACACGACGACAGGACGACATGAATATTTTGGTCAATATGTGTAACACTCATGCCCTGACTGGTTGGCATAAGCATGGGGGTTGTGGCCCCACTGTGCCACAAACCAGACTACCCTGGAAGGGGCATGACTAAGCAGCTACCTTGGTGTTCGCTGGAGCCTCTGATGGTGAGGTCAGGCTTGTGCGGCAGGTAGCTGCCAGGTACAGGGCGGTGTCTGGCTGTAGCAGCTGATCTCACTGGGGAACAGAACACTATGACAGGTGCGGGCAAGTACAGATGGGTGCGACTGGTACTCTGGCAGTCAGGTGGGTTCGGCTGGGCACTCTGGCAGGTAGGAGGGCATAGCTGGCACTCTGGCAGGCACGGGTGGCACTCTGGCAGGCAGGTGAGCACGGCTTGCACTCTGTCAGGTAGGCAAGCACGGCTCGGACAGTAGGGACAGGAACTGACTCGGAAGGGACAGGAACATGGGTAGGCATGAGCGGTATATGGGAGCAGGTAGAGACCTGTTCAGACTGGAGTAGCAGGAACTGATTCGGGAAGGACAGGTACACAAACAGGTATGAGTTGTATATGGAAACAGGTAGGGACCAGTTCAGACTGGAGGAGCTGAAACTGATTCAGGAAGAACAGATACACAAATAGGTATGAGTTGTATATGGAAACAGGTAGGGTCCTGTTCAGACTGGAGGAGCTGGAACGGATTCAGGAAGGACAGGTACACAGACAGGTATGAGTTGTGTGTGGGAACGGGTAAGAACCAGTTCAGACTGGAAGAACCCAGACCCGCAGGATGCGGAATGGGAGCAGTGTAGAACCGCAAGGAGCGGAGCAGAGAGCTGAGCAGAAAAGTAGGTTGCAGCGAGAAGAGCAGAACCGCAAAGAGCGGAGCAGAGAGCAGAACAGAGCCATAGGTTGCGGTGAGCAGGGCAGAGCCACAGGTTGTGGCGAGCAGAGCAGAGATGCTAAGTGCAGCAAGCAGGACAGAGCCGCTGAGTGCAGCAAGCAGGGCAGAGCCGCTGAGTGCGGCGAGCAGAACCACAGGTTGCGGCGAACAGGGCAGAGCCGTTGAGTGTGGCGAGTAGGGAAGAACTGCTGACTTCGGCGAGCAGGTTAGAGCCGCCAAGTGCGGCGAGCAGGGCAGAGCCGCTGAGTGTGGTGAGCAGGGCAGAGCCACTAAGTGCGGCGAGCAGAACCACAGGTTGCGACGAACAGGGCAGAGCCACTGAGTGTGGCGAGCAGGGCAGAGCCGCTCAGTGCGGCGAGAAGAGCAGAGCTGTTGAGTGCGGCAAGCAGGACAGAACTACTGATTAAACACAAGGATACACACAGCAGGTAGAGAAGGCTACAGGCTAGGATACAGATAGATACTGGTATAGAACTCAGTTCAGACAGGGTCAGATACGGGAACAGGTACAGAATCAAGGATTCAGGCCTGAGTATGCAGCCCTCAGGAGGCGGAACACAAGACACAAGAACACAGAAACAGGCCTGGATATGCAGCCTCCAGTGAGGCCGAGAACAAGACAAACAGAAACGGGTCTGGGTATGCAGCCCCCAGAGACGGCAGAAAAACAGGAAAGGACCTGGCAACTCAGTAGCAAGACACAGACTGAGATAGAGCATGCACAGGCATTCTCCTATGGGCGGGGATGCCTTAAGTACCTGATGCCTTGTTGAAATTGGCTGGGAACACCTTAGCAAGGTGCACACTGTCTCTATAAGACTCAGCAAGTGCCGGGGCCTCCGCCCTAAGCATACAGCCAGGAAGTATGCAGAAAGCAAAGACATGAGGTTCACAGCAAGGAGGACAGAACTCACAGCATGGCCCGGGGTGGAGAGTAAGGGAGATCAGAAGCCATGCAGTGATGCCAGCAGGGATGTTACAATATGATTAAGGCAATATAAAACATACTTGTTTTTATTTTTCTATTCTTATTTTAGTGGCTTACAAAAGTCCGAACCACTTTAATTTCCATAGATACAGGTTTATGACAGCTTATTTTTAGTGTAGCGAACTGAAATTTTTGTACTATTTGGGTCAACATATGAACAATATGAAACTTTGATCACTTTGTATTGCATTTTTATAGCACAGTGATCAATAAACAGCAATGCCGAAGTTGATTTTTTTTATGGCGCTTTCATTTTGGATCATATAGTTTTAGATTTTGATAGAACTTTTACAGATGCGGCGATTGTAAATATGCTTTTTTATTTTATTTTCAGATTGGGGAAAGTGGGTAATTCAAACATTACTTTTTTTTACTTTTGTAATACTTAAATAAGCTTTAACCCCTTACTGACATTTGATCTGTATAGTTAAGTCATATGTTAGCTCTCTTACTTTGATGAGGGCTTAGAGGTTGAGCCCGCATTTTTGCCACCACATGATGGCTGTGTTAATCAGCCATTATCTGCCATAAACTGACGTGCGTGTAGCGGAGCTCTAACCACTGTTGTTAGCCTGGTAAATCAATTTGTGGGGGCATGCTGTTCTAACCGTCTATTAGCGCCCCCAAGACGCATTGGGTTGCCAATACAGCTGAAGACACCCGTACCTGCAATAACGTCATTACTATGAAAGACAGCCTGAAGCTGGCTTTTATGGGATACCATTATTTTTGCTCTATACAGTAATAGATCAAAATTGCAGGATATAGGATAAGTTATTGCAAAATTGCACGTTCAGGTCCCCAAAGGTAACTACAAAATGCAGTGAAAAGAAAAAAACAAACTTGGAAAAAAAAAAGTTCATGTCACTCCTCTTTTCGCCTGTTAAAAATTAAGAAATAAAATAATTAAAACAATACACATATGAGGTATCTTCACATCTGTAAAAATGCAATTCATCAAAATATAAAATTAACTAACCCAATCGGTAAATAGCATAATGAAAAAAAAAAGAGAATGCCAGAATTGCGGGGAATTTTTGGCTATTGCAACAGAGCAAGGAAATTTGCAATAAGAGGCTATGAAACATTGTATTTACCAACAAAATGGTATAACTAGAAAAGTCAGCTTAGAGTTAAAAGAACAAGCCTTCATATAGCTCCATTGACAGAAAGTTGAAAACGTTATGGCTCTTGAAATGCCAAAACGAGCAAAATTTTAATATATTATTATTATTATTATTAATATTTATTTCTATAGCACATTGATTCCATGGTGCTGTACATGATATATATATAAATTTCAGAAATGTTTATAACCACGTACCAAAAAAACAATGCATGCTTGGTATCACTGTAATTGTTCTGTCCTGGAAATTATATTGCCAGGTCAATTTGACAGCATAAAGGACCCTGTTAATAAAAAACCCAAAACAATTGTGGAAATACGTTTTATTCTCTATTTTGCCACATTTAGAAAGTTTTTCAATTTGTAGTACAACACATGATAAAAAAAGGATGGTGACTAGAGATGAGCGAACTCAAACTTTAAAGTTCTAGCTTTGTACTGGAAAGTTAGTGTCCGATGCTGAACTTCAAACACAGACGTCTCCCGGATGTCCGTTTTAGTGTTCGCAGTTCCAGCAGATTAGAGAGAGATGTTTGGAAGCCTTACGGCCCCTACTATTAGCATTTTACAACACTAAAGTTCAGGTCCCCATTGAGATCTATGGTGTCAGGTTTCTGGTTAAAATTTGGGTACAGTTATAGAACCTGAACCAAACTTTGGATTATAGTTCGTTTGAACCCGACAATCCCAAAATTCCATGGGTCTGCTCATACTGAATGGTGATATTCAAATGTACAGTCATGGCCAAAAGTTTTGAGAATGACACAAATATTAATTTTTACAAAGTCTACTGCTTCACTTTTTCTAATGGCAATTTGCATATACTCCAGAATGTTATAAAGAGTGATCAGCCTAACAGCAATTACTTGCAAAGTCAATATTTGGCTAGAAAATGAACTTTATCCCCAAAACACATTTCAACATCATTGCAGCCCTGCCTTAAAAGGACAAGCTAACCTCTTTTCAGTGATTGCTCCATTAACACAGGTGTGGGTGTTGATGAGGACATGGCTGGAGATCAATCTGTCATGATTAAGTAAGAATGACACCACTGGACACTTTAAAAGGAGGCTGGTGCTTGGCATCATTGTTTCTCTTCTGTTAACCATGGTTATCTCTAAAGAAATATGTGCAGTCATCATTGCAATGCACAAAAATAGCCTAACAGGGAAGAGTATCGCAGCTAGAAAGATTGCACCCCAGTCAACAATCTATCGCATCATCAAGAACTTCAAGGAGAGAGGTTCCATTGTTACCAAAAAGGCTCCAGGGCGCCCAAGAAAGACCAGCAAGCGCCAGGACCGTCTCTTAAAAGTGTTTCAGCTGCGGGATCGGGCTACCAGCAGTGCAGAGCTTGCTCAGGAATCGCAGCAGGCAGGTGTGAGTGCATCTGCACGCACTGTGAGGCGGAGACTCTTGGAGCAAGGCCTGGTCTCAAGGAGGGCAGCAAAGAAGCCACTTCTCTCCAGAAAAAACATCATGGACAGACTGATATTCTGCAAAAGGTACAGGCAGTGGACTGCTGAGGACTGGGGTAAAGTTATTTTCTCTGATGAATCCCCTTTTCGATTGTTTGGGACATCAGGAAAACGCCTCATTCGGAGAAGACAAGGTGAGCGCTACCACCAGTCTTGTCTCATGCCAACTGTTAAGCATCCTGAAACCATTCATGTGTGGGGTTGCTTCTCAGCCAAGGGAATCGGCTCTCTCACAGTCTTGCCTAGAAACACAGCCATGAATAAAGAATGGTACCAGAATGTCCTCCAAGAGCAACTTCTCCCAACCCTCCAAGAGCAGTTTGGCGATTAACAATGCCTTTTCCAGCATGATGGAGCACCTTGCCATAAAGCAAAGGTGATAACTAAATGGCTCAGGGAACAAAACATAGAGATTTTGGGTCCATGGCCTGGAAACTCCCAAGATCTTAATCCCATTGAGAACTTGTGGTCAATCATCAAG
This sequence comes from Oophaga sylvatica, assembly GCA_033576555.1. Lineage (NCBI taxonomy): Eukaryota > Metazoa > Chordata > Amphibia > Anura > Dendrobatidae > Oophaga > Oophaga sylvatica. Next base: position 145,410,979 of record JARQOD010000001.1, read on the forward strand.
AGACGGGTGGACAAACAAAAACCTAAAAATTCTGACAAAATGAAAGCATTGATTGTGCAAGAATGGACTGCTATCAGTCAGGATTTGGTCCAGAAGTTGATTGAGAGCATGCCAGGGAGAATTGCAGAGTTCCTGAAGAAGAAGGGTCAACACTGCAAATGTTGACTTGCTGCATTAACTCATTCTAACTGTCAACATAAGCTTTTGGTACTCATATGTTTGCAATTATTATATTTCAGCAGTAGTCAGTGAGGCTGCGCGGAGTTCCTGGCTGACCTCAAGTGAACTCGATAGCGTGGGACATTAACCCCTTATTAACCCATGAGCCACCACTAAAGGCAATGGGAATAGAGAGGCTAAGTGCCAGAAAAGGTGCAACTAATAATAGATGTGCCTTTTCTGGGGTGTCTGGGGCCAGATGTTTGTAGCCAGGGGGGGCTCAAAAACAATGGACCCTCTGTAGGCTATGAATATCTGTCCTCAGTCACTTGCTCTCCCTCTCTGGCGGAAAGAATTGCGCGGGAGCACACGTAATTTTTTTCCGGATTATAGCCTTAAATTTAGCCCCTAGAGTTCCAAATTTTTCATAACACAAACTAATAAATTTATTAGACACTGACATATATAGATCGTTTTGTATATGTAAACCATGGTCATATCATGTCGGGTTCTGTAATGATTTTACAGTAGCCGGCAATTGATTTAGCGGCTATTATGCTATGTAGAACTATATGAACTATAAATATATATATATGTGTCTCAATGACATGTATATATATATATATATATATATATATATATGTATTCTAAGTGTATATATGTATTCTTTTGTTTGTGTTTTAACCTGTCAAGAGCATGTTCAGTTAAAAAAAAAAGGATCCGTTGCCGGAATTCGTCATTTGAAGGATGACAAGGATGATCCGGCACCCATAGGCTTCCATTATAAAAAACGACGAATCCGTCCTGTCTGACTTTCTGACAGATACAAAAAACGTTGCTTTGTTTGTCGTCTACGGCCGCTGGACACAAAATATCCAACGGATCCGTCGAATGGTGAATGAAACGCACAGCAATCCGTCACTAATACAAGTTTATGAGAAAAAAACGGATTCTGCAGCATCAATCGCTGGATCTGTTTTTTTTCCAAGAATGACGGATTGTGACTGATGGCAAAAAACTGATGTGTGAAAGAGGCCTAAGTGTTTGACAGTGGTATTTAAGAGGTTAAAAACCAGTGATTGGGGTTAGTTCTGATTGATGCTTTTGGAGGCAAGTGTCAGTTACTTAATGCATTTAATGCCTGCCTGTTACGGTGCGAACTTAAATACTTAGTTCCATACACCCGCACCCTCCAGAGGACATCCGGAAAGTGAAGGTGTTAATGAATGTTTACTCAGCTTTAACAACACAAATTAGTTTTCACATGATTGAAAACAGCAAGATCTACATCAATAAATAACAATTAAGTGATTAAAAGTAAATATGCTATACAAAACATTCATTATAACCATCAAGAAAATATGAATCATAATTATTTTTAACTCCCTGTAATAAAATAATGTAATTATGTGTCCATGTTAAGGATTATACGCGTGTATTTCTCACTGAAAAGTATTATTTTAATATCTACCTATCTATCCAGTGTGAAATAAGTATTTTCAAGTAAATATATTTCTAAAGGTGCTATTGACATGAATTTCTCATCAGATGTCAGTAATAACCCATCCAATAGACACAGGGAACAAAATCAATTAATAGCTGTCTTTAATGTAAGTTATGTGTAATAATGCAAATGATACAGGGAAAAAATATTGAACACGCTTACTGAAATTTAATCAATACTTCATACAAAAGCCTTTGTTGTGATGACAGCTTCAAAACGCCTCCTGTATGGAGAAACTAGTCGCATGCATTGCTCAGTTGTGATTTTGACCCATTCTTCCACACAAACACTCTTCAAATCCATGGGCTCCTTCTATGAGCCTTAGTTCCTTCTATACATTTTTTATTGGATTCAGGTCAGGTGAATGGCTGGGACAATGTAGCAGCTTTATTTCCTTTATCTGAAACCTATTGAGTGTTCACCTGTGTGTATGTATATATATATATATATATATATATATATACAGTACAGACCAAAAGTTTGGATACATCTTCTCATTCAACGACTTTTCTGTATTTTCATGACAATGAAAATTGTACATGCACACTAAAGGCATCAAAACTATGAATTAAACATGTGGAGTTATACATTACACTTTACAAAAAAGTGTGAAACAACTGAAAATATGTCTTATATTCTAGGTTCTTCAAAGTAGTCACCTTTTGCTTTGATTACTGCTTTGCACGCAGAAAAGGTCAACGGTGGACTCTACATGCTGTTCCCACCGGAAGCATGGGAGGTGGTGTGATGGTGTGGGGGTGCTTTGCTGGTGACACTGTTTGGGATTTATTCAAAATTGAAGTGGTGAGCGGTCCAACTCACCCCAAACCATCTCGATTGGGTTCAGGTCTGGTGACTGTGGAGGCCAGGTCATCTGGCGTAGCACCCAACACTCTCCTTCTTGTTCAAATAGCCCTTACACAGTCTGGAGGTGTGTTTGGGGTCATTGTCCTAGTTGATCCAACTAAACGCAAACCGGATGGAATAGCATGCTGCTGCAAGATGCTGTGGTAGCCATGCTGATTCAGTATGCCTTCAATTTTGAATAAATCCCCAACAGTGTCAACAGCAAAGCACCCCCACATCATCACACCACCTCCTCCATGCTTCACGGTGGGAACAAGGCATGTAGAGTCCATCCGTTCACTTTTTCTGCGTGCAAAGCAGTAATCAAAGCAAAAGGTGGCTACTTTGAAGAACCTAGAATATAAGACATATTTTCTGTTGTTTCACACTTTTTTGTAAAGCGTAATGTATAATTCCACATGTGTTAATTCATAGTTTTGATGCCTATAGTGTGCATGTACAATTTTCATAGTCAGGAAAATACAGAAAAATCGTTGAATGAGAAGGTGTGTCCAAACTTTTGGTCTGTACTGTATACATATACACAGTATATATACAAATATACATATAATTATATATATATATATATATATAGTATATTATATATGAATTGTCTGTCACACTTAAATGTTTCAGATCAAATTTAAATATTAGGCAAAGATAACACAAGTAAACACAAAATGCAGTTTTAAAATGAAGGTCTTTATTATTACGGGGTAATAAAAATCTAAACTTACAGGGCCCTGTGTCAAAAAGTGATTGCCCCTTAAAGCTAACAACTGGTTAGGCCACCCTTGGCAGCAACAAAAGCAAACAAGCATTTGCGATAACTGGCAATGAATCTTTTACAATGCTCTAGAGGAATTTTAGCCCACTCATCTTTGCAGAATTGTTATAATTCAGTTCCATTGGATGGTTTCCGAGCATGAACTGCCTTTTTAAGGCTATACCACAGCATCTCAATTGGATAAAGGTCAGGATTTTGACTTGACCACTCCAAAGTCTTAATTTTGTTTTTCTTAAGCCATCAAGAGGTGGACTTGCTGGTGTGCTTTGGATCATTGTACTGCTGGAGAACCCAAATGCTCTTCAGCTTGAGGTCCCAAATAGATAATTGGGCATTCTCCTTCAGGATTTTTTGGTAGACAGCAGAATTCATGGTTCCATTTACCACACAAAGTCTTCCAGGTCCTGAAGCATAGCCCCAGACTATCATACTAAAACCACCATATTTTACTGTGTGTATGATGTTCCTTTTCTGAAATGCTGTGTTACATCTATTCCAGATGTAATGAGACATACACCTTCCAAAAAGTTAAACTTTTGTCTCAACACTTCACTGAGTATTCTCCCACAAGTCTTAGAGATAATCAAGATGTTTTCTGGCAAAACTGAGATGAACTTTATGTTATTATTGTACAGCAGTTTTGCCCAGTTGCCCATTTTTTTTATGGTGGAGTCATGAACACTGACCTTAACTGACGCAAGTGAGGCCTGTAGTTCTTTGGATGATGTTGTGGGGTCTTTTGTGACCTCTTGGATGAGTAATCACTGTACTCTTGGAGTAATTTTGGTTGGCCGGCCATTCCCGGGAAGGTTCACCACTGTTATATATTTTTTTTTCATTTGTGGATAATGGCTCTCACTGTGGTTTGATGGAGTCCCAAAGCTTGACAAATTTTTTATAAATTTTCCAAACTCATAGATCTCAAGTACTTTGTTTCTCATTTGTTCCAGAATTTCTTCAGACATGGCATGATGTATAGCTTTTGAGGATACTTTGGTCTACTTCACTTTGCCAGGCATGTCCTATTTAAGTGATTTCTTGACTAAGAACAGGTGTGGCAGTAATCAGGCCTGCAAGTGGCTACGGAATTTGAACTTTCCAAAAATGTGATAAACCACAGTAAATTTATGTTTTGAGGGTGCAATCACTCTTTCACACACGGCCAGCTAAGTTTAGATTTAGTTTTCCCTTAATAATAAAGACCTTCTTTTAAAAACTACATTTTGCGTTACTTGTGTTATCTTTGTCTAATATTTACATTTGTTGGTGATCTGAAACATTTAAGTGTGACAAACATACAAAAGAATAGGAAATCAGGAACGGGGTAAACACTTTTCACACAACCGTGTATAGAGGTGGTCTGAAATACAAATTAATTTTTATCATAAATCACTATCTATTTAGCGACATAATCTAATCTATTCTCAATTATACTTTCATTAAAAATAGTCTATCCTTCCCTAACTACTCTACTTGCTTTGTTTTCTTTTTTACAACATCCCTTTTGATGACTCTTCATTTGAGAATTCCCAGTGCATGCTGAGATACTTAAACAAAGCATCATCAGGAGGCAGAGCGGTCATTTCAGCGGCTGAGCTAGTCCCTTCTCTGGCACTGTGCACAATGACAATGCTCTCTGTAGCTGGCACAAATCAGTAGTAAGGGGCCAGCAAGAGAGCGTACTGTCAACTACATTGGAAGAGGAATACCTGGTGTCTTACGGAGGCAGCGCTAGTTTGTACATGCTGGGAATTCTTACAAGGCACACTTACAGTACGTTCTGTTACCATCTCGTTATTAATGATCAGAATCAACAACAAAGCGCACTGAAATTTGGATCACATAAGTGGATGGATTTCAATATACACAATAGTAATGTTACATTTACAAAATATTTATTCATAGCTGTAAAAGATAATATAACAATGGTGACCTTTCCTTTTGACACGAGACAAAAAAGTTTGACTTACAAAAATAATAATTACTCGCAAGGAATAAATCTATGCTGTTCAAAATATGAACACCCAATAAGAGCTGCCGACTGTTAATGCTCAAAGCCAGCCACCTTGAGATATGTGGAGCCAAGAAGAAAGACAAATCTTTATGTTCTCCATGATGACAATCTACTGTACTACCGGCAAATGAGTAATTTAATTGGTATTACATGCTGTACCTTCGCAAGATCTATTTATATTTGACAAAATACTCTCATTTTTTGTATTTTGCAAGTTGTATGAGCTCAGACTGCCTAACAAATACTGGACTACGGTTACCTTTGACATGTATGTTATTGGTTATTTGTAATTATACCCTTTCCCTGCCAATGACAAATTTCCCACAACCTTGGAGTGTAGCTACTGAATAGCCAAGGAGAAAGTGGCTAATACTGGCCATAGCTCACAATGAATCACAGCATATCAGTCATCTTGGAATCATCTTGAAGCAGGGCATCACCAGTGTAGTCAAGAATCAGCCAGACAAATCAAAAGGTTAAAGTGAGAATTACAGCTGTTTGCAGCTTTCACTTCCAGTTCTCACTTTAACCTGTGATATCTCAGACTAGGTTATGACTTCAGCAACAATGCTGGTCTCATTTTTATGTTGAGGATCTCTGGATCTCTGGATTGCTGCTGTACTGTGATCCAGACTGAGATATATGCTGTTCAACCTCCACCTGGCTTCAGGTAGAATCACAGAGTAAAGGGGGGATTGCTGCGGAACTGATAGACTGTAAGGACAGGAAGAAGATGATGTACCATCTATTCCTGCCCCTAAGTAAGATTAGCTTTTAATGACATAAGAAAAAAAAACAGTTAAGAAAAATAGAGAAAAAACATGTAAAAAGTGTAAATAGACTTTAATTTTAAATCCTTTACTAATGGAATTAGATGACACATAATTTGCGTTGCTGTAACAACCTGAAGTCTTAAACCAATCTTTCAGTTATTTGCCCCAATGAATTTCATTAAAAAAGCCAGAAATATTATTTTTTTATCAATTTGTCTCAAAAATAAATAAAAAGCAATCTGAAAATTATGAGCCCAACAACCATACCAATTAAAATTACAGTTTGTCCCACTAAAAGCAACCCATCACCGAAAAAAAATAAAAGTTATTGCTCTTAGAATATGGCAACATAATTTTTTAAAAATTGTTTTATTATGAAAAACTAGTAAAGTAAAAGGTAAACTATTAGAGATGAGCAGATCGAGCCATGGAAGATTGAGTTTGAATCGAATTTCCTGAAATTCACAGTTGTATGCAAATGTTAACACTTTGACATTCGATTTGATTCTCGTACTATTTCCCACACTATTGAACCATGAAAGAGAGAATTAATGTCTTATTGCATGGTCAAGTGGGCTTTCCTACAATGACGAGCACTTATGCCATTTAGCGCAGTACAGTGGTGGTCAATACTTGGGTCATGACGGATTAGCGGTTCCCAGTGGAGCACAGTTTGTACAGCAGTAATTTTCCAACTCCAGAGTCATTGGGTAATCAGCAAGGGCCTTTCTCTTTTTTTTCTCACAGAGTGTAAGTTCTCAGAGTCTTCTCTCTCTTCTGTATTGTGCAAGCTTCTATGATCAGCATGGTCCTCTCTCATCTGTCTTTTTTGTAGTGTGTAACCTCTTATGATCAAAGGGGTCCTCTTTCTTCTGTATTGTCTAACCTTTTATGGTCAGTTGGTTTCTCTTTCTGTTCCTAACACGTGTATTTTTTGAGAAATTATTTCTTTTGTTGGGATTCATGAAAATGTATTGCCACAGATAACATTTTGGGGGAAAATTTGGTTGGTGAATTTGAATTTCAAAAGATCCACTCATCTCTATAAACTATACATATTTGATATTACCATGTCCATAATAATCCAAACCATAAAATAAACATGCAATTTAGTTAACATCAAACAAAAGTGAAAATGCAAAAAAGGTCCCACTTATAACTACATCGACAGAAAAATAAAAAGTTTTGCCTTACGAAATATGGCAAGACAAAAACATTATTTGTTTTACAAAGTATTTTTAACCCCTTAACGACCGCCGATACGCCTTTTAACGGTTGTGGTTAAGGGTACTTACACCACAGCGCCGTGAATTCACGGCGCTGTGGAAAAAGCATATAGAGCCCCCCAGAGTCGGATTTTCCCCCCCGGTAGCCAAGACCCCAGAGAACATGATTCGGGTCGGTTTTGATCGACCCGCTTTTGCGATCGCCGTTATTAACCATATAATGGCGACCGCAAAAAAAAAAGCAGCGATTCTGCTTTATCTTTCTCTCTCCTCTGATGTGATCTCACATCAGAGGAGAGAGAAATAGGGTTCCCGATCCCTCCCGGTACCCCCCGATGCCGATGTTCCCAGACCCTCCTGCCTCCTCCGGTGGATGCTGCCATTTTGGTCTGGGAAGAAAATGGTGGGCGCATGCACAGTGCGCCCGCCGATTCTGCTGGTCGGCAGATTCATTCATTCAATGAAAGTACACTTTGATCACTGTGATAAACCCTATCACAGTGATCAAAATAAAAAAAATAATAAATAAACCCACTTTTATCACCCCCATAGGTAGTGAACAATAATAAAATAAAGAAAATATTTTTATTTTTCCATTAGAATTAGGATTAGGGTTATAATTAGGGTTAGGGTTGGAAAAAGGGTAAGAATTAGGGTTAGGGTTACAATTAGGGTTAGGGTTACAATTAGGGTTGGAATTAGGGTTAGGGTTGGAATTAGGGTTGGGATTACGGTTAGGGGTGTGTTGGGGTTAGGGTTGGAGCTAGAATTGAGGGGTTTCCACTATTTATGCACATCAGAGGGTCTCCAAACATGACATGGCGTTCAAAAAGTCAAATGGTGCACCTTCCCTTCTAAGCTCTGCCATGCGCCCAAACAGTGGTTTACCTCAACATATGGGGTATCAGTGTACTCAGGACAAATTGCACACCGATTCTGGGGTTCTAATTTCTCCTGTTGCCCTTGGGAAAATAAAAAATAGCAGGCTAAAAAATCATTTTTGAGGAAAAAAAAGAATTTTTTTTTCACGGCTCTACGTTATAAACTTCTGTGAAGCACTTGGATGTTCAAAGTGCTCACCACACATCTAGATAAATTCCTTAAAGGGTCTAGTTTCCAAAATGGGGTCACTTGTTGGCGGTTTCCACAGTTTAGTCACATCAGGGCTCTCCAAACGTGACATGGCGTCAAGCAAATTCTGCATTGAAAAAATCAAACGGCGCTCCTTCCCTTGCGACCTCTGCCGTGCGCCCAAAAAATGGTTTACCCCCACATATGGGGTATCGGCATATTCAGGGAAAATTGCACAACAAATGTTGTGGTTAATTTTGTCTTTTAACACTTGTGAAAATAAAAAAAATTGGTTCTGAAGTAAATTTTTTTGCAAAAAAAGTTAAATATTAATTTTTTTCTTCCACATTGCTTCAGTTCCTGTGAAGCACGTAAAAGGTTAATAAACTTCTTGAATGTGGTTTTGAGCACCTTGAGGGGTGCATTTTTAGAATGGTGTCACTTTTGGGTATTTGCTATCAGATAGACCCCTCAAAGTAACTTCAAATGTGATGTGGTCCCTAAAAAAAATGGTGTTGTAGAAATGAGAAATCGCTGGTCTAATTTTTACCCTTATAACTTCGTAACAAAAAAAAATTTTCTTTCCAAAATTATGCTGATGTAAAGTGGACATGTGGGAAATGTTATTTGTTAATAAATTTGTGTGACATATATCTCTGATTTAAGGGCGTAAAAATTCAAAGTTAGAAAATTGCTAAATTTTCAAAATTTTTGCCATATTTCTGTTTTTTTCCTAAATAAGCGCAAGTCATATCAATTTTTTTTTACCACTAACGTAAAGTACAATATGCCACAAAAAACAATCTAATAATCAGCGGGATTAATTAAAGCCTTCCAGAGTTATAATCTCATAAAGTGAGAGTGGTCAGAATTGTAAAAATTGGCCCGTTCATAAAGCTGCGAATTGGCTCTGTCACTAAGGGGTTAAAGTGCAAACATAAAACAAAAATAAAACTACAGTACAGACCAAAAACGAGTGGCCATCATTACTTTAAGAAATGAAGGTCAGTCAGTCCAAAAAATTGGGAAAACTTTGAAAGTGTCCCCAAGTGCAGTTGCAAAAACCATCAAGTGCTACAAAGAAACTGGCTCACATGAGGACCGCCCCAGGAGAGGAAGACCAAGAGTCACCTCTGCTTCTGAGGATAAGTTTATCCGAGTCACGAGCCTCAGAAATCGCAGGTTAACAGCAGCTCAGATTGGAGACCAGGTCAATGCCACACAGAGTTCTAGCAGCAGACACATCTCTACAACAACTGTTAAGAGGAGACTTTGTGCAACAGACCTTCATGGTAAACTAGCTGCTAGGAAACCACTGTAAGGACAGGCAACAAACAGAAGAGACTTGTTTGGGCTAAAGAACTCAAAGAATGGACATTAGACCAGTGGAAATCTGTGCTTTGGTCTGATGAGTGCAAATTTGAGATCTTTGGTTACAACCACCGTGTCTTTGTGCGACGCAGAAAAGGTGAACGGATGGACTCTACATGCCTGGTTCCCACCGTGAAGCATGGAGGAGGTGTGATGGTGTGGGAGTGCTTTGCTGGTGACACTGTTGGGGATTTATTCAAAATTGAAGGCATACTGAACCAACATGGCTACCACAGCATCTTGCAGCGGCATGATATTCCATCCGGTTTGCGTTTAGTTGGACCATCATTTTTTTTTCAACAGGACAATGATCCCAAACACACCTCCAGGCTGTGTAAGGGCTATTTGACCAAGAAGGAGAGTAATGGGTGCTACGCCAGATGACCTGGCCTCCACAGTCACCAGACCAGAACCCAATCGAGATGGTTTGGGGTGAGCTGGACCGCAGAGTTAAGGCAAAACGGCCAACAAGTGCTAAGCATCTCTGGGAACTCCTTCAAGAAGACCATTTCCGGTGACTACCTCTTGAAGCTCATCAAGAGAATGCCAAAAGTGTGCAAAGCAGTAATCAAAGCAAAAGGTGGCTACTTTGAAGAACCTAGAATATAAGACATATTTTCAGTTGTTTCACACTTTTTTGTTAAGTATATAATTCCACATGTGTTAATTCATAGTTTTGATGCCTTCAGTGTAAATACAATTTTAATAGTCATGAAAATACAGAAAAATCTTTGAATGAGATGGTGTGTCCAAACTTTTGGTCTGTACTGTATATAAATTTGTTTGATTGTACTGGCCTACAGAATAAAGTTCACATATCTCACACAGGCATAATAGGTATCACTAAATGTTTTTTTGTGGGTTTCCTAATACATTGGTCCCACAAAGGTGCTTAAGAAATTAATTGACCCCTAAAATACTAGGATTTTTGAATGATTTTTGAAAATGTAAAAATTACTTTTAGGCCTATAAGCCTTCTAGTATCTCCCCAAAAATAAATGGACAAATTACAATGATTCCAACATAAAGGAGCATATAACACTTTTCTTTCCCTTCTATTATTTTGTATTCAATTATTTTTTTCATAATTGATCATGTAATAATTAACATAGGTGTTTTTATATTATTTCATTTGTTCTGCAATTCCCTTATTTGGTTACAGGCTTACATAGTATATGACAAAGGCCAAATATTAATTATGTTGTGTGATAAGACCATCTATTGTAAGGGTAGATACATTAAAAGTTTGAAAAGTGCAATTTTTAAATTTTTTTAAAATTATTTTTTTCATTTATTAAATTAAAAACATAAACTTACATTTTATTAACATAAATTACAATGTGTCACGAAAAAAGCAATTTCAAAACCAAGGGGATCTGTAACTTGTTTGTAAACTTGTGAAATTGCATTTCATAGGGCAAGACCATCTTGTAGTTGTGTCAGGGGTTTCCCTATCTTTTACTGCTCACTTGGTGGAGTTGTTTTCAGAACACACTTTGGAAGATTCTTAAGATTTGAATTGGAATTAACATTTGCATTCTGTCTGTTTGCTGTGTTCAGAAGGCAAGACAAATTAGGAATTCTGAAGCTGACCAACTAAGGTAGGCAGAATAATCATTAGACTACTAGAATCGGAACTAATGCTTCATTGATATCGGGTTGACACATATCAAGTTGTCACTGACCCATTTGTCAGGACACTAATGATATACAGGGTGGGCCATATATATGGATACACCTAAATAAAATGGGAATGGTTGGTGATATCAACTTGGCACATTAGTATATGGGAGGGAGAAAACTTTTCAAGATGGATGGTGACAATGGAGGCCATTTTGAAGTTGGCCATTTTGGATCCAACTTCATTTTTTCCAATGGGAAGAGGTTCATGTGACACATCAAAAGTATTGAGAATTTCACAAGAAAAACAATGGTGTGCTTGGTTTTAACGTAACTTTATTCTTTCATGAGTTATTTACAAGTTTATGACCACTTATAAAATGTGTTCAAAGTGCTGCCCATTGTGTTGGATTGTCAATGCAACCCTCTTCTCCCACTCTTGACACACTGATAGCAACACCGCAGAATAAATGGTAGCACAGGTTTCCAGTATCCGTTGTTTCAGATGCAACACATCTCTTATCTGAAGGCAATTGTCTATGCCGTGAAGATATAAGATGTGCAGCACCTGAAACAACGGATACTGGAAGCCTGTGCTAGCATTTCTTCTATGGTGTTGCTATCAGTGTGTCAAGATTGAGAGAAGAGGGTTGCATTGACAATCCAACACAATGGGCAGCATTTTGAACACATTTTATAAGTGGTCATAAACTTGTAAATAACTCATGAAAGAATAAAGTTACAGTAAAACCAAGCACACCATTGTTTTTTTTGTGAAATTCTCAATAAGTTTGATGTGTCACATGACCCTCTTCCCATTGGAAAAATTAAAGTTGGATCCAAAATGGCAGAATTCAAAATGGCCGCCATGGTCACCACTTCGTCTTGAAAAGTTTTCCCCCTCCCATATACTAATGTGCCACAAACAGAAAGTTGATATCACCAACCATTCCATTTTATTTAGGTGTAGCCATATAAATGGCCCACCCTGTATATATTATAAATATATATATATATACAGGTCCTTCTCAAAAAATTAGCATATAGTGCTAAATTTCATTATTTTCCATAATGTAATGATTACAATTAAACTTTCATATATTTTAGATTCATTACACACCAACTGAAATTTGTCAGGTCTTTTATTGTTTTAATACTGATGATTTTGGCATACAACTCCTGATAACCCAAAAAACCTGTCTCAAAAAATTAACATATTTCAACCATCCAATAAAATAAAAGTGTTTTTTAAAAACAAACAAAAAAACCATCAAATAATAAAGTTCAGTTATGCACTCAATACTTGGTCGGGAATCCTTTTGCAGAAATGACTGCTTCAATGCGGCGTGGCATGGAGGCAATCAGCCTGTGACACTGCTGAGGTGTTATGGAGGCCCAGGATGCTTCGATAGCGGCCTTAAGCTCATCCAGAGTGTTGAGTCTTGCGTCTCTCAACTTTCTCTTCACAATATCCCACAGATTCTCTATGGGGTTCAGGTCAGGAGAGTTGGCAGGCCAATTGAGCACAGTAATACCATGGTCAGTAAACCATTTAACAGTGGTTTTGGCACTGTGAGCAGGTGCCAGGTCGTGCTGAAAAATGAAATCTTCATCTCCATAAAGCATTTCAGCCGATGGAAGCATGAAGTGCTCCAAAATCTCCTGATAGCTAGCTGCATTGACCCTGCCCTTGATGAAACACAGTGGACCAACACCAGCAGCTGACATGGCACCCCACACCATCACTGACTGTGGGTACTTGACACTGGACTTCAGGCATTTTGGCATTTCCTTCTCCCCAGTCTTCCTCCAGACTCTGGCACCTTGATTTCCGAATGACATGCAAAATTTGCTTTCATCATAAAAAAGTACTTGGGACCACTTAGCAACAGTCCAGTGCTGCTTCTCTGTAGCCCAGGTCAGGCGCTTCTGCCGCTGTTTATGGTTCAAAAGTGGCTTTACCTGGGGAATGCGGCACTTGTAGCCCATTTCCTGCACACGCCTGTGCACGGTGGCTCTGGATGTTTCTACACCAGACTCAGTCCACTACTTCCTCAGGTCCCCCAAGGTCTGGAATCGGTCCTTCTCCACAATCTTCCTCAGGGTCCGGTCACCTCTTCTCGTTGTACAGCGTTTTCTGCCACATTGTTTCCTTCCAACAGACTTCCCATTGAGGTGCCTTGATACAGCACTCTGGGAACAGCCTATTTGTTGAGAAATTTCTTTCTGGGTCTTACCCTCTTGTTTGAGGGTGTCAATGATGGCCTTCTTGACATCAGTCAGGTCGCTAGTCTAAAGGTACTGCCACACTAAACAATCCCGCTAGCGATCACGATAACGACGCATACTAATGCGATCGCTAGCGGGATTGTTTCTATATCGCTAAGTGCGGCCACATTTAGCGATATAGTTAACGACGCTATCGCCGTTAGCGATCTTCTTAACGACTTTAGCGGTACAAAAGTACCGCTAAATCGCTAAGAAAAGGTGCCACACTAGCGATATATACTTACCCAGCGGGAGCGCCGACGAGAAAATAGGGTCCGGAACGATTCCAGCGACGAGCGAGATCACAGCAGGAAGCTCGTCGCTGGCAGATGCCGCACTGAACAACATCGCTAACGGGATCGCTAAATAGTGACGTTTTTTAGCGATCCCGTTAGCGATATTGTTCAGTGTGGCATACCCTTTACCCATGATGGGGGTTTTGAGTAATGAAGCAGGCAGGGAGTTTTTAAAAGCCTCAGGAATCTTTTGCATGTGTTTAGAGTTAATTAGTTGATTCAGAAGATTAGGGTAATAGGTCGTTTAGAGAACCTTTTCTTGATATGCTAATTTTTTGAGACAGGTTTTTTGGGTTATCAGGAGTTGTATGCCAAAATCATCAGTATTAAAACAATAAAAGACCTGACAAATTTTAGTTGGTGTGTAATGAATCTAAAATATATGAAAGTTTAATTGTAATCATTACATTATGGAAAATAATGAAATTTAGCATTATATGCTAATTTTTTGAGAAGGACCTGTTAAAATATATTATATATATATATATATATATATATATATATATATATATATTTATAATTTATCAACAAAAAAATATAGAAAAAGGGCAAATTGGACATAATTTCACAAAAAAAACAAAATGTGCAGGACAAAATTGTTAGCAACTTCAAAAAATTGTGAGTAAACAAGTTTGTTTCAAGCATGTTATACTTGTTCAAACTCACTTGTGCCAAGTAACAGGTATGGGTAATATGAAAATTATATATGAAACCAGATAAAAAGGGGAGAAGTTGACTCAATCTTTGAATTGTGTGTCTGTGTGTGCCACACTAAGCATGGAGAACACAAAGAGGAGAAGATAACTGTCTGGGGACTTGGGAACCAAAATTGTTGAAAAATATCAACAGTCTCAAGGTTACAAGTCCATCTCCAGAGATCGTCATGTTCCTTTGTCCATAGTGCACAACATAATCAAAAGATTACAACCCATGGCACTGTACCTAATCTTCCGGAACGTGGATGGCAGAGAAAAATTGATGATAGGTTGCAATGCAGGATAGTCCGTATAGTGGAAAAGCAGCCCAATCAAGTTTCAAAGAAATTCAAACCGTCCTGCAGTTTTAGTGCCTGTGTGCAAGGCATCATGAAATCTGAAGATTACCAATGAATATTGGGTTGCTATGTAGTGCCCAGTGTCACATACCTTGGTTTGCAACCTAGGTTATGGGTCTTCCAGCAAGAAAATGACCCCATAGTTCAAGAATCACCCAGAAATAAAAGGAAACAAAGTGCTGGAAAATTCAGAAGTGGCCAGCAATATGTCCCGATCTAAATCCCATTGAACACCTGTGGAGAGATCTTTAAATTGCTGTTGGGAGAAGGTACCCTTCAAATATGAGACCTGAAGCAGTTTGAAAAAGAAGAGTGGTCCAAAATTCCAGCTGAGAGGTGTAAGAAGGTTGTTGATGGTTATAGGAAGTGATTGATTGCAGTTATTTATTTCAAAGTGTGTGCAACCAAATGTTAAGTTGAGGGTACCATCAATTTTGTCCGACCCACTTTTTTACATGAAATTATGTCCAATTTGCCTTTTTTTTCCTGTTTTTTTTGTGTTGTTCCAATATACACAAAGGAAATAAACATGTCCATAACAAAACATGTGCAATTACAATAATTTTCTGGGAGAAATACTTCATTTTCTGGAACAATTTCAAGGCTGCCAACAATTTCAGAAATTACTAAAAAAGGTACCAAATTACATTAGATCACAAAAGTGAAAACAGCCCTCACATTTTTGTAAATATTTTATTATATATTTTCATGGGACTAAGCTGAAGATATGACACTTTGGTAAAACGTATAGCAGTCATTGTACAGCTTGTATAATAGCGTAAATTTTGTGTGCCCTCTAGATAACATAACACACAGCAATTAATGTCTAAACCGCTGGCAACAAAAGTGATTACACCCCTAAGTGAAAATGGTCAAACTGTGACCAATTACCATTTTTCCTCCCGGTTTCATGTGACTCAGTAGTGTTACAAGGTCTCAGGTGTGACTGGGGAGCAGGTGGGTTAAATTTGGTGTTATCACTCTCACACTCTCATACTGGTCATTAGAAGTTCAACATGGCATCTCATGGCAAAGAACTCTCAGGATCAGAACAAAAGAATTGTTGCTCTACATAAAGATGGCTTATGCTATAAGGAGATTGCCAACACCCTGAAACTGACCTGCACCATGGTGGCCAAGACCATACAGCGGTTTAGCAAAACAGATTCCATTCAGAACTGGCCTCGCCATGGTCGAACAAAGAGGTTGAGTGCATGTGCTCAGCATCATATCCAGAGGTTGTCTTTCAAAATAGATGCATAAGTGCTGCCTGCATTTCTTCAGAGGTTAAAGGGGTGTGGATTCAGCCTGTCAGTGCACAGACACAGCATCAAATTTACCTGCATGACTGTAGTTCCAGAAGGAAGCCTCTTCTAAAGATGATGCACAAGAAAGACTGCTGTTTGCTGAAGACAAGCAGACTGAGGACATGAATAACTGTAACCATGTCCTGTGGTCTAATGAGACCAAGATAAACTTATTTGGTTCAGATGCTGTCAAGCATGTGTGGCAACAACCGGGTGAGGAGAGAAAAAGACAAGTGTGTCATGCCCACAGTTAAGCTTGGTGGTAGGAGTGCCATGTCTTGGGGCTGCAAGAGTGATTCCGGTTGTGAGGAGCTACAGTTTATTGAGATAACCATGAATGCCAACATGTACTATGACATACTGATGCAGATAATGATCATTTCCCTTCTGAAACTGGACCACAGGGCAGCATTCAAAAATTATAACGACCCCAAACACACCTCCAGGACAACCACTGCTTTATTAAAGAAACTAAGGGTAAAGGTGCTGGCCAATCATGTCTCCAAACCTTAACTCTACTGAGCATCTGTGGGACATTCTCAAATGGAAAATCTCTAACAATCAGCAGCTCTGTGATGTCATTATGGATGAACCGAAGAGGAATCCAGAGACAACTTGTGAAGCTCTAGAGATCTCCATGCCCAAGAAAGTTAAGCCAGTGCTTGAAAATAATGGTGACCACGCAAAATATTGATACTTTGGGAACAATTTGGCCATTTTGGAATCACTTTTGTTGCCAACGATTTTGACATTAATGGCAGTGAGTTGAGTTATTTAAAGGGCAAACCAAATTTACACTGTTATACAAGCTGTACACTGACTACTTTACATTGTATTAATGTGTCATATCTTCAGTGTTGTCTCATCAAAATACATAATAAAATATTTACAAAAATGTGAGGGGTGTACTCACTTTTGTGATATATTGTATGAGTCATTCAAAACGAGCCAAGTGGCGTTCATCAAAGGTCAAGTGCAAGTATCATTCTAAGAATGCTGTAAAAGTAGATAAATGTTAGACTGACTATAAATCAAAGCACCATCAGTGCTATAAGTATAAAAATACAACTTTTTTATTTTAAAACAATGTATACATAAAATAATTATATCTAAAACATAAAACATTAATTAAGCTTAGATAATTTAAAATAAAAATATTACATACAGTACTATGCAAGTTTTAGAAAGGTGTGAAAAATGCTGCAAAATAATAATCCTTTTAAAAATAGAAGTATGAATAATGGATAATCTTTTCAAATTTGAATGCTCCATCTTCATCAAATTCTCCAATGAAATTTGATTTGCAGCAAATAAATTTCTGCAAACTACACTTGGAGAGGAGTGAGAATGAGGGAAAACACCACTCACAATAAGATTTTACATACAACAGAAGAGAAAGAGTGGACCCCACTGATTATAACAGCTTACATTCTACAAGCGAGAGAAAGAGAGAGGATCGTGCTGACCATGCTTACACTTTATAGGAAAAGGAGAGAAACCTGCTGACCACAAGAACTTACCTTTTATAGTAGAGAGAGGATCCCACTAACCATAAGAGCTTAAAAACTACAGATGAGAAAGACTTCACTAGTGACTCTGAAGATGGAAAACTACTCTGCTGTACAAACTGTGCCCCACTAGGAACTGCTGAACTATGATGGCCCAGGTACTGACTCCTTCTACAGTCATGGCCAAAAGTTTTGAGAATGACACAAATATTATATTTTCACATGATCTGCTGCCCTCTGGTTTTTATATGTGTTTGACAGATGTTTTTATCACAGACAGAAATATAATAATTGCAAACATATGAGTAACAAAAGCTTATATTGACAGTTAGAATGAGTTAATGCAGCAAGTCAATATTTGCAGTGTTGACCCTTCTTCTTCAGGACCTCTGCAATTCTCCCTGGCATGCTCTCAATCAACTTCTGGACCAAATCCTGATTGATAGCAGTCCATTCTTGCACAATCAATGCTTTCATTTTGTCAGAATTTTTAGGTTTTTGTTTGTCGACCCGTCTCTTGATGATTGACCACAAGTTCTCAATGGGATTAAGATCTGGGGAGTTTCCAGGCCATGGACCCAAAATCTCTATGTTTTGTTCCCTGAGCCATTTAGTTATCACCTTTGCTTTATGGCAAGGTGCTCCATCATGCTGGAAAAGGCATTGTTGATAGCCAAACTGCTCTTGGAGGGTTGGGAGAAGTTGCTCTTGGAGGACATTCTGGTACCATTCTTTATTCATGGCTGTGTTTTTAGGCAAGACTGTGAGAGAGACGATTCCCTTGGCTGAGAAGCAACCCCACACATGAATGGTTTCAGGATGCTTAACAGTTGGCATGAGACAAGACTGGTGGTAGCGCTCACCTTGTCTTCTCAGAATGAGGCGTTTTCCTGATGTCCCAAACAATTGAAAAGGGGATTCATCAGAGAAAATAACTTTACCCCAGTCCTCAGCAGTCCACTGCCTGTACCTTTTGCAGAATATCAGTCTGTCCATGATGTTTTTTCTGGAGAGAAGTGGCTTCTTTGCTGCCCTCCTTGAGACCAGGCCTTCCTCCAAGAGTCTCCGCCTCACAGTGCGTGCAGATGCACTCACACCTGCCTGCTGCCATTCCTGAGCAAGCTCTGCACTGCTGGTAGCCCGATCCTGCAGCTGAAACACTTTTAAGAGACGGTCCTGGCGCTTGCTGGTCTTTCGTGGGCGCCCTGAAGCCTTTTTGGCAACAATGGAACCTCTCTCCTTGAAGTTCTTGATGATGCGATAGATTGTTGACTGAGGTGCAATCTTTCTAACTGCGATACTCTTCCCTGTTAGGCCATTTTTGTGTATTGCAATGATGACTGCACATGTTTCTTTAGAGATAACCATGGTTAACAGAAGAGAAACAATGATGCCAAGCACCAGTGTCCTTTTAAAGTGTCCAGTGGTGTCATTCTTACTTAATCATGACAGATTGATCTCCAGCCATGTCCTCATCAACACCCACACCTGTGTTAATGGAGCAATCACTGAAAAGAGGTTAGCTTGTCCTTTTAAGGCAGGGCTGCAATGATGTTGAAATGTGTTTTGGGCGATAAAGTTCATTTTCTAGCCAAATATTGACTTTGCAAGTAATTGCTGTTAAGCTGATAACTCTTTATAACATTCTGGAGTATATCCAGATTGCCATTAGAAAAAGTGAAGCAGTAGACTTTGTAAAAATTAATATTTGTGTCATTCTCAAAACTTTTGGCCATGACTGTATACAAAGTATGATCATCCATAAAATGTTACAGCTGCAGGGCATTACAGTGAGGCCTGTGAGGCCTCATGCTTTGGCAGTTTGGGAAATAGTGCCAGGCAAGGTTTTTTTTGCAAACCGCAAATCGAATATCAATGTGTTTGAATTTACATCAGTGAATTTCAGTAAATTTGAGTTGAGCTCAATCCTCTGTGGATTGATCCACTCATCTCTAATGGATAGCTGACGTTTATGAATTAACAAAATGTAGTAAGCGAACAAAAGAAAAATCTAAATCAAACCAATATTTGGTGAGACCTCAGTTTGCCTTCAAAGCAGATTCAAAGCATCAATTTTTCTAGGTACTTGCACACAGTTTTTGAAGAATTTTAGGAGGGAGGTTTTTCCAAACATCTTGGAGATCTAACTACAGATCTTCTATGGATATAGGCTTGTGCTAACCCTGCCTCTTTATGTAATCCCAGACATCTATATATATAAAATTGAATGTGTGTATGTGTGTGGGTATCACCAACCAATCACGGAGTATCTTACATTTAACCAGAGCTGTTTAAAAGAAGCTGAGCTGTGATTGGTTGCTATGAGCAACAGTTTTCCTTGCAACCAATCCCTAAGCAACTTTCATTTCACCAGAGCTGTTTAATAGAAGCTGAGCTGTGATTGGTTGCTATGAGCAACAGTTTTCTCACTCCACGACAACACCTCAGCAGACAGTGACCAGGTGGAAGAAATCTAGCATCAGGGGAACATAAGCTCCAGCCATTGTCTGCCCCCCAGACAGAAGCAGAGAGCACATGACAGAAATTAATTATCCCGCTCCCGTGCCCATATACCCATCACACATCATCCATTCCATCCCATAGGCACATCTTCCCTCTTAAAGGGATCTCCGATATGGAAGTCAGGGCAAATCCATCCTGCGCTTTGGTTTTGACCCCAGGCCTCTCTTAAAGGGATCCCCAGTACAGAAGTGAGGGCAAATCCACTCTGCTCTTTGGTACCGACCCCAGGCCTCTCTTAAAGGGATCATTGGTATGGAAGTCAGGGCAAATCCATCCAGCACTTTGGTTCTGATGCCAGGTCTCTCTTAAAGGGATCCCAGGTATGGAAGTTAGGGCCATTCCACTCAGCGCTGATTCTGACCCCAGGCTCTCTTAAAGGGATCTCCGGTACGGAAGTGAGGGCAAATCCACTCTGCACTTTGGTTCTGACCCCAGGCTCTCTTAAAGGGATCTCCGGTACGGAAGTGAGGGCAAATCCACTCTGCACTTTGGTTCTGACCCCAGGCCTCTCTTAAAGGGATCTCCGGTATGGAAATTAGGGTAAATCCCTCAGCGCTCTGATTCTCACCCCAGGCTTCTATTAAAGGGATCATTGCTATGAAAGTCAGGGGAAATCCACTCAGCGCTCTGGTACTGACGCCAGGCCTCTCTTAAAGGGATCCCCAGTATGGAAGTTAGGGCCATTCCACTCAGCGCTCTGGTTCTGACCCCAGGCTCTCTTAAAGGGATCCCCGGTATGGAAGTCAGGGCAATTGCCTTCAAATGCTCTGGTACTAACCCCAGGCCTCTATTAAAGGGATCATTGGTATGGAAGTCAGGGCAAATACATCCAGCACTTTGGTTTTGACCCCAGGCCTCTCTTAAAGGGATCCCCAGTATGGAAGTTAGGACCGTTCCACTCAGCGCTGTGGTTCTGACCCCAGGCCCCTCTTAAAGGGATCCCCGGTACGGAAGTGAGGGCAAATCCACTCTGCACTTTGGTTCTGACACCAGGCCTCTCTTAAAGGGATCTCCGGTATGGAAGTTAGGGTAAATCCTTCAGGGCTCTGATTCTCACCCCAGGCTTCTATTAAAGGGATCATTGGTATGGAAGTCAGGGCAATTCCACTCAGCACTCTGGTTCTGACGCCAGGCCTCTCTTAAAGGGATCCCCAGTATGGAAGTTAGGACCATTCCACTCAGTGCTCTGGTTCTGACCCCAGGCTGACGGGATGATGTGGGATTTTAGGGGTAGTAGTCCAGTGGCTCTGGCTGACAGGATGATGCGGGATATTAGGGGTAGTAGTCTGGCGGCTGTGATGGGATGATGTGGGATATTAGGGGTAGTAGTCCGGTGGCTCTGGCTGATGGAATGATGTGGGATATTAGGGGGAGTAGTCCAGTGGCTCTGGCTGATGGGATGATGTGGGATATTAGGGGTAGTAGTCCGGTGGCTCTGTCTGACGGGACGAAGTGGGATATTAGGGGTAGTAGTCTGGTAGCTCTGGCTGACGGGATTGTGTGGGATATTATAGTGAATGTGGCTATGCGGAGTGGGCGGGGCTCTACACTCAGCTTTATATTTATAGATATAATCATTACAATTTGTTATAACCATAGTTAGTTACTATGCCCGGGCAGCTCGGGCTCTTCAGCTAGTATTTAATAATGCTGAGATCAGTAATCTGTTGGAAACATATAATCATGTCCAGGACCCCTTCGTCTTTACGCTAAACATGTTGTAGTCATTGTCATGCTGCTGAATTAATTTGGAGCCAACAAGATGTTTCCCTGATGGTATTGCATAATGAATAAGTATCAGCCTGTATTTTTCAGCATACAGTGCTTAGGATTAAGTAAATAGCGCCCCCTCTCTCTAAAAGTGAGAGACGACAAGGGGAAACAGAGAGCCATTAGGTACAGACCATTAAGCCAGATGAAGGACTCACAGATAGGGATGGGTGAACCTGAACGGTAAAGTTCAGGGTCTGTACTGAACACCTAGTGTCCATTCGCGACCCCGAACACAGGAAGTCTCATGTTACTGTTCGGGTTCGGCAGCTTGAATAAAGTTTGTTGAAAGGCTGCAGCGCCTTTCAGCGCAAATCAACAAGCTTTGCGCTGTGGGAATTTCCGACTCAATCACAGCCAAGTCAAGTATTGGCCAGGTCACACTGTGTAAAAAAGAAATTATGTGCGGTCCCCTCTATTTTGCTAACTAGTACATTGAGCTGAGCCTGAGAACTGCTGCCTGTGAACGGCGGTAACTTCAATGATGTCACCGCAGGTCACTGAAGGTGCGCTCAGCTAAGTGTCCTCTGGATTCATGGCTGAGTGACCGCATCATGCCACCGCTCAGCCATGCAATCCAGATGAAGCAGATTTGGCCTCTTCGTGGGACAAATGGTTTGTCGTTGGACAGATGAGGAATATGGTGTTTTATTATTTTTAATTTCACATTAATAACTGGGTAAAATAGGGTGGGGAGTGTTTATTTCAAATAAAAGAGTATTTCTGTGTGTTTATTTAAATTAATGGTCTTTTTTCTGTGTCTTTATTTAATTTTCACTACGGGGTTAGAAACGGGATCGTCGTACTGACGCTTCTCCATTGCATACCCCGGGATGGATGTTAGCTGACATTACAAAGCTGACATCAACCCCACAAATAGTACCTCACTTGCCACACCAGGGCAAGTGGGAAGAGCCAGACAAAGTGCCAGAATTGATGCATCTAATAGATGCGTCTTTTCTGGGGCGGCTGCAGGCTGCTGTTTTTAGGCTGGAGAGGGCCAATATCCATGGCCCCTTTCCAGTATGAGAGTACCAGACCCCAGATGTCTGCTTTAGCTTCGGTGGTTTTTAAAAATGGGATGCCATGCAGTTTTTAAAAAAATTTATTTAAATAATTTTAAAAAACAGCATGGGACCCCTGCAGCCCGTAAATGTCAACTTTGCTGGTTAGCAAAAATAGAGGAGACCCATGCTGTTTTTAACCCCTTCCCGACCCATGACGCCACGTAGGCGTCATGAAAATCAGTGCCAATCTGACCCATGACGCCTATGTGGCGTCATGAAAGGATCGCGTCCCTGCGGGTCGGGTGATCGGGGTCACTGAAAGGTCACCCGACCCGCCGGCACAGGACCCTTTGTGCTTCACCACAGGGAGGTTGGCTTAACCCCCCGTGGCCACGATCGCTCTGATTGGCTGTTAAAATTGAAACAGCCAATCAGAGCAATCTGTAATATTTCACCAATATAATTGGTGAAATATTACAATCCAGCCATGGCCGATGCTGCAATAGCATCTGCCATAGCTGGACACCGAGCCCTGACCCCCCCACACGGATTCACGGCGGCGATCGGCCGCCGCCACCGAAAGATGGCAGCGGTCGGTCACCGCCGTCACTAAAAGCTCCCCTCGTCCTGGCCTCCGCTGCCCCCACCTTCCGATCCCCCCTCCTCACTTCCGACCCCCATACTCACCTCTCCCGGTCCACCGATGTCCCTGGATCCTTCCCGGTGGCTGCCCGGGATTCTTCATGGGCGCCGCCATCTTGGAAAATGGCGGGCGCATGCGCAGTACGCCCGCCGGCCGGCGCATGCGCAGTGCGCCCTGCATAGTCAAAAATTTTATTTTGATCACTGTGAGAAACTGTCACAGTGATCAAAATAAAAAAAGTAAGTGAACCCCCCTGTCATAGGTAGGGAAAAATAATAAAGAATTTTTTTTTTTTCCTATTAGGCCCTGTGCACACGTTGCGGATTTTGCTGCGGATCCGCAGCTGATTTCTCTGCTGATCCGCAGCTGATTCTCTCTGCTGATTCCGCAGCGGATTTCGCTGCTGATCCGCAGCGGATTTCGCTGCTGATCCGCAGCTGATTTCGCTGCTGATCCGCAGCTGATTTCGCTGCTGATCCGCTGCTGATTTCGCTGCGGATCAGCAGCGAAATCAGCTGCGGATCAGCAGCGAAATCAGCTGCGGATCAGCAGCGGATTTCGCTGCTGATCCGCAGCTGATTTCGCTGCTGATCCGCAGCGGATTTCGCTGCTAATCCGCAGCTGATTTCGCTGCTGATCTGCAGCTGATTTCGCTGCTGATCCGCAGCGGATTTCGCTGCTAATCCGCAGCGGATTTTGCTGCGGATCAGCAGCGGATTTGCTGCGGATCCGCAGCGGATTTGACGCTGCGGATCCACAGCAGATCCAGAAACCATGTACAGTACAATGCAAATAAATGGTAAAAAAAAACGCTGTGCACATGCTGCAGATTTTTCAGCGCGGATTTGCTGCGGTTTTAAATCCGCAGCATGTCAATTCTTTGTTCGAATTCCGCAGCGATTTTACACCTATTCCATTATAGGCGTAAAACCGCAGAGAAAAACCGCAGCAAATCCGCGCTAAATACGCAGGTAAAAGGCAGGTCGTTTTACCTGCGGATTTTAGAAAAATCCGCAAGTGAATCCGCAACGTGTGCACGGGGCCTTAGGGTCAGGCTGGGTTCATATTGCATTATGGCAGTCCGTTAACGCTGCCATTCACCCCATTTGTGTGCGCATCGCAACGCATGCCATGAAGCGGCATGCGTTCGCGACGTGTCATCATTCAGTGACGGAGCCTTGGACGCAGGCTGCAGCGTCTGGGCTCCATCACCGCTAGCACAGATGAATCATCGCTGATTCCTCTGCACTAGCGGGTATAGCATAACGCGATCGCGTTATGCTATACCGTTACCAGCCCGTCAACGCTACGTGTTGAACGGGCTGGTAAAACGCAATATGAACCCAGCCTTAGGGTTAGAACTAGGGTTAGGGTTAGAACTAGGGTAAGGGTTAGAACTAGGGTAAGGGTTAGAACTAGGGTTAGGGTTGGAATTAGGGTTAGGGTTGGAATTAGGGTTAAGGTTGGGATTAGGGTTAGTGAATTAGGGTTAAGGTTGGGATTAGGGTTAGGGTTGGGATAAGCATTAGGGGTGTTTTGGGGTTAGGGTTGGGATTAGGGTTAGGCTTGTGGTTAGGTTTATGGTTAGAGTTGGGATTAGGGTTAGGGGTGTGTTGGGGTTAGGGTTATGGTTAGGGTTTGTATTAGGGTTAGGGGTGTGTAGGGGTTAGGGTTGGGGTTAGGGGTGTGTTGGGGTTAGGTTGGAGTTAGAATTGAGGGGTTTCCACTATTTAGGTACATCAGGGGATCTCCATACGCGACATGGCGCCACCATTGATTCCTGCAAATTTTGCGTTCAAAAAGTCAAACAGTGCTCCCTTTATTCCAAGCCCCGACGTGTGCCCAAACAGTAGTTTACCCCCACATATGGGGTATCAGCGTACTCGGGAAAAATTGCACAACAACTTTGGGGGTCTAATTTCTCCTGTTACTGTTGGGAAAAAAAATTGGGGACTAAAAAAGTTATTTTTGTGGAAAAAAAATGATTTTTTTATTTTCACGGCTCTGCGTTATAAACTTCTGTGAAGAACTTGGGGTTCAAAGTGCTCACCACACATCTAGATAAGTTCCTTGCGGGTCTAGTTTCCAAAATGGGGTCACTTGTGGGGAGTTTATACTGTTTAGGCACATCAGGGACTCTGCAAACGTAACATGACGCCCGCAGACTATTCCATCAAGTCGGCAATCAAAACGTCACTACTTCCCTTCCGAGCCCCGAAGTGTGCCCATACAGTAGTTTTCTCCCACATATGGGATATCAGCGTACTCAGGACAAATTGGACAACAACTTTTGAGGTCTAATTTCTCCTGTTACCCTTGGAAAAAAAAAAAATCGGGACTAAAAGATCATGTTTGTGGAAAAAATATGATTTTTTTTATTTTCATGGCCCGGCGTTATAAACTTCTGTGTAGCCCTTGGGGGTTCAAAGTGCTCACTACACATCTAGATAAGCTCCTTTGGGGGTCTAGTTTCCAAAATGGGGTCACTTGTGGGGGTTTCTACTGTTTAGGCACATCAGTGGCTCTGCAAAGGCAACATGACGCCCACAGAACATTCCATCAAGTCTGCATTCCAAAATGGTGCTCCTTCCCTTCTGTGCTCTCCCATGCGCCAAAACAGTGGTTCCCCCCCACATATGGGGTACCAGTGTACTCAGGACAAACTGTACAACAACTTTTGTGGTCCAATTTCTCCTGTTACCCTTGTGAAAATAAAAAATTGCGGGTTAAAAAAATCAGTTTTTGAGGAAAAATTGATTTTTTATTTTCACGGCTCTGCATTACAAACTTCTGTGAAGCATGTGGGGGTTCAAGGTGCTCACCACACATCTAGTTAAGTTCCTTGAGGGGTCTAGTTTACAAAATGTGGTCACTTGTGGGGGGTTTCTACTGTTTAGGCACATCAGGGGCTCTGCCCGCCCGCAGACCATTCCATCAAGTCGGCATTTCAAAGCGTCACTACATCCCTTCCAAGCCCTGACGTGTGCCCAAACAGTGGTTCTCCCCCACATGTGAGGTACTAGCGTACTTAGGACAAATTAGACAGCAACTTTCTCCTGTAACCATTGTGAAAATAAAAAATATGGGACTAAATAATAATTTTTTGAGAAAAAAAATGATTTTTTATTTTCACGGCTCTGCGTTATAAAGTTTTGTGAAGCACCTGGGGGTTCAAAGTGCTCACTGTGCATCTGCATAAGTTTCTTAGGGGGTCTAGTTTCCAAAATGGGGTCATTTGTGGGGGAGCTCCAAAGTTTAGGCATACAGGGGCTCTCCAAACATGACATGGTGTCCGCTAACGACTGGAGCTAATTTTCCATTCAAAAAGTCAAATGGCGCTCCTTCCCTTCTGAGCCCTGCCGTGCGCCCAAACAGTGGTTTATGACCACATATGAGGTATCTGTGTACTCAGGAGAAATTGCCCAGCAAATTTTAGGATCCAATTTATACTGTTGCCCATGTGAAAATGAAAAAACTGAGGCTAAAAGAAAATTTTTGTGAAAAAAAAGTACTTTCTTTTTTTTACGGATCAATTTGTGAAGCACTTGGGGGTTCAAAGTGCTCACTCTGCATCTAGATAAGTTCCTTGGGGGGTCTAGTTTCCAAAATGGGGTCACTTGTGGGGAGCTCCAATGTTTAGGCACACAGGGACTCTCCAAATGCGATATGGCATCCGCTAAATATTCCAGCATATTTTCCATTCAAAAAGTCAAATGGCGCTCCTTCCCTTCTGAGCCCTGCCGTGCGCCCAAACAGTGGTTTATTACCACATATGAGGTATCGGTGTACTCAGGAGAAATTGCCCAACAAATTTTATGATCCAATTTATACTGTTGCCCATGTGAAAATGAAAAAACTGAGGCTAAAAGAAAATTTTTGTAAAAAAAAAAGTACTTTCTTTTTTTTACGGATCAATTTGTGAAGCACCTGGGGGTTCAAAGTGCTCACATCTGCATCTAGATAAGTTCCTTGGGGGTCTAGTTTCCAAAATGGGTCACTTGTGGGGAGCTCCAATGTTTAGGCACACAGGGACTCTCCAAATGCGATATGGCAACCGCTAAATATTCCAGCATATTTTCCATTCAAAAAGTCAAATGGCGCTCCTTCCCTTCTGAGCCCTGCCGTGCACCCAAACAGTGGTTTACGACCACATATGAGGTATCGGTGTACTCAGGAGAAATTGCCCAACAAATTTTAGGATCCATTTTATCCTGTTGTCCATGTGAAAATGAAAAAACTGAGGCTAAAAGAAAATTTTTGTGAAAAAAAAAGTACTTTCTTTTTTTACGGATCAATTTGTGAAGCACCTGGGGTTTAAAGTGCTCACTATGCATCTAGATAAGTTCCTTAGGGCGTCTAGTTTCCAAAATGGGTCACTTGTGGGGGAGCTCCAATGTTTAGGCACACAGGGACTCTCCAAATGCGACATGGCAACCGCTAAATATTCCAGCATATTTTCCATTCAAAAAGTCAAATGGCGCTCCTTCCCTTCTGAGCCCTGCCGTGCGCCCAAACAGTGGTTTATGACCACATATAAGGTATCTGTATACGCAGGAGAAATTGCCCAACAAATTTTAGGGTCCATTTTATCCTGATGCCCATGCAAAAATGAAAAAATTGATGCTAAAAGAAAAATTTTGTTGGAAAAATTAAAATGTCCATTTTTTCCTTCCACGTTGCTTTAGTTCCTGTGAAGCACCTGAAGGGTTAATAATCTTCTTGAATGTAGTTTTGAGTAGCTTGAGGGGTGCAGTTTTTATAATGTTGTCACTTTTGGGTATTTTCTGCCATATAGACCCCTCAAAGTGACTTCAAATGTGAGGTGGTCCCTAAAAAAAATGGTTTTGTAAATTTTGCTGTAAAAATGAGAAATCGCTGGTCAATTTTAACCCTTATAACTTCCTAACAAAAAAAAATGTTGTTCCCAAAATTGTGCTGATGTAAAGTAGACATGTGGGAAATGTTATTTATTAACTATTTTGTGTCACAAAACTCTCTGGTTTAACAGAATAAAAATTCAAAATTTGAAAATTGCGAAATTTTCAAAATTTTGGCCAAAGTTCCATTTTTTTCACAAATAAACGCAAAAATTATCGACCTAAATTTACCACTAACATGAAGCCCAATATGTCACGAAAAACAATCTCAGAATCGCTAGGATCCGTTGAAGTGTTCCTGAGTTATTACCTCATAAAGGGACACTGGTCAGAATTGCAAAAAATGGCCAGGTCATTTAGGTCAAAATAGGCTGGGTCATGAAGGGGTTAAATTAAGTGTGTTTCACCCTAAGCTTTGTCAGCCCCCTGACCAGTTTAGTGTCATCTTTAACTCTAGCCCTTTAGCAACTTGCTTAACTGTTCACAATAACAGTAATTTTATTGTATATGTTTTTGTTACAGAAACACACTTTTTGTTTTTTAGTAATTAAATATGTTGAAAGGTGGCGACAATATGAGACAACCCAAGGAACTCTATTCTTGACATAGATGCGGATTTCATTAGTGGAACCTACATCTATCAAACATTATTGGCAAACCTTGTGCCAGAAATATCTGAGATGGGAATACCACTTTAAAAATAATATTGTGAATGAATAGAGAAAATAACTGTGTGAAGGCAGCCTGCTGAACTTAACAAGCAGAATGCACAGGATAATTACAATTAAATGTTTAATTAGAAAGACAGCTCGGGGTGAAAGCGATGCTTAGTGAGCATGCAATACATAAATGATGGAAAAGGTGTTGAGAAGCTAGTTTGGTGTAGAAATGTGTTTAATAAAGATAATATATTTATACACTTCCTTACTCGGACGCAGCTGCATCTACAGTCTGGTTTGCATAATCAGTTTAATTTATTATTATTAGAATTGGATGAATTTTTTACGTGGAACTAAATTAGACTAGAATTTTACAAAAATTCGCATTCTCTTCTCACATCTCTGGCCACCTCCAATGCTCGCTCTCCCCCATAATGTCCTCGCTGCATTTTCTTCCCGCTGATATGCAGTAATTACCTAAGTATCTTCATAATAGACCCAGTGCATAATAAGAGATATTCAATTTGCAAAGAATAAATTAGCCAAAATTCTAATTTTTCAGTAAAATATGTGCAATTTGATGAATTTTAAACTTGTCAGATTTGCTCTTTTATAATTATTCTCATTATCAATATACTGATATTGATACATTATCCTACAGTTAAAAACAACTACTGTGATTGTTTTGTCAGGGGGCACCATTGTCCTTTCTTTGCCTTATGACTTTTTGTTTCCTGAAGATCAACCCATGGTCACACTGCTGGTCTGAACTGAGCACTGTCCCATGCATGCATGCTAGCATGCTTGCATCTCAACATTGGAGTGTAAAGGTGAGCTGCTCATGAAAACTTGGCAGTTCTTAATAGGACTTCGATTGATGGACTTTGTGCAAGCCGCTTTGCTTGATAGGTGCGAGAGGATCCCAGGGTTTTATCCTCTAGCTAACTTATATCCTGGGATCTGGACTTACATCAGGGTCCATTGGCTTGCATTCATATACTAGCTGCTGGGTGCTGAAACAAGCTGGCAGAAGAGGACTAGTCGGGTAAAAAAAAGGCAGATATGAGACAAAACTAAGAGCCCGAGACAAAGTCAACAGATAGTTGAGGTCAGAACCAGGAGAGCAGAGATAAAATAGTAAGGCAATGGAGGGTTAATCAGTCCATGGTAAGCAGCGGGTATAAAACAAGCTCGCTAAGGTAACTGGATAACACAGGATTAAAAGCCGGGCTCAGTATAAACTAATAAATGGCAATTCCCAGTAGTAAACTGGAAATTTAAATAGGATTTGTTGCTGCCTTAATGGGCTTCATAAGGGAGCTGATTATTCCTGCTTAGCTGCTAGACAACACATACACCCATTCTGCCTGACTGGGTCACCACAAAGTTCCCAATTACATTAGTATCTCTGGCTGGACAGAGCCAAGTTCTGCGTAGAACTATTGGCCATGATGTCTCTTCCAACATCAGAGTTTACAGAATAAATACAGCAGTGACTGTTAACAGAGGCAGATGTTTCTGGAAAAGTTCCAGGAGGAGATCTAACTGATCTCTGACTCTGATTTAGCAAACCAGCCATCCCCAGAGTGGCTCAAAAGCTTAGAGCCTGCAAGCGGTAAACTCTTCTTTCCTAGGTAACTGGACAGTCAGGGACTCCTGGGTGGCCATTATCCTAGGCAACATGGATCTAATATTGGTGGCACAAAAATGAGTAAAATCCCTTGGAGTTCTTGAGGATGATCTTGCTTCTGAAAAAGCCACACTCCGGCTGGTAGCACGGCTGTCAGACACCGTAGTAATGGTAAGCCTCAGAGTGTGAAGCCTCAGCTTGAAGTGGTCATACTGCGCTCTAGCTCTTTCATGGTTCGGAGTGGGTTCTCTTCATATAGTCAACCCTGAGCATGCGTAAAGCCCAGTTTCGCTATGCCTATGTGCCAACATAGATACATTAAAAGTAGGCTTAATTTAATTTATATAGTTAATCAGAAGTGGAATTAGTTCAATAACTTACACCCATGGATGTGCAAAAGTAATTGAGTAAAACTGTCCTTTTTTATTTTACATTAAAACAGCTTTATATGGTGATAAAATATGAATATAATTTACCAGTATATGAAAAATAATCCACATATGCAAAAACACAAATAAAATAGTGACCCCTAGTTGGTATAGAGTAATTTCAGAACATAGATTTATTAGCCATATGTAATTTTTGTAAATGGTTTATCTGAGTCTCAGACTACAAATACACATTAGGGGCTATATGAGGATACAAATACAGTTATACTTTGGCAGGACACAGAGGCATTGGCTCTCTGACTTGCTATTTCCATAGAAGGCAACAGGAATGTGAGTGCAAGACAGCAGCACATTAGTTTGTGCCCCTTGTAACCGAGGAAGTACATAACTATGTATAAGATTGTTAAATACCAACTGATAGGATATTATTTTTATTCAAATTCAAGTCTTATTAAACATTCATTTTTATTTTTTTCAACTTATGGAGTACATTTCTATATGCAGGGCGGCTAGGAATTTCAGGGCCCTATACTGTCAAAATTTTGGGGACCCTTGAGACTCTGCTCAGGCTCCACCCTAGCTCCGCTTCCACCCAGCTCCGCCTCCACCCCTCAAGCCTTCCACAGTCTCAACGCCCACTCTTGGAAAAACTTCTGCACCACGTCCTCATCAATCACACATTAACACAATATCATATATAGCCATCAGCCTTTGTTTTGACCAAAATATTTTGTAAGCCTCCACCACAACAAGGTAGACTGTTTTGACAGCTTTTGACGTACCATCTGACTTATAGCCAATCAGAAGCTGTGCTTACAAGATGTCACCGTAAGACCGGATTGGTGCTGAAAATTGATGAAGATGTCGGAAGGTGAGTATCAAAGTGGACTTAGGTTTAAAGGGACCCTATCAGCACCGAATGACTGTTCAAAAGAAGGCCGTCCACTCTGTTTCACAGCATTGCCACTCATTTAAATTCACTTTCCCACCCGCTTGACTCCCTCTATCTGCATCCTCTCTTCTTTAATTGACAGCTCTGGCTTCATAGAGCCAGAGAACAGTGGAGATAGAGGGAAACCAAGCAGGTGGGAAGGTGTATTTCAATGATTCGCCGCTGTGAAGCACCAAGCACCTGGACCTGGTTGAACAGTCATTCTGTGCTGACAGAGTGTCACGGGTGTGTCGCCACGAAGATCGTCACGATTACACAGCCTGACTTCTCGCAGCTGAGTTTTTGGTGCTTTGTATTTTTCAGCAGTGAGGGAGTTAATTCTCTCTCTCTGTGCTAGATGAGGCCCAGCCTCGCCCAGCTGCAGTCAATGCTGCAGAAGTGGGACTCCTTCAAATACCTTCCAGTCTGTTAGGGAAGTTGTCGGTGAAAGCATTCCTTGCAGACAAACAGAGCGGCTTGTGGTATTTTGGAGTTTGGAGTGAAGTGTACTTTGTGTGGTTAATTCCCTTCCTCGCTTTATTATTTATCTCCTTACCCGTTGGTGTTCCCTCTGTTGTTGTGGTGCGAGTTTTTGTATGCAAGGTGGTTTTTTGGTTTTCCCCTTGTACTGTCTCGTTCGTCTAGTACTGTGTGTTGGTTTATATTATCCTGTCCCCTGTTGTTGTGATCGGGGTCCTTCTCAGGACTAGATTACTGAGGTTCAGGGATCCTCAGGAGATAGGGGTTACGCTGGCGGCCTGGACCTCTGTACCTTTAACAGTACCTCCAGGTAGAGGGATTAGTTAGTGCCCCAGCTTAGGGTCAGCTTAGGCCCCTGACCTCCTGTACGCAGAGACTGCGTGACATTTTCACCGACCGACAAAAGATTCTCTCCAGCTACCATGGATCCAGTAGCCAGTCTTGCTCGGCAGTTGCAGAGTTTGTCCATGGAGCTGGCGGACGTTAAGTCCAAGGTTTTGTATCCCCCGGAGCAAGCAGGACCAGAACCTAAAGTAGCTCTCCCTGACAGGTTCACTGGGGGCGGGACAAGTTTTTTGTTTTTCGGGAGGCATGTAAATTGTACTTTCGGCTGCGGTCTCGGTCATCGGGGAGTGAAGAACAAAGGGTGGGAATTATCATCTCGCTCCTACAAGGGGACCCACAATCATGGGCGTTCTCTCTTCCCCCGGGCTCCCGGCTCTCCAGTCAGTGGATAGGTTTTTTGTTGCTCTGGGTCTCGTATATGATGACCCGGATCGGATCTCCCTTGCTGAATCTAAGTTACGTAGGATCCAGCAGGGAGATCGTCCGGCGGAGGAATTCTGTTTGGAGTTCCGTAGGTGGGCCACGGACACCCAGTGGAATGACCCAGCTCTTAGGAGCCAGTTTTGTCAAGGTTTATCTGACAAATTAAAGGATGTGTTGGCACAGTATGACCCTCCCGCGTCACTGGAAGCCGCTATGGCCCTTGCTATTCGCATTGACAGACGGCTTCAGGAGAGGTGCGGGGTAACTCCGCCCCCTTTGATGACTCCACCTTCTTCAAGGGTCCCTTATATGGAGGTTCCCCTGGTCAGTCCAGAGGAGCCTATGCAATTAGGAGGGACATCATTTCGGGGGAGGGGACCGGGGTGCGCCACAAGACAAGAAGGTGTTTCTTCTTCGGGAGAAAGGGACATTTTATTGGGGGGTGTCCATCCCGTCCTTTGCAGAATAAAGGGTCGTCGGAAAACTATTGATCCCAGGTTGTGTGGTGGACGGCAATCTGAGACTAGGTATTTCGTCCCTAGGTTCGTCTCAGTTTCTCGTACCGGCGGAGGTGGTGGTGGGTACGAGAACTGAGAGGATATCTGTTCTTCTGGATAGTGGGGCCGGGGCTAATCTGGTGGACGCTCGGTTTGCCCGGGTTTAAGGTATGCGATTGAGTGTGTTGGCTAAACCCATCCCCATATTCTCGATCGACGCCAGGCCTCTCGGTCAGGGAAGTTTTTTGCAAGCTGTGCATAACGTAAAACTTCAAGTGGGAGCGATACATAAAGAACTGTTGTCTTGTTACGTGTTGGAGGGTCTTCCCACTCCTATAGTGTTGGGCCTTCCTTGGTTAACTAAGCATAACCCTGTAATTAATTGGCAATCCAGAGAGATAAGCCAATGGAGTGAATTCTGTAATAAAAACTGGATGAATACGGTCATCGGTGCGGTCACTCCTAGGGTCTTACCTCCATTTCTGGCGGACTTTGAGGATGTATTCTCGGAGAAAGGGTGTCAGGAACTACCTCCTCATCGCGTGTATGACTGTTCTGTAAAACTGCTCCCTGAGGCCAAGTTACCTAAATCTAGGTTGTATAACCTATCTGGTCCAGAGAGGCAGGCCATGAAGGATTATATTTCTGAAAGTCTGGCTAAGGGGCATATTAGACCTTCATCTTCCACGGTGGCTGCGGGGTTCTTCTTTGTGAAGAAGAAAGATGGAGGCCTACGCCCTTGCCTGGATTTCCGTGAACTTAATCGGATTACGGTCCGAGATCCGTATCCGCTCCCACTTATTCCCGATCTCTTCAATCAGATCGTGGGCGCCAAATGGTTCTCTAAGTTTGATCTCAGGGGGGCGTACAATCTGATTAGGATGAAGGAGGGGGATGAGTGGAAGACGGCGTTTAACACTCCGGAGGGGCATTATGAGAACCTTGTCATGCCATTCGGTCTGACTAATGCCCCGGCGGTGTTCCAACACTTTGTAAATAACATTTTTCGCCGCCTGGTGGGACAGTTTGTTGTCATATATCTGGATGATATCTTAATTTACACGCCGGATCTTGTGTCTCATCAGGAGCATGTTAGGCAGGTGTTACAGATCTTGCGGGATAATAAACTGTACGCCAAATGGGAAAAGTGTGTGTTCGCCGTACAGGAACTCCAGTTTTTAGGCTTCCTGGTGTCAGCATCCGGTTTTCGTATGGACCCTGGGAAAGTGCGGGCAGTTCTTGAGTGGGATCTGCCAGAGAATCTTAAGGCACTACAACGTTTCCTGGGGTTTGCTAATTATTACCGGAAATTTATTCGTAATTTCTCGTCCATGGTTAAACCTCTCACAGACATGACAAAAAAAGGGATGGATTTTTCTAGGTGGTCTGACAAGGCTTGTCAAGCATTCTCCTCTTTGAAAAACTGTTTTGCCTCGGCACCCATACTCATTCAACCTGATGCGTCACAGCCGTTCATTGTAGAGGTAGACGCTTCCGAGGTAGGGGTGGGAGCAGTATTGTCACAGGGTTCGTCCCCTGGTAAGTGGCATCCGTGCGCCTTTTTCTCTAAAAAATTGTCGTCCGCTGAGAGGAATTACGATGTCGGCAATAGGGAACTCTTGGCCATTAAGTTAGCTTTTGAGGAGTGGCACCATTTTTTGGAGGGGGCAGTCCATCCGGTCACCGTCATCACCGATCACAAGAATCTGCTATATCTGGAGTCCGCAAAACGTCTGAATCCCAGACAAGCTAGGTGGTCGTTTTTTACCAGGTTTAATTTTGTCGTCACATATCGTCCTGGGTCAAAAAAATTTAAAGGGGATGCCTTATCTCGTAGTTTCCCTGGGGCCGGGAATACGGATGACCCGGTTCCTATCCTTCAGGAGGGGGTGGTGGTGTCAGCAGTATGCTCTGAGCTTGAGGAGGAGGTATTGGAGGCTCAGGGGGACGCCCCTGTTGGACCTCCAGGGAGACTGTTTGTTCCAGATCAGTTGCGACAAAAGGTGATCGAGGCACACCATAACTCAGCTTTGGTAGGACACCCAGGGAGTAAAGCAACTGTGGATCTCCTCTCGCGTCGGTTTTGGTGGCCTAACTTACATAGGGAGGTGGTAACTTTTGTCGCGTCCTGTGGGGTTTGTGCGCGCTCTAAGACCCCACATACCCGTCCGTCTGGGGCCCTCTTACCTTTGAAGATCCCGGAGCGTCCTTGGACTCATCTGTCCATGGACTTTATTACGGACCTCCCGCCGTCTTCGGGTAAAACGGTCATTCCCGTTGTAGTGGACAGGTTCAGCAAGATGGCACATTTCATCGCTCTTCCTGCTCTTCCTAATGCTAAAACTCTTGCGCAGGTGTTCATTGGGGAGATTGTGAGGCTTCACGGGGTACCCTCCGATGTGGTGTCTGATCGGGGGTCTCAGTTTGTGTCCAAATTCTGGAAGGCATTTTGTACACGCGGGGGATGCATTTGTCGTTTTCATCGGCTTTTCATCCTCAGACTAATGGTCAGACGGAACGTCTGAACCAGAGCTTGGAGACATATCTCCGGTGTTTTGTGTCAGAGAACCAGGAGGACTGGGCTTCTTTCTTGCCTCTGGCAGAGTTTGCTCTTAATAATAGGCGGAAAGAGTCCACTGGTAAGTCCCCGTTTTTTGGGGCATATGGTTTTCACCCCCAGTTTTGTACTTTCAGTAGGGGGGGCTCTTCGGGGGTTCCTGAGGAAGAATGATTTTCGTCATCACTCGCTTCAGTGTGGAGAGGGGTGCTGAATAATCTGAATACTATGGGGAACCGATACAAACGTATGGCTGATAGGAGGAGAGTGTCTGGTCCGGACCTAAGTGTGAACGATCGGGTATGGTTGTCTACCAGGAATATAAAACTTAAGGTTCCCTCCTGGAAACTGGGTCCCAGGTTCATTGGGCCGTACAGGATCAGTTCTATAATTAATCCGGTGGCATTTCGTCTTGACCTCCCCCCTACATTTAAAATTCACAACCTGTTCCACAGATCGTTGCTTAAGAGTTATGTGGCGCCGGTGATACCGTCACCTTTACCTCCTCCTCCAGTAGTGGTCAATGGTAACTTGGAGTTTCAGGTATCAAAAGTCATCGATTCACGCTTTAATCGCCGGTCCCTTCAGTACCTGGTTCATTGGAAGGGGTATGGTCCTGAGGAGAGGATGTGGGTTCCTGCGTCGGATATTAACTCAGACCGATTAATTCGGGCCTTCCACACGACTCACCCGGATAAACCTGGCCCTGAGGGTCCGGAGGTCCCTCGTAGAAGGGGGGGTACTGTCACGGGTGTGTCGCCACGAAGATCGTCACGATTACACAGCCTGACTTCTCGCAGCTGAGTTTTTGGTGCTTTGTATTTTTCGACAGTGAGGGAGTTAATTCTCTCTTCTGTGCTAGATGAGGCCCAGCCTCTCCCAGCTGCAGTCAATGCTGCAGAAGTGGGACTCCTTCAAATACCTGCCAGTCTGTTAGGGAAGTTGCCGGTGAAAGCATTCCTTGCAGACAAACAGAGCGGCTTGTGGTATTTTGGAGTTTGGAGTGAAGTGTACTTTGTGTGGTTTTTTCCCTTTCTCGCTTTATTATTTATCTCCTTACCCGTTGGTGTTCCCTCTGTTGTTGTGGTGCGAGTTTTTGTATGCAAGGTGGTTTTTTGGTTTTCCCCTTGTACTGTCTCGTTCGTCTAGTACTGTGTGTTGGTTTATATTATCCTGTCCCCTGTTGTTGTGATCGGGGTCCTTCTCAGGACTAGATTACTGAGGTTCAGGGATCCTCAGGA
Organism: Oophaga sylvatica; assembly: GCA_033576555.1. Lineage (NCBI taxonomy): Eukaryota > Metazoa > Chordata > Amphibia > Anura > Dendrobatidae > Oophaga > Oophaga sylvatica. The sequence goes on from JARQOD010000001.1 coordinate 145,448,755, forward strand.
GATAGAGGTTACGCTGGCGGCCTGGACCTCTGTACCTTTAACAGTACCTCCAGGTAGAGGGATTAGTTAGGGCCCCAGCTTAGGGCAGCTTAGGCCCCTGACCTCTTGTACGCAGAGACTGCGTGACACAGAGCTCCTTTAAAGCACCACTCCAGTGATGAAAAAAAACAATGCTGGAGTGGTGCTTTAAAATGGCTACAGTGCCCCAATGTTTTACACACTGTGGTTGAATTTTTCAAAGCCAGTTTAAGACTAAAGTGATTTTGTTACCTAGACCAAAAATATTACTATACACCTATATAAAACACACAAACACAGTATATATAATATATGCCGGTATATAAAACAAAGTATATACTGTACATAATACATACCTGCCTGTACTATACAGTATGTGTGTGTATATAAAGTTTGCGCTTATATATTATATGTAGGAATTTATTGCACCTATTTCTTTATAGAGCATAAGTTTAGCATAACAAGACTGTAATGAATGGAGACTGCCCTGATAGAGATTACAGGCAGTGATTAGTGACTGTACTCGGAGCGTCGCGGCCGGTCGCTGCTGTGTGTGGCTGAGAAACGTGATCCTGCAGCGACCAGCATGGAGCTCCGTGATCACAGGGAGTAAATCACTGCTTAACGAACCTTAAAGGGGTTGTCTGATCTAAATCCACAAGCCTGCAGTCCCTCTATGAGTCACTATGTGATTGCAGACCTGCGAATCCTCTCAGCGTACACACTGTGCGCTGTGAGGATTCGCCAGTCACAGAGCCGGGAACAGCAGTCACGTGGCTGTAAGGGTGTACAATGCAGACTCCCGGCCAGAAACCAACTAGAAAAACTGTTGGTGAATATCGGTCTGCACTTGGACCGCAGTGCATGGAATGGCTGCGGGTCTCTTGGCCTGAACTCAGCAGCTAACAGCATGTATGAGGCTGGGAGATCAGCGCCAAGTCCATGCACTGCAGTGTGAGCGCAGATCAATTTCCCACTTGTATTAATCATTCCTTCCCCCCTTTCAAGCCCCAACCAAAACTTATAAGCTACTGGATGATTCTGAGCTTCTGCCTGATGTAATAGGGTATTTGATTTTGCAGCAGTGCTCAGGGTCATCCAATAGCTTATACATATCATATCATACAATCACATACTGAAATGGTGGACAAATTAATACATGGACTTAAGTTAGTTACTCACACAGTCAGTCAAAAAAGAATCTCTTTGCGGGATGCAGACTCTCTTTAGCAGCCTACACCTGCGAGACGCAGACTCCCTCAGAAGCCTCCCCCTGCGGAATGCAGCACCCCAGTCCCCTCACTAGCCTCCCCCTGTGGGATGCATCCCCACAGTCCCCTCACTAGCCTCCCTTTGTGGGACACAGCACCTCAGTCCCCTCTCTAGCCTCCCCCTGCAAGACGCAGCACCCAGTCCCCTCAATAGCCTCCCCCTGTGGGACGCAGCACCCCAGTCCCCTCACTAGCCTTCCCCTGTGGGACACAGGACCCCAGTCCCCTCAATAGCCTCCCCCTGTGGGACGCAGCACCCCAGTCCCTCACTAGCCTCCCCCTTTGGGACGCAGCACACCAGTCCACTCACTAGCCTCCCCCTATGAGACGCAGCACCTCAGTCCCTTCACTAGCCTCCCCTTGTAGGACGCAGTACCCCAATCCCTTCACTAGCCTCCCCCTGTGGGACGCAGCACCCCAGTCCCTTCACTAACCCTCCCCCTGTGGGACTCAGCACCCCAGTCCCTTCACTAGCCTCAACAAGTGGGATGGCAGCACCCAAGTCCCTTCACTAGCCTCCCCCTGTGGGACTCAGCACCCCAGTCCCTTCACTAGCTTCCTCAAGTGGAACACAGGACCCCAGTCCCTTCCCTTGCCTCCCCTAGTGGGATGCAGCACCCTATTCCCTTCACTAGCCTCTCCCTGTGGGACGCAGCATCCCAATCCCTTCACTAGCCTCCCCCTGTTGGACCCAGCACCCCAGTCCCTTCACTAGCCTCCCGCTTGCGGATGTAGCACCCCAGTCCCTTCATTAGCCTCCCCTTGTAGGACGCAGCACCCCAATCCCTTCACTAGCCTCCCACTGTGGGACGCAGCACCCCAGTCCCTTCACTAGCCTCCCCCTGTGGGACTCAGCACCCCAGTCCTTTCACTTGCCTCCCCAAGTGGAATGCAGCACCCCAGTCCCTTCCCTAGCCTCCCCCAGTGGGAAGCAGCACCTCAGTCCCTTCACTAGCCTCTCCTTGTGGGACACAGCACCCCAATCCCTTCACTAGCCTCCCGCTTGGGGATGCAGGACCCCGTCCCTTCACTAGCCTCCCCTTGTAGGACGCAGCACCCCAGTCCTTTCACTAGCCTCCCCCTGTGGGACTCAGCACCCCAGTCCCTTCACTAGCCTCCCCTAGTGGGACGCAGCACCCCAGTTCCTTCACTAGCCTCTCCCTGTGGGACTCAGCACCCCAGTCCCTTCTCTAGCCTCCACAAGTGGGACGCAGCACTCCATCCCTTCACTAGCCTCCCCCTGTGGGACGCAGCACCCCAGTCCCTTCACTAGCCTCCCCCAGTGGGATGAAGCACCCCAGTCCCTTCACTAGACACTCCCTCTGGGACACAGCACCTCAATCCCTTCACTAGCTTCCCCCTGTTGGACCCTGCTCCCCAGTCCCTTCACTAGCCTCCCGCTTGGGGATGCAGCACCCCAGTCCCTTCACTAGCGTCCCCCTGTGGGAAACAGCACCCCAGTCCCCTCTCTAACCTCCTCCTGTGCGATGCAGCACCCCAGTCCTCTCAATAGCCTCCCCTGCAGAAAGCAGCACCGCAGTTCTCTCAATAGCCACTCCCTGTGGGACACAGCACCTCAATCCCTTCACTAGCTATCCCATGTTGGACCCTGCACCCCAGTCCCTTCACTAGCCTCCCGCTTGGGGATGCAGCACCCCAGTTCCTTCACTAGCGTCCCCCTGTGGGAAACAGCACCCCAGTCCTCTCAATAGCCTCCCCCTGTGGGATGCAGCACCCCAGTCCCTTCACTAGTGTCCCCCTGTTGGAAACAGCACCCCAGTCCCCTCAATAGCCTCCCCCTGCAGAAAGCAGCACCCCAGTCCCCTCAATAGCCTCCTCCTTATAAACTTATAAGCTACTGGATGATTCTGAGCTGCTGCCTGATGTAATTTGGTACTTGGTTTTGCAGCAGTGCTCAGGGTCATCCAATAGCTTATACATATCATATCATACAATCACATACTGAAATGGTGGACAAATTAATACATGGACTTAAGTTAGCTACTCACACAGTCAGTGAAAAAAGAATCTCTTTGCGGGATGCAGACTCTCTTTAGCAGCCTACACCTGCGAGACGCAGACTCCCTCAGAAGCCTCCCCCTGCGGGATGCAGCACCCCAGTCCCCTCACTAGCCTCCACCTGCGGGATGCATCCCCACAGTCCCCTCACTAGCCTCCCCTTGTGGGACACAGCACCTCAGTCCCCTCACTAGCCTTCCCTGCAAGACGCAGCACCCCAGTCCCCTCAATAGCCTCCCCCTGTGGGACGCAGCACCCCAGTCCCCTCACTAGCCTTCCCCTGTGGGACACAGGACCCCAGTCCCCTCAATAGCCTCCCCCTGTGGGACGCAGCACCCCAGTCCCCTCACTAGCCTCCCCCTTTGGGATGCAGCACACCAGTCCACTCACTAGCCTCCCCCTATGAGACGCAGCACCCCAGTCCCTTCACTAGCCTCCCCTTGTAGGATGCAGCACCCCAATCTCTTCACTAGCCTACCCCTGTGGGACGCAGCACCCCAGTCCCTTCACTAGCCTCCCCCTGTGGGACTCAGCACCCCAGTCCCTTCACTAGCCTCCACAAGTGGGATGGCAGCACCCAAGTCCCTTCACTAGCCTCCCCCTGTGGGACTCAGCACCCCAGTCCCTTCACTAGCTTCCCCAAGTGGAACGCAGGACCCCAGTCCCTTCCCTAGCCTCCCCCAGTGGGATCAGCACCCTATTCCCTTCACTAGCCTCTCCCTGTGGGACGCAGCATCCCAATCCCTTCACTAGCCTCCCCCTGTTGGACCCAGCACCCCAGTCCCTTCACTAGCCTCCCGCTTGCGGATGTAGCACCCCAGTCCCTTCACTAGCCTCCCCTTGTAGGACGCAGCACCCCAATCCCTTCACTAGCCTCCCATTGTGGGACGCAGCACCCCAGTCCCTTCACTAGCCTCCCCCTGTGGGACTCAGCACCTCAGTCCCTTCACTTGCCTCCCCAAGTGGAATGCAGCACCCGAGTCCCTTCCCTAGCCTCCCACGTGGGACGCAGCACCCCAGTCCCTTCACTAGCCTCTCCCTGTGGGATGCAGCACCCCAATCCCTTCACTAGCCTCCCGCTTGGGGATGCAGGACCCCAGTCCCTTCACTAGCCTCCCCTTGTAGGACGCAGCACCCCAGTCCTTTCACTAGCCTCCCCCTGTGGGACTCAGCACCCCAGTCCCTTCACTAGCCTCCCCAAGTGGAACGCAGCACCCCAGTCCCTTCCCTAGCCTCCCCCAGTGGGACGCAGCACCCCAGTCCCTTCACTAGCCTCTCCCTATGGGACGCAGCACCCCAGTCCCTTCACTAGCCTCCCCCTGTGGGACTCAGCACCCCAGTCCCTTCTCTAGCCTCCACAAGTGGGACGCAGCACCCCAGTCCCTTCACTAGCCTCCCCCTGTGGGACTCAGCACCCCAGTCCCTTTACTAGCCTCCACAAGTGGGACGCAGCACCCCAGTCCCTTCACTAGCCTCCCCCAGTGGGATGAAGCACCCCAGTCCCTTCACTAGACACTCCCTCTGGGACACAGCACCTCAATCCCTTCACTAGCTTCCCCCTGTTGGACCCTGCACCCCAGTCCCTTCACTACCCTCCCGCTTGGGGATGCAGCACCCCAGTCCCTTCACTAGCGTCCCCTGTGGGAAACAGCACCCCAGTCCCCTCAATAGCCTCCCCCTAGTGTGGATGCAGCACCGCAGTCCCTCACTAGTGTTCCCCTGTTGGAAACAGCACCCAGTCCCCTCAATAGCCTCCCCCTGCAGAAAGCAGCACCCCAGTCCCCTCAATAGCCTCCTGCTGTGGGACACAGCACCCAGTCGCTTCACTAAGCCTCCCTCTATGGGACACAGCACTCCAGTCCCTTCACTAGCCCAATCTGTGGGATGCAGCACCCCAGTACCCTCATTAGCCTTCCCATGTGGGGCGCAGCACCCCAGTTCCCTCACTAGCCTCTCCCTTGTGGGATGAAACACCCCAGTCCCCTCACTAGCCATCCCCCTGTGCGATGCAGCACCCCAGTCCTCTCAATAGCCTCCCCCTGTGGAATGCAGCACCCCAGTCCCTTCACTAGTGTCCCCTGTGGAAACAGCACCCCAATCCCCTCAATAGCCTCCCCCGTGGGATGCAGCACCCAGTACCCTCACTAGCCTCCCCTGTGCGATGCAGCACCCCAGTCCTCTCAATAGCCTCCCCTGTGGAATGCAGCACCCCAGTCCTTCACTAGTGTCCCCTGTGGAAACAGCACCCCAATCCCCTCAATAGCCTCCCCCTGTGGGATGCAGCACCCCAGTACCCTCACTAGCCTTCCCCTGTGGACGCAGCACCCCAGTCCCTCCACTAGCCTCCCCCTGTGGAATCAGCACCCAGTCCCTTCACTAGCCTCCCCTGTGGGAACGCAGCCCCAGTCCTCTCAATAGCCTCCCCCTGTGGAATCAGCACCCCAGTCCCTTCACTAGTTCCCCTGTGGGAAGCAGCACCCAATCCCTCATCATAGCCTCCCCTGTGGAGCCAGCACCCCAGTACCCTTCACTAGCCTCCCCTGTGCGATGCAGCACCCCAGTCCTCTCATAGCCTCCCCCTGTGGAATGCAGCACCCAGTCCCTTCACTATGCCTCCCTGTGGAAAGCAGCACCCAATCCCTTCAATAGCCTCCCCTGTGGGATGCAGCACCCCAGTCCCTTCACTAGCCTCCCCTGTGGATGCAGCACCCCAGTCCTCTCAATAGCCTCCCCTGTGGAATTCAGCACCCCAGTCCCTTCACTAGCCCCCTGTGGGAACAGCACCCCAGTCCCTTCATAGCCTCCTCCTGTGGGACCAGCACCCCAGTCCCTTCACTAGCCTCCCTATGGGACGCAGCACCCAGTCCCTTCACTAGCCTCCCTGTGGAATGCAGCACCCCAGTCCCTTCACTAGGTCCCCCTGTGGGACGCAGCACCCCAGTCCCTCATAGCCTCCCCCTGGAAGCAGCACCCCAGTCCCTCTCAATAGCCTCCTGCTGTGGGACCAGCACCCCAGTCCCTTCACTAGCCTCCCTATGGGACCAGCACCCCAGTCCCTTCACTAGCCTCAACTGTGGGAGCAGCACCCCAGTCCCTCATAGCCTCCCCATGTGGGACTCAGCACCCCAGTCCCTTTACTAGCCTCCCAAGTGGGACAGCAGCACCCAGTCCCTTCACTAACCTCCCCCAGTGGGATGAAGCACCCCAGTCCCTTCACTAACACTCCCTGTGGGAACAGCACCTCATCCCTTCACTAGCTTCTCCCCTGTTGGACCTGCACCCCAGTCCCTTCACTAGCCTCCCGCTTGGGATGCAGCACCCAGTCCCTTCACTAGTGTTCCCCTGTTGGAAACACACCCCAGTCCCCTCAATAGCCTCCCCCTGCAGAAAGCAGCACCCCAGTCCCCTCAATAGCCTCCTGCTGTGGGACACAGCACCCCAGTCCCTTCACTAGCCTCCCTCTATGGGACACAGCACTCCAGTCCCTTCACTAGCCTCAATCTGTGGGATGCAGCACCCCAGTACCCTCATTAGCCTTCCCATGTGGGGCGCAGCACCCCAGTTCCCTCACTAGCCTCCCCTTGTGGGATGAAACACCCCAGTCCCCTCACTAGCCATCCCCCTGTGCTATGCAGCACCCCAGTCCTCTCAATAGCCTCCCCCTGTGGAATGCAGCACCCCAGTCCCTTCACTAGTGTCCCCCTGTGGGAAACAGCACCCCAATCCCCTCAATAGCCTCCCCCTGTGGGATGCAGCACCCCAGTACCCTCACTAGCCTCCCCCTGTGCGATGCGCACCCCAGTCCTCTCAATAGCCTCCCCTGTGGAATCAGCACCCCAGTCCCTTCACTAGTGTCCCCCTGTGGGAAACAGCACCCCAGTCCCCTCATAGCCTCCCCTGGAAAGCAGCACCCCAGTCCCTCAATAGCCTCCCCTGTGGGACAGCACCATCCCCCCTTAAGTCCCTTCACTAGCCCCCTCTGTGGGAACAGCACTCCAGTCCTTCAATAGCCTCCCCCTGTGGAATGCAGCACCCCAGTCCCTTCACTAGTGTCCCCCTGTGGGAAACAGCACCCCATCCCCTCAATAGCCTCCCCCTGAGGATGCAGCACCCCAGTACCCTCAACTAGCCTCCCTGTGCGATCAGCACCCCAGTCCCTTCAATAGCCTCCCTCTGTGGAATGCAGCACCCAGTCCCTTCACTAGTGTCCCCCTGTGGGAAACAGCACCCAAATCCCCTCAATAGCCTCCCCCTGTGGGATGCAGCACCCCAGTACCCTCACTAGCCTCCCCCTGTGCGATGCAGCACCCCAGTCCTCTCAATAGCCTCCCCCTGTGGAATTCAGCACCCCAGTCCCTTCACTAGTGTCCCCTGTGGGAAACAGCACCCCAGTCCCCTCAATAGCCTCCTCCTGTGGGACACAGCACCCAGTCCCTTCACTAGCCTCCCTCTATGGGACACAGCACTCCAGTCCCTTCACTAGCCTTACCCTGTGGAATGCAGCACCCCAGTCCCTTCACTAGTGTCCCCCTGTGGGAAACAGCACCCCAGTCCCCTCAATAGCCTCCCCTGCAGAAAGCAGCACCCCAGTCCCCTCAATAGCCTCCTGCTGTGGGACACAGCACCCCAGTCCCTTCACTAGCCTCCTTCTATGGGACACAGCACTCCAGTCCCTTCACTAGCCTCAATCTGTGGGATGCAGCACCCCAGTACCCTCATTAGCCTTCCCATGTGGGACTCAGCACCCCAGTCCCTTTACTAGCCTCCACAAGTGGGACAGAGCACCCCAGTCCCTTCACTAACCTCCCCCAGTGGGATGAAGCACCCCAGTCCCTTCACTAGACACTCCCTGTGGGAAACAGCACCTCAATCCCTTCACTAGCTTCCCCTGTTGGACCCTGCACCCCAGTCCCTTCACTAGCCTCCCGCTTGGGGATGCAGCACCCAGTCCCTTCACTAGTGTTCCCCTGTTGGAAACAACACCCCAGTCCCCTCAATAGCCTCCCCCTGCAGAAAGCAGCACCCCAGTCCCCTCAATAGCCTCCTGCTGTGGACACAGCACCCCAGTCCCTTCACTAGCCTCCCTCTATGGGACACAGCACTCCAGTCCCTTCACTAGCCTCAATCTGTGGGATGCAGCACCCCAGTACCCTCATTAGCCTTCCCATGTGGGGCGCAGCACCCCAGTTCCCTCACTAGCCTCCCCTTGTGGGATGAAACACCCCAGCCCCCTCACTAGCCATCCCCCTGTGCTATGCAGCACCCCAGTCCTCTCAATAGCCTCCCCCTGTGGAATGCAGCACCCCAGTCCCTTCACTAGTATCCCCCTGTGGGAAACAGCACCCCAATCCCCTCAATAGCCTCCCCCTGTGGGATGCAGCACCCCAGTACCCTCACTAGCCTCCCCCTGTGCGATGCAGCACCCCAGTCCTCTCAATAGCCTCCCCCTGTGGAATTCAGCACCCCAGTCCCTTCACTAGTGTCCCCCTGTGGGAAACAGCACCCCAGTCCCCTCAATAGCCTCCCCTGCAGAAAGCAGCACCCCAGTCCCCTCAATAGCCTCCTCCTGTGGGACACAGCACCCCAGTCCCTTCACTAGCCTCCCTCTATGGGACACAGCACTCCAGTCCCTTCACTAGCCTCCCCCTGTGGAATGCAGCACCCCAGTCCCTTCACTAGTGTCCCCCTGTGGGAAACAGCACCCCAGTCCCTCAATAGCCTCCCCCTGCAGAAAGCAGCACCCCAGTCCCCTCAATAGCCTTCTCCTGTGGGACACAGCACCCCAGTCCCTTCACCAGCCCCCCTCTATGGGATACAGCACTCCAGTCCCTTCACTAGCCTCCCCCTGAGGGACTCAGCACCCAGTCCCTTTACTAGCCTCCACAAGTGGGACGCAGCACCCCAGTCCCTTCACTAACCTCCCCCAGTGGGATGAAGCACCCCAGTCCCTTCACTAGACACTCCCTGTGGGAAACAGCACCTCAATCCCTTCACTAGCTTCCCCCTGTTGGACCCTGCACCCCAGTCCCTTCACTAGCCTCCGCTTGGTATGCAGCACCCCAGTCCCTTCACTAGCGTTCCCCTGTGGGAAACAGCACCCCAGTCCCCTCAATAGCCTCCCCTGTGGGATGCAGCACCGCAGTCCCTTCACTAGTGTTCCCCTGTTGGAAACAGCACCCAGTCCCCTCAATAGCCTCCCCCTGCAGAAAGCAGCACCCCAGTCCCCTCAATAGCCTCCTGCTGTGGGACACAGCACCCCAGTCGCTTCACTAGCCTCCCTCTATGGGACACAGCACTCCAGTCCCTTCACTAGCCTCAATCTGTGGGATGCAGCACCCCAGTACCCTCATTACCCTTCCCATGTGGGGCGCAGCACCCCAGTTCCCTCACTAGCCTCCCCTTGTGGGATGAAACACACCCAGTCCCTCACTAGCCATCCCCCTGTGCGATGCAGCACCCCAGTCCTCTCATAGCCTCCCCCTGTGGAATGCAGCACCCCAGTCCCTTCACTAGTGTCCCCCTGTGGGAAACAGCACCCCAATCCCCTCAATAGCCTCCCCTGTGGGATGCAGCACCCCAGTACCCTCACTAGCCTCCCCCTGTGCGATGCAGCACCCCAGTCCTCTCAATAGCCTCCCCCTGTGGAATGCAGCACCCCAGTCCCTTCACTAGTGTCCCCTGTGGGAAACAGCACCCCAATCCCCTCAATAGCCTCCCCCTGTGGGATGCAGCACCCCAGTACCCTCACTAGTCTCCCCCTGTGCGATGCAGCACCCCAGTCCTCTCAATAGCCTCCCCCTGTGGAATTCAGCACCCCAGTCCCTTCACTAGTGTCCCCCTGTGGGAAACAGCACCCCAGTCCCCTCAATAGCCTCCTCCTGTGGGACACAGCACCCCAGTCCCTTCACTAGCCTCCCTCTATGGGACACAGCACTCCAGTCCCTTCACTAGCCTTACCCTGTGGAATGCAGCACCCCAGTCCCTTCACTAGTGTCCCCCTGTGGGAAACAGCACCCCAGTCCCCTCAATAGCCTCCCCCTGCAGAAAGCAGCACCCCAGTCCCCTCAATAGCCTCCTGCTGTGGGACACAGCACCCCAGTCCCTTCACTAGCCTCCTTCTATGGGACACAGCACTCCAGTCCCTTCACTAGCCTCAATCTGTGGGATGCAGCACCCCAGTACCCTCATTAGCCTTCCCATGTGGGACTCAGCACCCCAGTCCCTTTACTAGCCTCCACAAGTGGGACGCAGCACCCCAGTCCCTTCACTAACCTCCCCCAGTGGGATGAAGCACCCCAGTCCCTTCACTAGACACTCCCTGTGGGAAACAGCACCTCAATCCCTTCACTAGCTTCCCCCTGTTGGACCCTGCACCCCAGTCCCTTCACTAGCCTCCCGCTTGGGGATGCAGCACCCCAGTCCCTTCACTAGTGTTCCCCTGTTGGAAACAACACCCCAGTCCCCTCAATAGCCTCCCCCTGCAGAAAGCAGCACCCCAGTCCCCTCAATAGCCTCCTGCTGTGGGACACAGCACCCCAGTCCCTTCACTAGCCTCCCTCTATGGGACACAGCACTCCAGTCCCTTCACTAGCCTCAATCTGTGGGATGCAGCACCCCAGTACCCTCATTAGCCTTCCCATGTGGGGCGCAGCACCCCAGTTCCCTCACTAGCCTCCCCTTGTGGATGAAACACCCCAGTCCCCTCACTAGCCATCCCCCTGTGCTATGCAGCACCCCAGTCCTCTCAATAGCCTCCCCCTGTGGAATGCAGCACCCCAGTCCCTTCACTAGTATCCCCCTGTGGGAAACAGCAACCCCAATCCCCTCAATAGCCTCCCCTGTGGGATGCAGCACCCCAGTACCCTCACTAGCCTCCCCCTGTGCGATGCAGCACCCCAGTCCTCTCAATAGCCTCCCCCTGTGGAATTCAGCACCCCAGTCCCTTCACTAGTGTCCCCCTGTGGGAAACAGCACCCCAGTCCCCTCAATAGCCTCCCCCTGCAGAAAGCAGCACCCCAGTCCCCTCAATAGCCTCCTCCTGTGGGACACAGCACCCCAGTCCCTTCACTAGCCTCCCTCTATGGGACACAGCACTCCAGTCCCTTCACTAGCCTCCCCCTGTGGAATGCAGCACCCCAGTCCCTTCACTAGTGTCCCCTGTGGGAAACAGCACCCCAGTCCCCTCAATAGCCTCCCCCTGCAGAAAGCAGCAACCCAGTTCCCTCAATAGCCTTCTCCTGTGGGACACAGCACCCCAGTCCCTTCACCAGCCTCCCTCTATGGGATACAGCACTCCAGTCCCTTCACTAGCCTCCCCCTGAGGGACTCAGCACCCCAGTCCCTTTACTAGCCTCCAAAGTGGGACGCAGCACCCCAGTCCCTTCACTAACCTCCCCCAGTGGGATGAAGCACCCCAGTCCCTTCACTAGACACTCCCTGTGGGAAACAGCACCTCAATCCCTTCACTAGCTTCCCCCTGTTGGACCCTGCACCCCAGTCCCTTCACTAGCCTCCCGCTTGGTATGCAGCACCCCAGTCCCTTCACTAGCGTTCCCCTGTGGGAAACAGCACCCCAGTCCCCTCAATAGCCTCCCCTGTGGGATGCAGCACCGCAGTCCCTTCACTAGTGTTCCCCTGTTGGAAACAGCACCCCAGTCCCCTCAATAGCCTCCCCCTGCAGAAAGCAGCACCCCAGTCCCCTCAATAGCCTCCTGCTGTGGGACACAGCACCCCAGTCGCTTCACTAGCCTCCCTCTATGGGACACAGCACTCCAGTCCCTTCACTAGCCTCAATCTGTGGGATGCAGCACCCCAGTACCCTCATTACCCTTCCCATGTGGGGCGCAGCACCCCAGTTCCCTCACTAGCCTCCCCTTGTGGGATGAAACACCCAGTCCCCTCACTAGCCATCCCCCTGTGCGATGCAGCACCCCAGTCCTCTCAATAGCCTCCCCTGTGGAATGCAGCACCCCAGTCCCTTCACTAGTGTCCCCCTGTGGGAAACAGCACCCCAATCCCCTCAATAGCCTCCCCCTGTGGGATGCAGCACCCCAGTACCCTCACTAGCCTCCCCCTGTGCGATGCAGCACCCCAGTCCTCTCAATAGCCTCCCCTGTGGAATGCAGCACCCCAGTCCCTTCACTAGTGTCCCCCTGTGGGAAACAGCACCCCAATCCCCTCAATAGCCTCCCCTGTGGGATGCAGCCCCAGTACCCTCACTAGTCTCCCCCTGTGCGATGCAGCACCCCAGTCCTCTCAATAGCCTCCCCCTGTGGAATTCAGCACCCCAGTCCCTTCACTAGTGTCCCCCTGTGGAAACAGCACCCCAGTCCCCTCAATAGCCTCCTCCTGTGGGACACAGCACCCCATCCCTTCACTAGCCTCCCTCTATGGGACACAGCACTCCAGTCCCTTCACTAGCCTTACCTGTGGAATGCAGCACCCCAGTCCCTTCACTAGTGTCCCCCTGTGGGAAACAGCACCCCAGTCCCCTCAATAGCCTCCCCCTGCAGAAAGCAGCACCCCAGTCCCCTCAATAGCCTCCTGCTGTGGACACAGCACCCCAGTCCCTTCACTAGCCTCCTTCTATGGGACACAGCACTCCAGTCCCTTCACTAGCCTCAATCTGTGGATGCAGCACCCAGTACCCTCATTAGCCTTCCCATGTGGGACTCAGCACCCCAGTCCCTTTACTAGCCTCCACAAGTGGGACGCAGCACCCCAGTCCCTTCACTAACCTCCCCCAGTGGGATGAAGCACCCCAGTCCCTTCACTAGACACTCCCTGTGGGAAACAGCACCTCAATCCCTTCACTAGCTTCCCCTGTTGGACCTGCACCCAGTCCTTCACTAGCCTCCCCTTGGGATGCAGCACCCCAGTCCCTTCACTAGTGTTCCCCTGTGGAAACAACACCCCAGTCCCCTCAATAGCCTCCCCCTGCAGAAAGCAGCACCCCAGTCCCCTCAATAGCCTCCTCTGTGGGACACAGCACCCCAGTCCTTCACTAGCCTCCCTCTATGGGACACAGCACTCCAGTCCCTTCACTAGCCTCAATCTGTGGATGCAGCACCCCAGTACCCTCATTAGCTTCCCATGTGGGACGCAGCACCCAGTTCCTCACAGCCTCCCTTTGGGATAAACCCATCCCCCACTAGCATCCCTGTCTATGCAGCACCCAGTTCCTCTCAATAGCCTCCCCTGTGGAATGCAGCACCCAGTCCCTTCACAGTCCCCCTCTGGGAAACAGCACCCAATCCCTCAATAGCCTCCCCTGGGGATGCAGCACCCCAGTCCCTCACTAGCCTCCCCTGTGCGATGCAGCACCCCAGTCCTTCAAAGCCTCCCCCTGTGGAATTAGCACCCCAGTCCCTTCACTAGTGCTCCCTGTGGGAAACAGCACCCCATCCCTCCAATAGCCTCCCCCTGTCGAAGCAGCACCCCAGTCCCTCATAGCCTCCCCTGTGGGACACAGCACCCCAGTCCCTTCACTAGCTCCCTATGGGACACAGCACCCAGTCCCTTCACTAGCCTCCCCTGTGGAATGCAGCACCCCAGTCCTTCACTAGTGTCCCCTGTGGGAAACAGCACCCCAGTCCCCTCATACCTCCCCTGCAGAAAGCAGCACCCCAGTCCCCTCAATAGCCTTCTCTGTGGGACACAGCACCCCAGTCCCTTCACAGCCTCCCTCTATGGGAACAGCACTCCAGTCCCTTCACTAGCCTCACCTGGGGATCAGCACCCCAGTCCCTTACTAGCCTCCACAAGTGGGACGCAGCACCCCAGTCCCTCACTAACCTCCCCTGTGGGATGAACACCCCAGTCCCTCACTAGCACCCCTGTGGGAAACAGCACCTCATCCTTCATAGCTCCCCCTGTGGAACCGCACCCCAGTCCCTTCACTAGCTCCCCTTGGGACAGCACCCCATCCCTCATAGCTTCCCCTGTGGAACAGCACCCCAGTCCCTCATAGCCTCCCCCTGTGGATGCAGCACCGCAGTCCTTCAATGTTCCCCTGTTGGAAACAGCACCCCAGTCCCTCAATGCCCTGGGGAAACGCACCCCACCCTCATAGCCCCCCCTGGGGATCAGCCCAACCCTCATACCCCTGCAGCAGCACCCATCCCCAATACCCCTGTGGAATTCAGCCCCACCTTCACTAGTGCCCGGGGAAACGCCCGCCCAACCCTCCTGGGACACAGCACCCGCCTTCACACCTCCCCTATGGACACAGCACCCGCCCTTCATACCTTACCCTGGAACAGCACCACCCTTCACTATTCCCCTGTGGGAAACCCCCACCCAATAGCTCCCCGAGAAGCCCCCCGCCCTAATAGCCCCGGGGGCCGCCCCGCCTTCAACCCCTTCATGACACACCTCCCTTCACTAGCCTCAATCTGTGGATGCAGCACCCCATACCCATCCTTCCCTGGGTCGCACCCCGCCTTTACACCTCCCAAGTGGACCAGCACCCAGCCCTTCACTAACCTCCCAGGAAAGACCCAGTCCCTTCATAGACATCCCTGGAAACACACCTCTCCCTCATAGCTCCCCTTTGACCCGCACCCATCCCTTCACTACCCCCGTGGTCGACCCATCCCTTCATGTGTTCCCCTGTTGGAAACAACACCCATCCCTCAGCCTCCCCTGCAGAAAGCACACCCAGTCCCCTAAAGCTCCTGCTGTGGAACAGACCCCAGTCCCTTCACTAGCCTCCCCTATGGGACCAGCACTCCAGTCCTTCCAGCCTCATCTGTGGGGCAGCACCCAGTACCCTCAACCTTCCCATGTGGGCGCAGCACCCAGTTCCCTCACAGCCCCCCTTTGGGATGAAAACCCCAGTCCCCTCACTACACCCCTGTCTATGCGCACCCCAGTCCTCTCAATGCCTCCTGTGGAAGCAGCACCCCAGTCCTTCACTAGTCCCCCGTGGAAAAGCACCCCAATCCCCCAATAGCCCCCCCGGGATGCAGCACCCCAGTACCCTCACTAGCCTCCCCTGTGCGATGCGCACCCCATCTCCAATAGCCTCCCCTGTGAATTACACCATCCCTCACTAGTGTCCTGTGGGAAACAGCACCCCAGTCCCTCAATAGCTCCCCCTGCAGAAAGCACACCCAGTCCTCAATAGCTCCTCCTGGGGACACAGCACCCCATCCTTCACTAGCCTCCCTCTAGGACACAATCGTCCTTCACTAGCCCCCTGTGGAATGCGCACCCCAGTCCTTCACTAGTGTCCCCCTGTGGGAAACAGAAACCGTCCCTCATAGCCCCCCCGCAGAAGCAGCACCGCCCACCTGGCAGCCCCATCCCTCAGCCTTCTCGCCTAGCACAGCCCCCA
>JARQOD010000001.1:145464499-145507160 GCA_033576555.1 Oophaga sylvatica
CAAATGGAATGACGACGCTTTGGCGGCCCTTTTCCGGAAGGGTCTGTCGGATAATGTAAAGGATGTTATGGTGGATTCCCTGTCCCCTCTGGTCTCAATGATTCTATGTCATTGGCGATTCAAATTGACAGACGTTTGCGTGAGCGGAGAAGTATGCGTGGAGTGGTGTTGCCTTGTGAGCCAGCTGCTGAGCCCATGCAGTGTGATGGAGTGGTGTCTGGGGCACAGCGTCATGAGTTTCGAAAGCGCAATGGTTATGTTTCTACTGTGGTGATGCCTCTCATGCTATTTCAGTCTGCCCTAAGCGGGGAAGACATTTTGCACGCTCAGTTGTCTTGGGTAGTGTTCAGACTAAGTTTTTATTAACTGTCACTCTGATATGCTCTCTGTCCTCATTTTCTGCTCAGGCTTTCGTTGATTCTGGAGCAGCTATTAACCTGATGGATTATGATTTTGCTAAGCGTTGGGGGTTTTCCTTGATACCCCTACAGAAGTCTATTCCTTTACTGGGGATCGATTCTACCCCTTTGGCTGAGAATAAACCCCAGTTTTCTACTCAGGTGATAATGAGGGTTGAACCTGATCACCAGGAGTGCTGCAAATTTTTGGTTCTATATAATCTGCATGACATTATAGTGCTGGGTTTCCCTTGGTTACAGTCTCATAATCCTGTTTTGGATTGGAAATCTGTGTCTGTAACCAGTTGGGGCTGCCAATGTGTTAGTGCCAACACTCCTGTTTTTTCTGCCTCCCCCCAGGCTGAGGATGTTCCTGACTTTTTGTTTGATTTTTCTGATGTGTTTAGCGAAAGTAAATCTGCATCCTTACCTCCCCATAGGAGCTATGACTGCGCTATTGAATTAGTGCCGGGTAGTAAATTCCCTAAGGGTCGCCTTTTTAACTTGTCTGTACCTGAACATGACGCTATGCGGTCTTATATCAAGGAATCATTGGAGAAGGGTCATATCAGACCATCCTCTTCACCCTTAGGTGCCGGTTTTTTCTTTGTGGCCAAAAAAGATGGTTCATTAAGGCCGTGTATTGATTATCGTCTCTTGAACAATATTACTGTGAAATATCAATACCCGTTACCCTTGATTTCTGACCTGTTTTCCAGGGTGAAAAACGCTACTTGGTTTACTAAGCTTGACCTCAGGGGGGCGTATAACCTTATTCGCATTAAGCACGGGGATGAATGGAAGACGGCATTTAACACCCCTGAAGGGCATTTTGAGTACCTTGTGATGCCCTTTGGGCTCACTAATGCTCCTTCCGTCTTCCAGTCCTTCATGAATGACATTTTCAGGGATTTTGTGGACAAGTTTCTGATTGTTTATTTGGATGATATCTTGATTTTTTCTAATGACTGGGACTCTCATGTGAAACATGTTCGAACTGTATTCCAGATTTTGAGAGAGAATGCTCTGTATGTGAAGGGATCAAAGTGTCTTTTTGGCGTACAGAAGATCTCATTTCTGGATTCATTTTGTCCCCATCTGTTATTGAAATGGACCCGGTCAAGGTTCAGGCCATCTGTGATTGGGTCCAACCTACTTCATTAAAGGCTCTTCAGAGATTTTTGGGTTTTGCCAATTTTTATCGTAAATTTATTGGTAATTTCTCTGTTATTGTTAAACCATTAACTGATTTGACCAGAAAGGTTCTGATGTGGTGAATGGCCTCCTGAGGCAGTCTCTGCATTTCAGGAACTTAAGCAGAGATTCATTTCTGCTCCTGTTCTACGGCAGCCTGATGTTTCTTGCCATTTCAGGTGGAGGTTGATGCCTCTGAAATTGGGGCAGGTCGCGTTTTGTCCAAAAAGATCCAGAGACCTCTAAAAGTAACCCTTGTGCCTTTTTCTCTCGAAAATTTTCTCCTACTGAACGTAATTATGACGTGGGTAATCGGGAGTTATTGGCCATGAAGTGGGCTTTTGAAGAGTGGAGACATTGGCTGGAGGGAGCCAAACATCAGGTGGTGGTCCTTACGGACCATAAGAATCTGGTCTATCTGGAATCTGCAAGCGACTCAATCCTAGACAGGCCAGGTGGGCCTTGTTTTTCACACGTTTTAATTTTGTGGTTTCCTTTCTTCCTGGCACTAAGAATGTTAAGGCGGATGCCCTCTCGAGGAGTTTCCTTGCGGACTCTCCTGAGCTATCTGATCCCTCTGTTATTTTGAAGGAGGGTGTAGTTCTTTCCGCCATCTCGCCCAATTTGAGACTTGCTCTGGAGGGGTGTCAGGAGGATAGGCCCGAGCGCTGCCCTGTTGGAAAATTGTTTGTCCCGGACCAATGGAAAAAGAGTGTGATGTCTGAGATTCATTGTTCCGCATTGGCTGGGCATCCCGGAATTTTTGGTACCAGAGACTTGGTTAGTCGGTCCTTTTGGTGGCCTACCTTGTCTCGCGATGTCAGGGAATTTGTGCAGTCCTGCGGGACTTGCTCTCGCTCCAAGCCTTGCTCTCGCTCTAGTGGTTTGTTGATGCCATTGCCTGTGCCCAAGAGACCATGGACCCATATCTCTATGGATTTCATTTCCGATCTTCCTGTTTCTCAGAGAATGACCACCATCTGGGTAATTTGTGATAGGTTTTCCAAAATGATACATCTTGTGCCATTACCTAAGTTGCCTTCCTCCTCTGAATTGGTGCCGTTGTTCCTTCAGCACGTGGTTCGTTTACACGGCATTCCTGAGAACATTGTGTCTGACAGAGGAGTCCAGTTTGTTTCCAGATTTTGGAGACTTTTTGTTCTAAACTGGGTGTTCAATTGTCTTTCTCCTCGGCATTTCATCCTCAGACCAATGGTCAAACTGAGAGAACAAACCAGACATTGGAGACTTATCTAAGATGCTTTGTGTCTGCTGATCAGGATGACTGGGTCTCTTTTTTGCCTTTGGCTGAGTTTGCTCTTAATAATAGGGCTAGCTCTGCCACTTTGATGTCTCCGTTTTTCTGTAATTCTGGGTTTCACCCTCGATTTTCTTCAGGACAGACGGAGGCTTCTGTCTGTCCAGGTGTTGACTCTGTTGTTGAGCGTATGCAGCAGATATGGGACCAGGTATGGAGAGGTTGTCCCTCTCTCAGGAGAAGGCCCAGCGGTTTGCTAACCGGCATAGGACTGATGGTCCTCGGTTTAAAGTGGGGGACTTGGTCTGGTTGTCCTCAAAGAATATTCCTATGAGAGTAGCATCTCCTAAATTTAAGCCTAGGTTCATTGGACCTTATAAGATCATGGAGATTATTAATCCTGTTTCTTTTCGTTTGCTTCTTCCAGGACATTTAAGATCCATAACGTGTTCCACAAGTCCTTGTTGAAGAGGTTTGTTGAGCCAGTGGTTCCTGCTGCTGTGCCTCCTGACCCTGTTTTGGTTGAGGGCAATCTGGAGTATGTGGTTGAGAAAATATTGGATTCTCGTTTTTCTAGACGAAGACTCCAGTATTTGGTTAAATGGAGAGGTTATGGTCAGGAAGATAATTCTTGGGTGTTTGCTTCGGACATCCATGCTAGGAGACTTATCCGTGCGTATCATAGAACTCATCCTGACCGACCTGGTTGCTCAAATGAGGGTTCGTGACCCCTCCTCAAGGGGGGGGTACTGTTGTGAATGGGTTTGAGATGAGTTCTGAGCAGAGCCTCCCTCTGGTGGTTACAAGCGGTACTAGTGAGGATTGTGAAGACTGGGAATCAGGTGTTACTGATTGGTCTTATTTAAGGGAATCATTTTCCCATCAGGGTTGCCGGTGAACAATTGTTCTGGTCTGAATCCTTCTTTCCAGTTTCCCCTGTAGCCTGCTGTGTCGTGTCTGCATCTCCTGCTATCAGATAAGACAATTTCTTATTTTGTGTTTTTGCTATATTTTTGCTTTTGGTCCTGCACTTCTGTGGGGGCCTTTAGGGTCCCCTCCGGGGCTTTTGCCCTCTCAGTTTAGTCCAGCCACTGTGTTTTGTACTTTTGCTTTTTCCAGTTTTTTCAGTGGCTGCTGTTTTTGTTACACCAGAGAACTAATTTAGGTGGTAGAGGTCGTGTGATCTCAGGTGATTTTGAAATTAGTAGAGTTGGTGTTTTTCAGGGTTTTCTGGGATTGCAGTAAGTACCCTTCCTGTCCTTTTCTATTTAGATAGTTTGGGCCCCAGCGTTTGCTCATTCTATTTTCTTTCTGTGTCAGTATTTCCTCTTGTCTAACCGCCATTACATGTTTGGGGGCTTTCTATTATCTTTGGGTTCTGCTCCGGGGCAGATAGCTTTCCTGTTTCTATCTTTAGGTGTAGTTAGTTTCTCAGGCTGTGACGAGGCGTCTAGGACCAACGTAGGAACGCTCCACGGCTGCCTCTAGTTGCGGTGGTTAGTCAGGGTACTGCAATCTCATAGATTCCAACTGCTCTGGTGTATTTCCTTTTTTGCCTGCACTCCTCAGCTACCGTAACATAACACCTCCCCCTGAGGGACTCAGCACCCCAGTCCCTTTACTAGCCTCCACAAGTGGGACGCAGCACCCCAGTCCCTTCACTAACCTCCCCCAGTGGGATGAAGCACCCCAGTCCCTTCACTAGACACTCCCTGTGGGAAACAGCACTTCAATCCCTTCACTAGCTTCCCCCTGTTGGACCCTGCACCCCAGTCCCTTCACTAGCCTCCCGCTTGGTATGCAGCACCCCAGTCCCTTCACTAGCGTTCCCCTGTGGGAAACAGCACCCCAGTCCCCTCAATAGCCTCCCCCTGTGGGATGCAGCACCGCAGTCCCTTCACTAGTGTTCCCCTGTTGGAAACAGCACCCCAGTCCCCTCAATAGCCTCCCCCTGCAGAAAGCAGCACCCCAGTCCCCTCAATAGCCTCCTGCTGTGGGACACAGCACCCCAGTCGCTTCACTAGCCTCCCTCTATGGGACACAGCACTCCAGTCCCTTCACTAGCCTCAATCTGTGGGATGCAGCACCCCAGTACCCTCATTAGCCTTCCCATGTGGGGCGCAGCACCCCAGTTCCCTCACTAGCCTCCCCTTGTGGGATGAAACACCCCAGTCCCCTCACTAGCCATCCCCTGTGCGATGCAGCACCCCAGTCCTCTCAATAGCCTCCCCCTGTGGAATGCAGCACCCCAGTCCCTTCACTAGTGTCCCCCTGTGGGAAACAGCACCCCAATCCCCTCAATAGCCTCCCCTGTGGGATGCAGCACCCCAGTACCCTCACTAGCCTCCCCCTGTGCGATGCAGCACCCCAGTCCTCTCAATAGCCTCCCCCTGTGGAATGCAGCACCCCAGTCCCTTCACTAGTGTCCCCCTGTGGGAAACAGCACCCCAATCCCCTCAATAGCCTCCCCCTGTGGGATGCAGCACCCCAGTACCCTCACTAGCCTCCCCTGTGCGATGCAGCACCCCAGTCCTCTCAATAGCCTCCCCCTGTGGAATTCAGCACCCCAGTCCCTTCACTAGTGTCCCCCTGTGGGAAACAGCACCCCAGTCCCCTCAATAGCCTCCTCCTGTGGGACACAGCACCCCAGTCACTTCACTAGCCTCCCTCTATGGGACACAGCACTCCAGTCCCTTCACTAGCCTTACCCTGTGGAATGCAGCACCCCAGTCCCTTCACTAGTGTCCCCCTGTGGGAAACAGCACCCCAGTCCCCTCAATAGCCTCCCCCTGCAGAAAGCAGCACCCCAGTCCCCTCAATAGCCTCCTGCTGTGGGACACAGCACCCCAGTCCCTTCACTAGCCTCCTTCTATGGGACACAGCACTCCAGTCCCTTCACTAGCCTCAATCTGTGGGATGCAGCACCCCAGTACCCTCATTAGCCTTCCCATGTGGGACTCAGCACCCCAGTCCCTTTACTAGCCTCCACAAGTGGGACGCAGCACCCCAGTCCCTTCACTAACCTCCCCCAGTGGGATGAAGCACCCCAGTCCCTTCACTAGACACTCCCTGTGGGAAACAGCACCTCAATCCCTTCACTAGCTTCCCCCTGTTGGACCCTGCACCCCAGTCCCTTCACTAGCCTCCCGCTTGGGGATGCAGCACCCCAGTCCCTTCACTAGTGTTCCCCTGTTGGAAACAACACCCCAGTCCCCTCAATAGCCTCCCCCTGCAGAAAGCAGCACCCCAGTCCCCTCAATAGCCTCCTGCTGTGGGACACAGCACCCCAGTCCCTTCACTAGCCTCCCTCTATGGGACACAGCACTCCAGTCCCTTCACTAGCCTCAATCTGTGGGATGCAGCACCCCAGTACCCTCATTAGCCTTCCCATGTGGGGCGCAGCACCCCAGTTCCCTCACTAGCCTCCCCTTGTGGGATGAAACACCCCAGTCCCCTCACTAGCCATCCCCCTGTGCTATGCAGCACCCCAGTCCTCTCAATAGCCTCCCCCTGTGGAATGCAGCACCCCAGTCCCTTCACTAGTGTCCCCCTGTGGGAAACAGCACCCCAATCCCCTCAATAGCCTCCCCCTGTGGGATGCAGCACCCCAGTACCCTCACTAGCCTCCCCCTGTGTGATGCAGCACCCCAGTCCTCTCAATAGCCTCACCCTGTGGAATTCAGCACCCCAGTCCCTTCACTAGTGTCCCCCTGTGGGAAACAGCACCCCAGTCCCCTCAATAGCCTCCCCTGCAGAAAGCAGCACCCCAGTCCCCTCAATAGCCTCTCCTGTGGGACACAGCATCCCAGTCCCTTCACTAGCCTCCCTCTATGGGACACAGCACTCCAGTCCCTTCACTAGCCTCCCCCTGTGGAATGCAGCACCCCAGTCCCTTCACTAGTGTCCCCCTGTGGGAAACAGCACCCCAGTCCCCTCAATAGCCTCCCCTTGCAGAAAGCAGCACCCCAGTCCCCTCAATAGCCTTCTCCTGTGGGACACAGCACCCCAGTCCCTTCACCAGCCTCCCTCTATGAGATACAGCACTCCAGTCCCTTCACTAGCCTCCCCTGTGGGATTCAGTACCCCAGTCCCTTCACTAGCCCCCACAAGTGGGAATCAACACCCCAGTCCCTTCACTAGCCTCTCCAAGTGAAACGCAGTACTCTAGTCGCTTCACTAGCCTCCCCCTGTGGGACGCAGCACCTCAGTCCCTTCACTAGCCTCGCCCTGTGGGACTAGGCACCCCAGTCCCTTCACTAGCATCCCCTGTGGGACTCAGCACCCCAGTCCCTTCACTAGCCTCCATCTGTGGGATGCAGCACCCCAGTCGCCTCATTAGCCTTCCCATATGGGGCGCAGCACCCCAGTTCCCTCACTAGCCTCCCCTGTGAAAAGCAGCACCCCAGTCCCCTCATTTGCCTCACTTCAGCAGCCACATGCTGCCAGACACAGCAGCACAAGAGATCAAAAACAATTTTTTTGCGCATGCGCAATGGCCAGACGCCGGGAAGGACAATCCCGGCGTATAGCCTGGTGTACAGCAAAAGCGCTAGTGGCGATAGCCACAAAGCGAAAACACAGACACAGAAAGGCCAGGCATAAAATGAAGGCAAGTACTCCAGGAAAAAGGGCCTGAGAGAGGAGGACCTGATGGCAGCAAGGCAACAAAACATGAATACATGCTGTAAACCTAGGGACACAAGGAGATAAACATCAAGATATAAATAAAGAGTAAAAAATATACAAAAGACATATAATATGGAAAAAAGGGGGGAAAACATGTGAACAAGATGTATAAGCAAAAGAAAATCAAAGATGCAAAAAGATGTTTGATGATAAGGAATGTATTATCTGAATGAAATTTAACAGAGTCGTCAGTGAATGGGTAAGGGACTATGGAGGATATTCAGGCAAGCTCAATATTTGCAGAGGGCATAGGGACAAGATGACAACATGAATTACAAGGAAAGAATAGGGCTCCCCGATTAGCCTCCCCCTGCGAGATGCATCCCCACAGTCCCCTCACTAGTCTCCCCCTGTGGGACACAGCACCTCAGTCCCCTCACTAGCCTCCCCCTGCAGGACACAGCACCCCAGTCCCCTCAATAGCCTCCCCTGTGGGAAGCAGCACCCTAGTCCCCTCATTAGCCTCCCCCTGCAGGACACAGCACCCCTGTCCTCTCAATAGCCTCCCCCTGTGGGATGCAGCACCCCAGTCCCTTCACTAGCGTCCCCGTTGGAAACAGCACCCCAGTCCCCTCAATAGCCTCCCCCAGTGGGATGCAGCACCCCTGTCCTCTCAATAGCCTCCCCCTGTGGGATGCAGCACCCCAGTCCCTTCACTAGCGTCCCCGTTGGAAACAGCACCCCAGTCCCCTCAATAGCCTCCCCCTGCAGAAAGCAGCACCCCAGTCCCCTCAATAGCCTCCCCCTGTGGGACGCAGCACCCCAGTCCCTTCACTAGCCTCCCTCTATGGGACACAGCACTCCAGTCCCTTCACTAGCCTTACCCTGTGGAATGCAGCACCCCAGTCCCTTCACTAGTGTCCCCCTGTGGGAAACAGCACCCCAGTCCCCTCAATAGCCTCCCCCTGCAGAAAGCAGCACCCCAGTCCCCTCAATAGCCTCCTGCTGTGGGACACAGCACCCCAGTCCCTTCACTAGCCTCCTTCTATGGGACACAGCACTCCAGTCCCTTCACTAGCCTCAATCTGTGGGATGCAGCACCCCAGTACCCTCATTAGCCTTCCCATGTGGGACTCAGCACCCCAGTCCCTTTACTAGCCTCCACAAGTGGGACGCAGCACCCCAGTCCCTTCACTAACCTCCCCCAGTGGGATGAAGCACCCCAGTCCCTTCACTAGACACTCCCTGTGGGAAACAGCACCTCAATCCCTTCACTAGCTTCCCCCTGTTGGACCCTGCACCCCAGTCCCTTCACTAGCCTCCCGCTTGGGGATTCAGCACCCCAGTCCCTTCACTAGTGTTCCCCTGTTGGAAACAACACCCAGTCCCCTCAATAGCCTCCCCTGCAGAAAGCAGCACCCCAGTCCCCTCAATAGCCTCCTGCTGTGGGACACAGCACCCCAGTCCCTTCACTAGCCTCCCTCTATGGGACACAGCACTCCAGTCCCTTCACTAGCCTCAATCTGTGGGATGCAGCACCCCAGTACCCTCATTAGCCTTCCCATGTGGGGCGCAGCACCCCAGTTCCCTCACTAGCCTCCCCTTGTGGGATGAAACAACCCCAGTCCCCTCACTAGCCATCCCCCTGTGCTATGCAGCACCCCAGTCCTCTCAATAGCCTCCCCCTGTGGAATGAAGCACCCCAGTCCCTTCACTAGTGTCCCCCTGTGGGAAACAGCACCCGAATCCCCTCAATAGCCTCCCCCTGTGGGATGCAGCACCCCAGTACCCTCACTAGCCTCCCCCTGTGCGATGCAGCACCCCAGTCCTCTCAATAGCCTCCCCCTGTGGAATTCAGCACCCCAGTCCCTTCACTAGTGTCCCCCTGTGGGAAACAGCACCCCAGTCCCCTCAATAGCCTCCCCCTGCAGAAAGCAGCACCCCAGTCCCCTCAACAGCCTCCTCCTGTGGGACACAGCACCCCAGTCCCTTCACTAGCCTCCCTCTATGGGACACAGCACTCCAGTCCCTTCACTAGCCTCCCCCTGTGGAATGCAGCACCCCAGTCCCTTCACTAGTGTCCCCCTGTGGGAAACAGCACCCCAGTCCCCTCAATAGCCTCCCCCTGCAGAAAGCAGCACCCCAGTCCTCTCAATAGCCTTCTCCTGTGGGACACAGCACCCCAGTCCCTTCACCAGCCTCCTCTATGGGATACAGCACTCCAGTCCCTTCACTAGCCTCCCCCTGAGGGACTCAGCACCCCAGTCCCTTTACTAGCCTCCACAAGTGGGACGCAGCACCCCAGTCCCTTCACTAACCTCCCCCAGTGGGATGAAGCACCCCAGTCCCTTCACTAGACACTCCCTGTGGGAAACAGCACCTCAATCCCTTCACTAGCTCTCCCCTGTTGGACCCTGCACCCCAGTCCCTTCACTAGCCTCCCGCTTGGTATGCAGCACCCCAGTCCCTTCACTAGCTTTCCCCTGTGGGAAACAGCACCCCAGTCCCTCAATAGCCTCCCCCTGTGGGATGCAGCACCGCAGTCCCTTCACTAGTGTTCCCCTGTTGGAAACAGCACCCCAGTCCCCTCAATAGCCTCCCCCTGCAGAAAGCAGCACCCCAGTCCCCTCAATAGCCTCCTGCTGTGGGACACAGCACCCCAGCCGCTTCACTAGCCTCCCTCTATGGGACACAGCACTCCAGTCCCTTCACTAGCCTCAATCTGTGGGATGCAGCACCCCAGTACCCTCATTAGCCTTCCCATGTGGGGCGCAGCACCCCAGTTCCCTCACTAGCCTCCCTTGTGGGATGAAACACCCCAGTCCCCTCACTAGCCATCCCCCTGTGCGATGCAGCACCCCAGTCCTCTCAATAGCCTCCCCCTGTGGAATGCAGCACCCCAGTCCCTTCACTAGTGTCCCCTGTGGGAAACAGCACCCCAATCCCCTCAATAGCCTCCCCCTGTGGGATGCAGCACCCAGTACCCTCACTAGCCTCCCCCTGTGCGATGCAGCACCCAGTCCTCTCATAGCCTCCCCCTGTGGAATGCAGCACCCAGTCCCTTCACTAGTGTCCCCTGTGGGAAACAGCACCCCAATCCCCTCAATAGCCTCCCCTGTGGGATGCAGCACCCAGTACCCTCACTAGCCTCCCCTGTGCGATGCAGCACCCCAGTCCTCTCAATAGCCTCCCCTGTGGAATTCAGCACCCCAGTCCCTTCACTAGTGTCCCCCTGTGGGAAACAGCACCCCAGTCCCCTCAATAGCCTCCTCCTGTGGGACACAGCACCCCAGTCCCTTCACTAGCCTCCCTCTATGGGACACAGCACTCCAGTCCCTTCACTAGCCTTACCCTATGGAATGCAGCACCCCAGTCCCTTCACTAGTGTCCCCCTGTGGGAAACAGCACCCCAGTCCCCTCAATAGCCTCCCCTGCAGAAAGCAGCACCCCAGTCCCCTCAATAGCCTCCTGCTGTGGGACACAGCACCCCAGTCCCTTCACTAGCCTCCTTCTATGGGACACAGCATCCAGTCCCTTCACTAGCCTCAATCTGTGGGATGCAGCACCCCAGTACCCTCATTAGCCTTCCCATGTGGGACTCAGCACCCCAGTCCCTTTACTAGCCTCCACAAGTGGGACGCAGCACCCCAGTCCCTTCACTAACCTCCCCCAGTGGGATGAAGCACCCCAGTCCCTTCACTAGACACTCCCTGTGGGAAACAGCACCTCAATCCCTTCACTAGCTTCCCCCTGTTGGACCCTGCACCCCAGTCCCTTCACTAGCCTCCCGCTTGGGGATGCAGCACCCCAGTCCCTTCACTAGTGTTCCCCTGTTGGAAACAACACCCCAGTCCCCTCAATAGCCTCCCCCTGCAGAAAGCAGCACCCCAGTCCCCTCAATAGCCTCCTGCTGTGGGACACAGCACCCCAGTCCCTTCACTAGCCTCCCTCTATGGGACACAGCACTCCAGTCCCTTCACTAGCCTCAATCTGTGGGATGCAGCACCCCAGTACCCTCATTAGCCTTCCCATGTGGGGCGCAGCACCCCAGTTCCCTCACTAGCCTCCCCTTGTGGGATGAAACACCCCAGTCCCCTCACTAGCCATCCCCCTGTGGAATGCAGCACCCCAGTCCCTTCACTAGTGTCCCCTGTGGGAAACAGCACCCCAATCCCCTCAATAGCCTCCCCCTGTGGGATGCAGCACCCCAGTCCCCTCAATAGCCTCCTCCTGTGGGAACAGCACCCCAGTCCCTTCACTAGCCTCCCTCTATGGGACACAGCACTCCAGTCCCTTCACTAGCCTCCCCCTGTGGAATGCAGCACCCCAGTCCCTTCACTAGTGTCCCCCTGTGGGAAACAGCACCCCAGTCCCCTCAATAGCCTCCCCCTGCAGAAAGCAGCACCCCAGTCCCCTCAATAGCCTTCTCCTGTGGGACACAGCACCCCAGTCCCTTCACCAGCCTCCCTCTATGAGATACAGCACTCCAGTCCCTTCACTAGCCTCCCCTGTGGGATTCAGTACCCCAGTCCCTTCACTAGCCCCACAAGTGGGAATCAACACCCCAGTCCCTTCACTAGCCTCTCCAAGTGAAACGCAGTACTCTAGTCGCTTTTACTAGCCTCCCCTGTGGGACGCAGCACTCAGTCCCTTCACTAGCCTCGCCCTGTGGGACTAGGCACCCCAGTCCCTTCACTAGCATCCCCTGTGGGACTCAGCACCCCAGTCCCTTCACTAGCCTCCATCTGTGGGATGCAGCACCCCAGTCGCCTCATTAGCCTTCCCATGTGGGGCGCAGCACCCCAGTTCCCTCACTAGCCTCCCCCTGTGGGACGCAGCACCCCATTCCCCTCACTAGCCTCCCCTGCGAAAAGCAGCACCCCAGTCCCCTCATTTGCCTCACCTCAGCAGCCACATGTTGCCAGACACAGCTGCACAAGAGATCAAAAACAATTTTTTTGCGCATGCGCAATGGCCAGACGCCGGGAAGAACAATCCCGGCGTATAGCCTGCTGTACAGCAAAAGCGCTAGTGGCGATAGCCACAAAGTGAAAACACAGACACAGAGAGGCCAGGCATAAAATGAAGGCAAGTACTCCAGGAAAAAGAGCCTGAGAGAGGAGAACCTGATTGCAGCAAGGCAACAAAACATGAATACATGCTGTAAACCTAGGGACACAAGGAGATAAACATCAAGATATAAATAAAGAGTAAAAAAATATACAAAAGACAAATAATATGGAAAAAAGGTGGGGGAAACATGTGAACAAGATGTATAAGCAAAAGAAAATCAAAGGGTCAAAATAAAAATAAGAATAAAAATAATAAAAAGTTGCAAAAAGATGTTTGATGATAAGGAATGTATTATCTGAATGAATTTTAACAGAGTCGTCAGTGAATGGGTAAGGGACTATGGAGGATATTCAGGCAAGCTCAATATATATTGAGGGCATAGGGACAAGATGGACAACATGAATTACAACTAAAGAACAGGGCTCCCCGATTAGCCACCAGAAGCAGCACCCCAGTCCCCTCACTTGCCTCATCTCAGCAGCCACGCGCTGCCAGACACTATCTCCCCTCACCGGATGCAGTCTCCTCACACAGTGTCCACCAACACACATGGCACGCTGATCTGCTCTGCTATGCTCCAGAATGAGGAAGGACCATGATGCACCCGCGCCGGCTGTAGCTCAAAGATACAGCGCCCATTTCCATCCACTGGGTGCATTAACAACAATGTAGGTGTTTCTTTAAATCACCAGTGTTGTTATCAATCTGGCGTGCGGTGGACATGAACTGTTGTCCCTGGGGCTCGATAGGCAGAAGCAAATAGAGAGGGGCCCGCCGGGGCTGGGCCGCCAGCATGTCCGGGCCCCCATTTTTGCTTCTGCCTTTCGGGCCCATAAAGTAGTAAGGGCAGTAATACCCTGATTACGGCCTTGTCTATATATATATTTTAACTATGAATAAACCTTTGTTTTTCAAACTATAGGACACACTTTTTTCCCCTAATATTTTGGAGGAAAATGGAGGTGCGTCTTATAACCTGAATATACCTATGGTGGAGAGGATACTCCACGCAGGGAGACAGAGTGTTAACAAGGGGTTAAAAAACGTAAGTTGTAGAAGGATATGACAAGTACGGGGTGGGTACTCCATAACACCGGACCATCCCTGTCAAGGCTGCAACCCCCCTGCTCCTGCTCGCGTATACGCGCTTCGCTCCCCACTTCAGTAAATGTCATGCGCAGGTTTGTCCGCAAGCGCTCCCGCAAAGCCTGCTTTAACAGCACATCTCGCAAGCCTGTCACCAACTGGTCTCGCGTACTAGGTCGGGGTCCTACGCCTGCACCGTCTTTCTTAATAATGGCAGTATGGATTTCCTGTAGCACGCTCATATACTGCGTCATAGTCTCCCCCTCTCTTTGAATATGCCTAAATAAATGCATGCATAACTCCCTACATCCGTGGGGTCACCATGTTTCTCCTCTAGTATCTGTAACACCTTGTCAAAAGTATCTCGCTCATGGGTAGTCGCAGCAGATGGAATCCTTGCTTCTCCATCTAGGGCCATCAAGGCAATCTCCACCTCTAACGCAGGGGTCATGGGGTACATCCTCATTATCCCTGATCTGCTCAGTCCAGCTCCACAACAAGGTGTTACTTCCAGTAATCTTCGGGAGGTTGCTCCATACTGCCCCCCCAGAGGTATACTGCCCTTGGAGCACCCCTGACCACTTGGTCTGCCACCCGCGTCCGGAGACTGCATCCTGCCGACTACGCCAAGTGTAAGCAGGTTGCAGGATGCAGTGACGACGGGAGGCAGAGCAAGGGTTAACAGGTTTATTTACAGAGGATAACTCTACGCAGGAGACAGAGGGTTAACAAGGTTTAAACAACGTAAGTTATAGAAGGATATGACAAGTTGCAATACAACGGTACAGTTCACCGGGTAACGATGAAAGTACGGGTTCCGTGTCTCGCTGGTGTCAAAAGTTCTGCAAACTGTAATTCATGCTGGGAACTCAATGGCGCCTGCAATGGCTGGAGTAGTGTCTTTATTAAAGGGGTTCAGCACACCACAATACCCTGTCTTCTGATGACAGTGGTCGGTCTCTGGTAGCTTCCACTGCCCTAGTCCATATACTATACAGTAGTGGCTAAATAATGATTAGGACCACTGTCCTGTACAAGCCCAGCGTAGCTCCACTAACATATGCTGGCAAAGTCAGGTCACAAGTTTCTGGGCGACATTCACTAGCACAGTCGGGATGTAAAATAACAGTCACTCTCTCGGGCATTTCACGCGGCACGTGTGCGGTACTAACGATCGTGAAGCGCCTGACACCTGGCTCTATGGCAGTAACCAGGACACCCTGTACGACTCCTTCTCTCTTTCCCCACTGTTGATGGCAGGCGACGGCAGGCACTGGTCTGTGTGGTGCAGGTGCTCCGGACGGAGCACTCCTCTCTTTTGTTGCTATAGCACCCGGCTTGGCTCTGCTCTCCTGGCACGGCTCTGCGCTGCACGCTCTGCAAGGCATGGCTCTGCTCTGCTGGTGGAAGTCCCACTTTCCGTATGCTGCTGGGCACTCCAAGTCTCTCAGCGCAGCAGCCCCTATGTTCCTGGTCAGCTGTAGCATGGCCTGTCATCGGCCATGTACTCTCTGGCAGGGAGAGGAGTGGAGCACACCGCTCGCCTGAGAGCACGCTGCTCTGCCCTGGTGCCCAATTTCCATCCTTCACGTGCTTTTCTTCCTTGTGATCTGCCCCTCTCCGACAGCAGGAAGCCCCTACTCCATAGAGCTTCTCCCAGGCAACAGGGGGAGGTCCGCCTCACTCAGGCTTTCCCCCGGAAACAGTAGATGCAACCTCTCCAGTTCTGGACCCAGCACACAGGTACCTGCTGTCACGTCAGTCCCCTTACACATATATACCATGATGGAGCACATATATACCAGGAAGGGGCCCAGGATGGGGGAAATAAATACCAGGATGAGAGACATACATAAAAGGATGGGCCCAGAATGTATATACTAGGATGAAGGATATATATGCCAGGATGGAAGAGATATACACAAGGAAGGGCCAATATATACCAGGATGGATGACATATATACCAGGAAGAGGACCAGGATAGGTGATATTGGCACAGAATTGGGGACATTAGCCCCATAACAGTGTCCTCAGGAGATCCCCCCATAACAGTGCATCATGAACACATTTTTAGATTCAAATTATTCTTTCCATTTTCCTCCTACAAAACCTAGATGTTTCTTATGGTCCGGTGCATCTTATGGTCCGAAAATATGGTAATATGGCAACTGCTTCATAACGCTCACTGTGTATCCTCAATGAGTAAATTGTAGGTAATGTTCTAGGTCATTGATGTTTGCAGTGTTGTCCCATATGGCATATCTAATGTATGGTTACAAATGATGCTTCTTGGAAAAACTGTTCCATGCTATGCTCTTTGTACCCAGCCATAACAGTATATACTGTATATCTCGCCAGTCTTCCTTTGTATTTACTCAGTTTTACAAATAAGCTTATATTTGTATATCACTGTACAAATCAGAATAAAGTATGCTCCTGTTATGTCTGCATGAATAACACTTGGAGAATAAAGAAATTTAATAAATAATTTGTTCTCTTCTTTTTTGTTTTGAGTCAGAAATTTGAGTTAAATTGAAAAGGACAGCAGTGAATTTCTATTTTCCTATCATGCTTTTTATTTCTTCATTTTATGCCAGACTTACAGTGTAAAAGCTATTCAGCTACCACAGGAATAACAGTGCCTAGCACTTACTGACAGATTTCAACATGTCTTTTTTTATTACATGTCTTCAAAAGTGATACCATTGCCTAGAAATTGAACAGAAGAAATAAAAAGATGAGCGTAAAAAGGGTTATCCGGGAATACACTAATTTTTTTTTACTATGAGCCAAAAAACTAATAGGTACGTTGCTGCTGACTAGTTAGCAACTACCAGCAAATTCTATCAGGTGCCAAATCAGAGCGGTTATTGAGCACTCCTTCCGGTGATTCAACTGCTTCACTTTAACAGACCAGCTTATCCTCTGCTGGTCTGTTCTCTTGACAGGGCGTGACTGCAGATGTCATACTGATTGACAGGTGCTACCTGTAGCCGGCTGACAGCCCAATAACATCGGTAGTCACATCCCATCAATAAAGCAAAGTGGAAGACAAACCACTGGTCTGTTGAAGTGACATCATTGGAAGCTGCAGAATCGCTGGAAGGAGTGATCAGTGATCACTCTGGGGCAGCAGAGATCTGTGATGTGCAGAACAGGCAGGTAGTTACCAACTATCTGCCTATTAGTTCTTAGGCCCACAATAAAAAATGATATAGTCCTGGATAACCACTTTAAACTTTACAAAAGAGCACCGTGACATCCTTTCCTCTTTTTAAATATTCAAGGATTACAATACGTTTGTACCAGCCATAGTTTAATATGACAGCATTCACAATATAAGAAAGTGGAACACACTGGACATTTTAATACCCTATAAATTCACAAAGGAAATGGTAGATGTTATCTTTCTAAAAAGGTCATTGAAAGAGAGGAGGTTTTTGTATTTTTTCATAACAGAATAAAGATTCATGTAAATGAACTTAAATATTGCTTATAAAAAAATTCATTGACATCTTACATATTACTGAATTTCTTATTTCTTACTAAAAAATGATTAGATTATACTATTAGCTTACACAGTGGATTATGGACCTCAAACTTTTTAAAACAGAATTTTAACATATCCATATAAGAGAAAAGGGACAATTTTTGTCCACAGTAGGTGTTTGAACTTGTAGCTTTTCCCCTATTGCTAGAATAGTTCTGAGATGCTATACCAGACATGCCAATGAATAAAAAAGATGTTGATTAGTTTTTTTTTATTTTTTTGTTGCAAACAGACCAAGAAAAAGAGATATTGAATCATCACTTCTTTCTGGACTGTAGGCTGGTATTCCAAATCCAGGTCTACAATTTTTCATTAAAAATAACATTTCCAATCACCATCCGGGGCTGAATCTCCCAGTGTCCGACATTGGCTATATCGGCAGCCAATCAGTGAGCTCATCAGCTCTGCTCGTATAGAGGGAAAACCCCCTTCAGAGCAACTAATCTCAACGACTGGCTGCCAAACTATCAACATGATCCAAATACCATAATAAGGGGGCATTGAGGGTAGCTCCATAGATTCAGCGCTGAACCCGGTAATGGTGAGTAAAGTTCAGTTTTCTTTATAACAAACTGCAGCTGGGGGTTAAGATTTTCTAAAAAGAAACAACCCCTTTATATTTTGTTAAAAACTCCTGTTTTTTCTGTTACTCATATGTTTTATTAATTTTTTGCGCTTTCCTATTTTTGCCGTTAGTAGTTTTTGAAATCAATCATATGTATTGTATTTATGTGGCACAGCTAATAAAATTTACAGATCAAGGTTGAACTTACATATGATGGAATCATAAGTGGCATACAAAGACTTGGCTAGTCTTTTTTCATATATTGTATATTCCTAAGATCTGCCATCAAGAAGGGCCAACAGAATTGCTAAAGATCAATATAAGCAAGCAAATTCCCTATGGCTTCAAAATTAAGATCAGTAATTTGCAGGACTACTTGTTCACATTATTTAAAGATGAATGGTTCTACTCCATAGTTAACATAAAATATATAATGGCTTATTTAGAATACCGATCATATATCAGGACTCGCTTTTATGTGAAGTTCTCTTTACTCTTCTTTTTTTATCTCTTTTAAGTGAATTCATTGATTGTTTCTATACACTGTACAGTGTTCACAAAATATAGTACCTTGCATTTTCAATAAATGCCTTAGTTATAAGTCGCAGCTCAATCATGTCTATAGAATATTCATCCAGGCAACATTATTCCTTCTGATCTCCTACTTGTATTCTCATGTGGGGGAGGGGGGTAAGCCATTGCCCGACACTTCTCATTACTGCCAACCTCTTGTTAGTATAAATGATGAGGCATGCTGAAATCCAACATGTCAAATGCTTATTTTCTTCCTGAAAACTGAATTAGAGGAAAGTTGGGACACCCCATTACACATTAGATGGTCACCCAGTTCCACTGAAAATGGTTTGTTTGCTCGACTCCTTTATCCTCCATGTTAGACTGCTCCACTAGATTTAAGTTTAAAGCTTTGGTTCCAATAGATTGGCAAAAACTTGAGACAGCATACTTAAAACATTTTATATCATTATATCTCCTATGGTTTAAATTAGACAAGTACAGAGACATACGTTCCTTTATACTGCATCTTTTAATATCAGTCACCAAGAAAAGTAAATGATCTGCGTTGTCACCTAAACTTATCATGCATCACTTTTAATTCTACATTGAATTTTTCTGGTGATTTCTTACAGACATATTTCAGCATTCATCAAAGCTTCCAATATATGTGAAGTTTAGGATCATACTCTGTTTTGCTGCCTGGAAGCCTGATGAATCCTTCATGCCTGCTTCTGAAGAGAGATAGAACAGCAAAGTCTTGCAATGACTCAGATGTTTCTTGCTTCAGGGTCCCAGCCTGTTTTTCTATATTTTTCACCATGACAAATATCTTCGAGAATATTAGTCCTCTATTTCTTAAAACAAAATCCTCATCTATAATGTGATATATGAAATTAATGTTATTACCCTCATCATTCTAACCTTGTTTTATTTCCCATTGATCTGTTTGTGACCCTTTATTAAACTAAATAACACTATTTGGGCAGCAGAATCTTGTTTCTGCTTTGGGAAAAAGTTTAAATCTAGCGGATTTGATGATTTGAACATAGCAGCTAAACAACAGAGTGGTTGACCATTCATTACAACAAAGGATGTGTTTTCTTACAAAAACAAAGGATGTTTTTTTCTTAATAAAAGTCTCTTTTATATTTATTTCTTCATCTTGTGCTCCAAAGTAACAGACTGTTTTAGAACACATTGAAATGCATACAAGCATGAAATGTTCATTACTTTTAAATACCGTACCTATACAGTAGGCTATATAGCATGTTTTTAGGAAATGTTCCTGCAGTACATAAACACTAAACACACAACAATACGTACAGAAAATGGATTTATTATGCAAGGGGTCTAAGTCTACTAAAGCTTATTCTAGGCTCATAAACAAAAAACAATAAAAACAAGCTGAAATGTGACTTTTATTTAGTACGCCATAAAAATCCAAATTATAATCAAATGAAATAAATCAATAGGTATTTAAAAAGTTAATGACACAGCTATATATTACCCTAAGCCATAAATGCCTTACAGCTCTACGGTCTATCAGCAGCATTGCTGCCCCAAAAGAACTGTTCACTTAGGAACTTATCCTATGCCATATTAGAATATCCTTTTAGCGAATACCATACACGAGAAGGTCAACAAAGTACAGAATAATAAATAATGTTATTCCAATGGCAGCAGAGTAAAGGACTTACAATTAGTCAAAAGCCAAATGCCTTTTTTTACGGAAGCAATTATTTGCAGTACTAGCCAACAACTTTCTCTTTAGTTTTAATCTCCGAAGGTACTATACATTGGAGAAATTAAACATATATCAAAGATTCATGTGCCAAAAGTATCCACAAATGTAAGTGTGCTTTAAATGGAATTTTCCAGCTGATACGTGCTGCCCAATCCAAGTACAGCGTGTATAAGACAATGGATGTCTGATTTCAGAGAGGTACTATGTGTTTTACTCTGAAGTGCTTAGGCGTTTCAGAGAAAAACATGCTTTAAAATCCGCCGGGGAGTCAGACAGGCGGGTCTTCAGTGTCTTCTACACGCCTACTCGCCTATACATGCATCCAGGAAGAAACGTGTAATTCAAGGGGAGCAGCCATGGAGAGTGTGGTTTGATCTATGGAGGCTTTATGTTTTCTCTGAAGCATGTAGTTTTATCGGATATCAATCATTTCCCCATACAATATACTGGAAAACAGGGAAAAGAATTTAAAGAGAACCTGTCGGTAGGATTTTGCAAAGTGAAGTAAACACATAGCCATATTGGTATTGGGACACTGATTAAAATGATACCTGCAGAGACAAAATCCACTTGGTGATTTATGTGAAATCTTTGTGTGAAGTTGTCATTTAATGATATCTCTGTGCATCAGTGCGGGCCTGTAGGCTGGGTCTATTCTTTGTTCTTTGGTCCCTTATTCATCTTCCTGTTTGAAAGACAGGTCAGTAATTCATCAGTGATCTGCCTTGTATTTTAAATATCGCCGTAGCACAATAATTGGTGTGGTCTCTAATAAAACCACCGTTTCCAACAAAATAGCTCCGGCGGCGCATGCACAATCACATCTCCAAGCTATCCTCCTTTGTTCTTAATCTGTGCATGGTCAGCCCAATGCCTTTGCTAGGAAGATGTTTTGAGCAGCGGTGATATATGTCTTCTCTTCAGCACACACCGTGTACAGAGGACAATAACGCTACTCAAAACATCTTGCCAATGAAGGGATTAGGTGGCGCATGCACAGATTAAGAACGAGGGGGATAACTTTCAGATGTGACTGTGCATGTGCTATTTTGTTGGAGACAATATTTTTAAAGACCACAGCAATAAATGTGCTGACGTGATATTGAATATACGAGACAGATCACTGACGGATCAGTAACCTGTCTTTCAAACAGGATGATGAATAAGGGAACAGAGCATCAAGAAAAGACCTGCCCACAGGCCCACCCCAATGCATGAAGATATTATTAAATAAAAACTTCACACAAAGATTACACATAAGCCACCAAAAGGATTTCTTCACCGCATGTATCATTTTAATCACCATCCCAGTGCCAATATGACTATGTGTGTAATTTACTTTGCAAAATCCTACTGACAGGTTCTCTTTAGTGTAGTGAAATGGTGGAAAAAACTCACAATTTATGGTTGCTGTTGTTTTTTAGGTTTTGCTTTTGCGCTATTCATGTGTGTTAAAAATGATCAGACAACATGATTCTCCAAGTCAATAAGAATACTGTGATACCAAGCATGTAAATATATAAATATACCAATTTTTTTAAATGATTAATAAAAATTCTGAATTTGGTAAAAAAAAAAAACTGACTTGTGGTGTAATTTTCTGAGACCAGTAACTTTTTTTATTTTTCATTAAATGAGAGCTTATTTTCTGGCAAACACTAAATATTTTTTTTAATTCATTCCATTTTTGGGCAATTACAACATTTTGACTGTTTTTTATTCCAATTTTTAGGAAAGTGCAGAGATGGCACCCATCCCCCTCCAAAAAAAATCACAATTCTGAAATTTTTATTTTTCTTATTATTATGGTGTTTATTGTTTGGGCTAATTAATTTTATACAACTAACTTCTATGGATGTACTGATTACGCTTATTTATTTCCTTTTTCTTACTGGGGTGTAAGTGGTTGATTTGAATTTTTATATATTTTTTCATATTTTAAATAACTTTTATTTTTTAGCCTTTATATGAAACTATGATCATTTGATCCCTTGGTCCATATACTGTAAAACAGGTGTATTGCAGTATTTAGACAAAATAATGTTTTCCAATGAAGTACAGACACAGACTAGGTTTCACAGCCTGACAAAGGCAGCCTTGGGGATCATCAATAGGCCCCTGGATGCTTCGACAAAAAATGGACCCCTTTAATTTTTCCTTTCTACCCAGCTAATTCTTCTGTTTTTCATTAGGTCTAGGACATCACATGATTAAAAACTGACTGGCTGAATCCTTCTAAGCTCTATGTAGAAAGAGGAGGTCAATTTTTCATGTATGACTTATCAGTCACTGCAAAAGTCCCTGGCAGGGGGAAGATGGAGAAGGTGGGTCAGGAGGTGAAGAGGTGAATGATAAATGCAGGAAAAAAATCCTTTCTGTTCCTTCATACAGCAGAAAAAAGAGAAGAATTAGCTAGGAAGAAACTCAAAATGAGCAATTGTAAGAACACAGTGCTATATATATAGTATGATGACTGCAATATATTAAGAGTATAAACTTTGATGGGTGTGCTTCTATAAAAGAAGAACTGGGTGCTTGGATTCTCTCCTATTACATCTGCCAGCTGAGAGATGACAAATGGTTGTTATCAGCCGGTCCAGTTGAATATCATGGAATATGAATATGCGTGTAAAAACAATAAATCTTTCTAAAACATAAAATAAAAGTATCGTTCTTTACCTTGCAGGATACAAAACAGTTTATAAATAGTATAACTTACCTTGATCAAATGGTCTGCTAGGACTCCAAGTACGGAAGTAATCATCCTAGAGGACAAGACAACATAAACTTTATTAAAGATATAATTAAGAAAAAAAAATCTGTAACACAAAGTAGATAACAGCATGCGACAGGTTGAGAAGGTAAAAACAAAGCAAATTTATACAAACCTCCACTTCCTAAATAGGCCAGCAAGTGAAATAAATAAGAAAGTAAATAACAGTGAGAATAATGCATTGTCAATGCCCTTTAGAGTTTTTTATCTTGATTTGGTTAATAGGTTATTAATCACATAGAATTTCAAACTGTTTCAATCTGCATTTTGATAGGTTGGTGATGAAAAGAAAATAACACATAATAACACACTTAAATAAGATATCATTGATTATGCCTTGCTTCATAGAGAAGAATTTCCAACAATGGAATAGTACAAGAAAACATTCAACAATATAGCCCACAAGCTGCAGGAGGTTGTGATTAGACGAGCAAGGTATGTAATTTCATGGTGCCACTTTAATGATTCTAGCCATAGTTGCTCTCACACCCGCAGAGTTTAGAAATGATTGCTTCTGCCGCACAAAGACATGTTAGAACAAAACATATTCTCAAGTGCCTGCCTTTTGTATAAACTCCACTTAACTGCCCATTCTCATTGCTCAATCTTTTTAACATTATATATGACAAGTCATATAATGTGTTAATTTTAGAAAACTGGTTAATACTAGAGATGAGCGGTGTTCGAAGCGAACTGTTCGCCAATTTCAAATTCGAGCTGTTTTGGGCGGAGTTCGAGCCGTTCGATGAACCCGAACTATTTTGAAAAAATCCGGCTGTTCGAGGTTATGTTCTATACTGTTCGTGCACCAAAATCGTAACTGGATTTTTTCACAGTAATGCTGAGAATCACTGTTAATACACAGTTTGAGTGTCCAGCGGGGTGGGGGGAGGGGCATAGGATGGATCTCTGCAGAAATAATGATCTCCATTTTTTTTTCTCTTTCCTGCATTTCCAGTGGGCGGTGCAGTCTGTCAGCCTATCAGGCACCTCACCAAACATTTTAAGCTTTCAAATTGCTAATAATTTTTAGCTGCATCTAGGCCGGAAAATAATTTTGGGCCTGTAGCATTGTGTATTACTCATTCTAATAGGCCATCTATACTAAGCTCCACCAGCTTTCAAATTAATAATAATTTTTAGCTGCATCTTGCCTGTAGAATAATTTTGGGCCTGTAGCAGTGTGTGGTACTCATTGTATTAAGCCATCTATACTAAGCTCCACCAGCTTTCATATTAATAATAATTTTTGTTCTCTCTGAACATGTGTTCAGCGCTGCTGGTGGTGTGCTGACAGATAAGCGCACGCGGCTGTCCACTGAGAATGTAGACATACTCACGTTCATAAAGATGAACAAATCATGGATCCGCAAGGACTTTTCTACCCCTGTGTCATCCTGGGGAGAGTAAAAGCTTGAGAATTTGTTCAAATCACCTCACCAACCGTTTTAAGCAACTCTGGGGCAATTGATGCTACTTAAGTGGTGTCTATGCCCCAAATTTTTGGAAAAAATGGAGACTCTTTTTGGAGTCCCCTAGCTGTGTTTTACGTGACATTGGCATCATCAATTACAGGTGGGTTGGGTCTTTCCCCACCTACCTTTTAACCATAAGAAACTAGAACACTATGGCTTGGGGTAACACAGATGGTTGAGTGTGAAGACTAGAGCTGTTTACTCATGCTATAGCCTGGGAATCAGAGGTCTGCTCCAAAGCTTGAGTGTCTGCTAGTCAGCGGAGTAGCCACCGGCTGTAGATCTAATTACAAATTTTTAACTGCATCTAGCCCAGACAATAATTTTGGGCCTAGTAGCAGTGTCTGCTAGTCAGCGGAGTAGCCACCGGCTGTAGATCTAATTACAAATTTTTAACTGCATCTAACCCAGACAATAATTTTGGGCCTAGTAGCAATGTCTGCTAGTCAGCGGATTAACCCAGCTGTTAAGCAAGCTACACCACCTGTAGTTTGGACACTTAATTTTTTCAAAGGAAATGCTTTGGGCCCCCGGGACAATCAGTGAAGAGCATCGGGGAGGCACCCCAAGGCACAGGGGATGTGAGTGGCGGTAGGACGCCTTGCGATGGATCGCCAAGCTCGATCCTTATAAAAGCTTTTTAACTGCAGCAGCTTTACTGGACGCTACTGGAGCTGGCATTACCGCGGCTGCTGGCTTAAGACTTGGCCTCCAATAGATCCTTGTAAAAGGATTTAAA
Source organism: Oophaga sylvatica (assembly GCA_033576555.1). Classification (NCBI taxonomy): domain Eukaryota; kingdom Metazoa; phylum Chordata; class Amphibia; order Anura; family Dendrobatidae; genus Oophaga; species Oophaga sylvatica. The sequence goes on from JARQOD010000001.1 coordinate 145,489,497, forward strand.
GTGTACTCATTCAAATTAGAGACAATTTAAATGAAAAAGATTAGACCTGCCTCCACCGCAGGAGGCTCGCTCGACCCACCAGCGGACAGACACCAGTATTGGGAGAGGGGGGCTGGCCATCAGGTCCACCGCAGTCCCGGCACAAACCCGGCTAATAAAATGACTCGGCACTCACTTTAGTATAGTGAGAATAAAATTTTTATCACAGTAGTAAACGAAACGTTTCGGTCTATATCATGGACCTTCATCATCACAGATACTACTGGAAGGGGTTGATCCCACTAGGAAGAAAGAAAGGCGGATATAGCCTGTATGGTGGGTGAGATGAGGAGAGGACAATGGCCTCATTGACAGTAACTGTTGTGAAGGAGTCCGTAGTGAGGTAGGTCTCTGCATTGGACGCGGTGACACGCAGGTCGCACGGGCAGGAACGGACTGGCCATGTCGGCTTCGCACTTTTTCGGTTTTAGAAGGGCATGAGATGCCTATATCTGTGTCTCCCCCTCCTTTTACTCCTCCACCTCTTTTATTTTCGCATGACTATATGTACTTGTCACTTTTCCATGTGTTAGTTGTGTCTTGTGAGCAATTTGTCAGCTTTTGGACACCTTTGAAGCGTTTTCTATGTGTTTTCTATGTGTTTCTATGTGTTTTGGTTTGCCTGCCATTGGTTTTAACGGTGTTCGATGGTGTTCGACGAACAGTTCGTCTAACAGTTCGTCGAACACAAGGCTGTTCGGCGAACCGAACCAAACTCGAACACTACGGGGGTGGCTCATTACTAGTTAATACACTTTGCTTTTTCTAATTTCAATTCGCTTGTCAACACAAAAAAAATCTTCAGCAAATGTAAGATGTCTGTTTTATGGAGTTTGATATGCTGATTCCAAAAATATGCTTAGTTTTGCTCTATCACATAAAGCTCCTGAGAAATATTTTTGTTATGTCTGCATTTTCAATGTATGTGGTTTTTCCTATGTTGTTCACATTTCTTTGCTTGTCTTACTTGTGAATTTTCTGACAGGGACAACATTAGTAAAGGTTTTAGTGAGTTTTATGGGAAGGAGCATTGACAGTGCAGTCAATCAATGACTGCTTCTCAAAGTGACATGTTATGGGGAGGAGCTAACTGTTATGAGGCAGTAAGATTTGATTCAGTCAGAAAAGGATGGTGATGGCAGAAAGGACTGGTATGTGAGACTCTGAAAGGAGACAGGCCTCTACAGGGATCTGAGCCCTGCCAAAGGAAGATAAAAGGGAAGGCAGTAGAGAGCCGCCATTGTGAGAGGATTTTCACTGCATTTCTGGGAGTGCAAGTCGCTTCAGAGGGCAGAAAACAGCTCAGCCACTGAGATGTAACTGAGTGAGGGTATCCATAGAGAACCTGAAAGCAGCCAATATCACACTGAGAAACTGCCTGTCTGCAAATGTTCATCTGTAAGGAATAGGCTGACCAGTTTACCTCACAATTATATATACAGTGGGGAGAAAAGTATTTAGTCAGCCACCATTTGTGCAAGTTCTCCCACTTAAAAAGATGAGAGAGGCCTTAATTGACATCATAGGTGAGAGTCAAAATGAGAAAACAAATCCAGAAAATCACCTTGTCTGATTTGGCAAGATTTATTTTGCAAATTACAGTGGAAATTAAGTATTTGGTCACCTAAAAACATGCAAGATTTCTGTCTCTCTCAGACCTGTAACTTATTTTTTAAGAGGCTCCTCTGTCCTCCACTCATTACCTGTAGTAATGGCAGCTGTTTGAACTTATCAGTATAAAAGACACCTGTCCACAACCTCAAAAAGTCACACTCCAAACTCCACTATGGTGAAGACCAAAGAGAAGTCGAAGGACACCAGAAACAAAATTGCAGCTCTGCATCAGGCTGGAAGACTGAATATGCAATAGGCAAGCAGATTGGTGTGAAGAAATCAACTGTTGGAGCAATAATAAGAAAATGGAAGACATACATATATATAAAGTCAAAAAATTATTGAATACATAACTAATTTTCTAAGAAAATATATTTCTACGGTGCAATTCTCACCAGATGTCAGTAACAACCCATCCAATCCACACAGACACAGAAATAAACCATAGATGTCCATAAATTAAGTTATGCTTAATAATGAGAAATGACAAATTGAAAAATATTGAACAAATGAAGAAAGAGAGGTGCAAAAAGCCATGGAAAGTCATGATACCAACAGAAATATATCAGTAATTAGAAAGCAATTCTGCCACTTAGTGAAAAATAATATCAGCTGGTTCAACTGATAGCCTATAAAAAGGTGTCTCATTACAAAGTGGTCACACAAGAAACATCTCATGATGCGCAAAACCAGTTAACAGTCTCAAGACCTTTGCACCCTTATTGTTGCAAAAAATACTGATGGCATTGGTTACAGAAGAATTTCTAAACTACTGAAGATTCCAGTGAGTAATATTAGGGTATGTTTCCACAGGCCGGATTACATCCAGATTAGCTGGAGATTGAACGCTGCGTACAGCCACAGCGTTAAATACTAAATGACTTTTAAGGAAAACATGCCCAAATGAAATTCACTGTCTGATTCAATATATGAGGTGATAGGGCATAATTAAATGGACATATATAGCAGGACAATCGCTAAATTACTGAATAACCATGAAGAAAACGATCAATAAATCCAAAGAAAGATTTTTAATTATAAAATATTTTATTTACCAAAAAATATAAAAAGGCAGGGGAACAAATGAAGAAAAGACTCATGCCAATGAGCACTACTGGGAGAAATTGGACACAGACGGGTGAAATTGACCATATTATACCAATGATATACCAATAATTATAGGGCAGCAAAATGCATTATAAAAAATGCTAATAGTATCCCTGCGCAGTCTAACAAGGGGTCCCCTTGAGGAAGGCACAATAGCCGAAACACGCGTCGGGGTGGACGCACCGGGTGTCAGTCTTGGATCTAAACAGGTATACCACTACTGATCATGATATCAACTACAACTTTGGTGATATTTCATGTGTTTAGTTAGACTGCTTGCGCAGGGATACTATTAGCATTTTTTAAAATGCATTTTACTGCCCTATAATTATTGGTATATCATTGGTATCCTGGGACAGAATTGTCCGTTACATTGGCCATTGTTCCATAAATATATATATATTATTTCTGCACTTGCAGACTATGGATTGTATCACATAATATGGTCAATTTCACCTGTCTGTGTCCAATTTCTCCCAGCAGTGCTCATTGGCATGAGTCTTTTCTTCATTTGTTCCCCTGCCTTTTTATATATTTTTGATAAATAAAATATTTTATAATTAAAAATCTTTCTTTGGATTTATTGATCGTTTTCTTCATGGTTATTCAGCGTTAAATACGCAGCGTCCAGATGTTACAGCATAGTGGAGGGGACTTTATGAAATGCCGTCTCCACTATGTGTGCGAACACACATACGCGGCCCTGCATTTTCGGACATGCGGTGCGTTTTTTTTAGACCACAGCATGTCTGTTTACCTTGTGATGACGCTCCGTCTTCTCAATGTAAATAACACAGTCCTATGTATAAGGTGCGATGATTCCAGATGTGTTCAGTGAACACATCTGGAATCACCGTGCGTACAGAAGGGGGCGGCGCTTTGGGCGGAGCGGAGTTTCCGCTCTGTCCAAAGCGCCTACAATACGGCCTGTGGAGAGGAGCCCTTAGGGTCATAATCTGGAAGTGGTAAGAATATAATTTCACTATAAACTGGCCATGACCAGGTGCTCCCTATAAGATTTCAAACAGAAGAGTGAAAATAATTATCAGAACAGTTGTCCAAGAGCCAAGGACCACCTGTGTAGAGTTAGAGAAAGGCCTGGAATCAGCATGAATACATAATTGTTTAAAAGAAAACTATAATTAATACAATCAACCTCCATGACCTGTATGTATGCCCACCACACACGACTCAATTATTGAGCAAAAAGCATGTTCAATCACGTTTAAGGTTTGCACAACAACAGTTAGACAGCCTGTGAAATAGTGGGAGAATATAGTATGGTCAGATGACCCCAAAAACACAATACGAACAGTGAAGATTAGAGGTGGAAACATCATGGTTTAGTGCTATTTTTCAGCATTTGGCACTGGCAAACTTAATGTGGCTGAAGGAAGGATGAATGGGAAATGTACCAAGACATTCTTGATAGAATTCTGCTGCCATTTACCAGGATGAAGAAGATCAGTCCGCCTTCAAAATGAAAAGAGCCAAATAGCTCATGATTATTAATACAAGACAATAGCAGTACCCCACCTTCCTCTTACTGGCATATGAATCAAAAATTAGGTCTGTGTCCTTACTTATCCAGCCACAGGCTCATCCATCTGGTATAACAAAAAGACACTCTCATCTTATCAGTCCATAAAACTTTAAAAATCTGTCTTCAGATATTTATTGGTTCAGTCTTGACATTTCCACTTCTGTGTCGTGTTCAGGGGTGGTCAGGTTTCTGCCGTCCTAAACTTGGCCATGTCTCTGAGCACTGAATATTTTGTACTTCTGGGCACTAAATGCAGGTTACAGTTATGGAATTTGTCAGTATTCGAGTTTAATGGGGTCCTGGACAATTCAGATTTGATTCTTCTTAAATCTTTGGCAGTTAATGTGCATCTTTTTTTTCTCAACGCGTTTGTATTTGTAACAAAAACTTTTATGGTTCTGTGATCGATCATGCCTAAACATCTTAGAAAGTTGAAGAGTGCTGCAAAACTTGAGTAAGACTCTAACAATTTGATTACATTTCACAGTCAGTTAAATCTCTTTTTTAGTGACTATTTTGCATGAGGAAAACAAGCTGTCTAATAAATGTGCACATCTTGATAAAGGGTTGATATCATCAAGATGCAATGCTGGCAGCTCCCTTTGCAGTTGCCAATCAATGACATCCAAGATGTTCTTGGTGGGAGACAAGTCTGGAGATGCTGCAGGCCATGGTAGAATTTAGGCTATGAAGGATGATCACAGTTGCACAAGCAGCATGTGGCCTAATCTTGTGTTGAAAAAGAGCTCCTAGGACAATTTGGATATATGCCTCCACCAACGGTGGCAAATCAATGCCGAGCTGAGAAAATTACAAATCAAAGCCAAGCTTTTATTGTACCTGGAATGAGGTGTCTGGGTACCAACCAGATCAACAACACTAGAATAACAGGAAGACGACCTATATGTTCCCTTGTGAAGGCCTAGTGTTGTATTGGGACCAATCTCTGGTTATCATGGCTTCCAAAAAAAGCAGTACTGGAGACTTTGTGAGCATCACCATGAAGAGACCTTCACTTTTCAGTCCAACTCATCCAAAACCATCCCAAATGAGGTTGCGTGGTTATGGAGGCCATTTCATCTGGAGCACCAACAGACCAGAATTCAATTTTCAACTGACCTAATTCCCAATTCTGATGCTGCTTGTCCCAAACAAGTCTCAAATTGTTTGCAGTCCTCAGTAGTAGATTCTCTCCAGCAAATCCACCTGAGATGTGTCTGCCCGTGCAACACTTATGAGAGCTGTTATCTGAGGAGCTGTTAATTTATGGTTTCTGAAGCCAGTAGCTTTGATGAACTTATTTTCTGCAGCAATGGCAATTCCTTGTTCCTCTTTCCTTGGTTGGTCTTAATGAGAGCCCATTTCTTCATAGCGACTGACAGTTTTCATGACTGCACTTGAAGACACCTTCAGGTTTTCATCAATATTTGCATGGACATACATTCATGTCTTACAGTAATGATGGAATGTCATTTTGCTTTACTTATTTGAGTGTTTCTTGCCATAATCTGGATTAGAACAGTTGTGTAATAGGGCTTACCAATGTTTGTACCTGTGTGCCAATACTATGCAAAACACACTTTATGGTCTCAAATAGTTTCTAAAGGACAATGATCCCACAAATGAATTCTTGATCAAGCATACCTGTTTATTGGAAACCATTCCAGGTGACATCCCAATGAAGCTGCTTGAGATAATAACAAGTGTATATAAAGCTGTCATCAGAGTAAAATGAAAGGTACATTGAGGAACCTAAGACATAGCAGATACTCTAGTGTGTTTCACATGTCCCTTTACTTATTAAGGTGTGTTACTTTATGGCTTTGCAACTTTCAAAATCTACAATGACCAAAATGTGCACATTCCAATATGAACAAAGAAAACAACTGAGAGAGTGGGTGTGTTCAAACTTTTGACTGGTACAATACTAAGTTATATAAGTATATAAAACAGTACCAGTTTCATTTACCAATAAAGCAGAATTCTGCCTCCTCCATGCTTCACTGTTGGTATATTGTTCTTTTGGTAAAGTACAGTATTGGCTTTGTACCAAATATAACTTTTGAAATTGTGTCCAAAAAGTTCAACTTTAGTCTCCTCAGACCTTAACATATTTTACCACATGCTTTTGGGAGACTTTATGAAGGTTTTGGTAAAATTTAGCCTGGCGTGAATGTTTTTATTTGCATGTAAAGGCTTCTGTCGTGCAATTCTACCCACAGACCAGATATGAATTCATTATTGTTACATTCAGTATACAACCAGTACTTGCTGGAAATTATTGGAGCTCCTTGTTTTAAGCCTCTTGGTAGTCTCCCAGATTACCTTTTTCTTGTGTTTTCATCAATGTTTGAGAGATGTTCAGTTCAAGGTATTGTTACTGTGTGCTAAATGTAAGATACTTCTCGATGACTGTCTTCATAGTGTTCCATCTAATGCTTTGAAAATTTTTCTGTAACTTTCTTCTGACTTTCACTAATGCAAAACCCTTTTCTGTGTTGTAAGCTCTTTACGCTGTTTAAGCTGTGTTGCAACTAAAAAATGTCAGGAAAATCCTACTGCTAGAACAGCTAAACCTAATATGGTGATAAACAGAATCACTATAAATGATGACAGCTGTGTACTGACTACTATTTAACATGAGTTTAAATAAAATAGGCTGATCCAGAACACACATACATACCCAATTGTATGAGGGCGTTTACACCTATGCTTCACATTGTTTTAGTTTTCTTATTTTTTTTATTTCCCCCCTAAACATTTTTTAGCTTGTTTCTTTAGGGGTGTGAAGACTTTTTATATCCACTGTATGTTCCCTGTTGAACTGTTTGCAGATTTTGCATTGTTTTATATTTTCATACGTTTACATATTTTTAAAAAGACATGTTAGTTGTGTATGTCCCTTCTTCTCCCATGCAATTTCATTTTTTACTCCAATTTGCAGAGCGCTTAATTCCAGATGGGGACAGTTTGAAGGAAAAACTTTCTGTTCACACATTGTTTGAAAAATAAGATTTTGTTCAAAACATATTGCCTTTTGGAATGCAAATGAACACGTTGCCTTATTGCATTACCACATTGCACAAAAGATAACCAAAAAATCATTTCTATATCGTAAGTGGTGATGCTATACTTTCTTCAACGTTTCTAGCTATTAAGACTCCTACAAGTTGCTGTGCACCCGGCGAAACAAAAATTGCAAATGTGGCTTTTGTAAATCTATTATAGTTGGGTGTATCGATTCAAGTTTGTTTTGAACTTCACAAAAAAAATTGTTTGATTTCAGAGCTGTCCTGCTACCAAACCTCCCAGCACAGTCCTTTGCTGGGTCACGTTGGCTTTTTAGCACTGACTAGCCTGGAAGAAGGCTGAAGACAGAAGAGAAGACCAGAAGAAAGGAGCCAGTGGAGGAGCTAGTGGGGCACTGCTGCACCAAGACATGGACGAGGCGAGTATGATATTTTTTTATCCCCTGACTTTATTTTCTTGGGTTTGCAGAGACCTCTCTGTGTATTAGATAGCGTTTACCAGCAATTCAATTTGTTTGAATAAATCCATCATGAAATGAATTTCTCAGTCGAATTTGAGCAAGTCGGACAAATCAAAATTTTCACATTCACTCTTCAATGTAAACTAAGAGATCATGCAATGAAGGAAACCTATTACCTGCAACTCAAAATATTAAAAAATATTGGTAAAGTGACACTTTAGCGCCCAAAGCATATACACAGAATAGATCACATATCTGAGTCAGGCGACAATCTGGGCAAATTATTTAGCCTCCCTTGCAGAGTTTAGTGAAAAAATGAGCATAAACATAAGCATATGCAATCAACTGATTGGAGTCACAGGGTGCCTGGGGAATAACTCCCTTGCTCAGCAATTTGGAATGTAACACTTCATTTGTAAAAAAGATTTACTTCCTATTTAAGACGACATTTTTATTCCTATAGTGATAACATATTCCACAGCACTTTACTATTCAGAGGGACAGATACAAACAAAATAAGACATTACAAAATAAGACATAATTCAACAGATACCAAGAGGAGAGAGGGTCCTGCTCCCGAGCCTACAACTATGAGGAAATAGGGGAGACACAAAAAGTAAAGTAAGTCCTAATTAATATTATTATAGTAAAACACCAGTAATTTTTCATTTTCAGAGCAGTGCTTTATAGATGTGTCATTATACTTTTAGACATTTTACTGACAGCTTCTCAGACCCCCAGCAAAAAGATGATGTTTTTAAAAGGAAAATTCTGCTGGCTAATCATTTCCCCAAAGGCCGCTGATGCAAAGGAAGGATAGTATAGCACGATAGCTTTTACAAGAAAGGTTGTCATGCAGTTTTACATTTTTCCTTTGCAGCAGGACAGAGTTTACTTGTTGGGTTAACTCTGATAAAACCAACACCAAGCATAAGGATTAGTGACGATCGAAGAGTGAAATATTCAGATTTGGGAAAATCGGTCCAAATAATTTCTAATATTCGGGTATTCGTACGGAATAAGGAATACAATGCAAGTCAACGGGAAAGCCAAATATTTTTCTGCTGGACCAAACAAACAGGTCTGGGGACCTGAGAAAAAAGCTGAAATTGATGGAAAATGGGAACAGCATGGAGAAGACGCCTGCATGCCTTTCTGACTCACACATGGTATCTGGGAATTATATTGACAACACGATTGCGCCAGTTTTATGGAATTATAAGAAGAGCTACCAAATCAAACTTAAATGCAAATTAAATGGAAAAATGCTAAGAAATATTTTTTCCTTCATAATTACTTGTATATAATGAAAAATAAAATTGAAAAAAATTAAAAAAAATGATACCTCCCTTTTAGCAAATGTTCACCACCAGGCAAGAAATCACACCTATTAAACCTGACAGGCCATCCCTGTGAAGTGAAAACCATTTCCGGTGACTACCTCTTGAAGATCATCAAGAGAATGCCAAGAGTGTGCAAAGCAGTAATCAAAGTAAAAGGTGGCTACTTTGAAGAACCTAGAATATAAGACATAATTTCAGGTGTTTCACACTTTTTTGTTAAGTTTATAATTCCACGTGTTAATTCATAGTTTTTGATGTCTTCAGTGTGAATGTACAATTATCATAGTCATGAAAATACAGAAAAATCTTTGAATGAGAAGGTGTGTCCAAACTTTTGGTCTGTACTGTACACCATGTTCCAAATTATTATGCAAATTTTATTTTTCTCTGATTTTCCTAAGTGGTCGGTGAAAATGACAGCTAGTCTAATAAAAGTCATCACCCGTTAGAGTATACATTGAATTTTATTGAAGAAACCTCCCAATGATAACAGTATAATCTCCAAAATGAATAAAAACTCAAAATGCACGGTTCCAAATTATTAGGCACAGTAGAATTTCTAAATATTTGATATGTTTTAAAGAACTGAAAATGTTCATTTGTGGAATTTGCAGCATTAGGAGGTCACATTCACTGAACAAAAAAGCTATTTAACTCCACAACATCATAACAGGCCAAGTTACATGTTAACGTAGGAACCCTTCTTTGATATCACCTTCACAATTCTTGCATCCATTGAACTTGTGAGTTTTTGGAGAGTTTCTGCTTTTTTTTTATTAAGTCAGAATAGCCTCCCAGAGCTGCTGTTTTGATGTGAACTGCCTCCCACCCTCAAAGATCTTTTGCTTGATGATACTCTAAAGGTTCTCTATAGGGTTGAGGTTAGGGGAAGATGGTGGCCACACCATGAGTTTATCTCCTTTTATGCCAATAGCAGCCAATGACTCAAGGTATTCCTTGCAGCATGAGATGGTGCATTGTCATGCATGAAGATGATTTTGCTCCTGAAGGCACGTTTCTGCTTTTTATACCCTGGAAGAAAGTTGTCAGTCAGAAACTCTATATACTTTGCAGAGGTCATTTTCACACCTTCAGGAACCTTAAAGGGTCCTACCAGCTGTTTCCCCATGATTCCGGCCCAAAACATGACTCCTCCACCTCCTTGCTGACGTCGCTGCCTTATTGGGACTTGGTGGCCATCCACCAACCATCCACTACTCCATCCATCTGGACCATCCAGGGTTGCTCGACACTCATCAGTAAAAGAGACTGTTTGAAAATTAGTCTTCATGTATGTCTGGCCCCACTGCAACCGTTTCTGCTTGTGAGCACTGTTTAGGGGTGGCCGAATAATAGGTGTATTCATCACAGCAAGCCTTTGAAGGATCCTACACCTTGAGGTTCGAGGGACTCCAGATGCACCAGCAGCTTCAAATATCTGTTTGCTGGTTTGTAATGGCTTTTTAGCAGCTGCTCTCTTAATCCGATGAACTTGCTAACAGAAACCTTCCTCATTCTGCCTTTATCAGCACAAACATGTCTGTGCTCAGAATCAGCCACAAATCTCTTAACAGTACGATGATTACGCTTAAGTTTTTGGGAAATATCTAATGCTTTCATCCCTTGACCAAAGCATTGCACTGTTTGATGCTTTCCAGCAACAGAGAGATCCTTTTTCTTTCCCATGTTACTTGAAAACTCTGGCCTGCTTAATAGTGTGGAACATCCAGTTTTCCTGTTATTGGGCTCAAATGGCAAACTAATTATCACAGGTATCTGAGATTGATTTCAGTGATCCAAAGAACCCTGAGACACAATACCAATAATGGGTTTCATTTACAAAAAAAAAATGCTATGACACTTAAAACCAATTTGCATAATAATTTGGAATATGGTGTATGTATTGCACTTTTTTTCAGTTTGTTTTGTTTTTTAGTTATTATAATTACTAGAGATAGAGTACAAGTTTCCCAATGCACAAGGTTGCACAATGTACAAAAGTTTCCAAAAATTACTCAAGAGGTCTGTATCATGCACGCTGAAAGAGACTGTGATAGGGACCTCACAATAAATTTTGTAGTTATTATAATTGCTTTCAGGGCTTATCTACAGCATTCTGTAATGCTGTAGATAAGTCCCTGGTCCGACCTGAAAGATAAGAAAAAGAGGTTTTATTATACTCAAACGGGGAGGAGGTCCGATGCAGTCTGGTCCGATGGGTGTCGCAAGTCCTGGTCCGGCGCCTCCCATCTTCCTGCGTACTGATCTGCCCTGCTGAGGGCAGAGCAAAGTACTGCAGTGCACAGGCGCTGGGTCTCTCTGACCTTTCCCAGCGCCTGTGCACTGCAGTACATTGCTCTGCCCTCAACCGATGCAGAGAAGTACACCTGCGCAGAAGCGCAATGCCAGGAGTGAGGAAGCAAGAAGGGCGGAGTCACAAGAAGATGGGAGGAGCCGGACCCGGACCTGCGACACTCATCGGACTGGACCGCATCGGACCGCCCTCCCGGGTGAGTATAATAAAACTTTTTTCTTATCTTTCAGGTCAGACCGGGGGCTTATCTTCAGCATTACAGAATGTGTTAGATAATCTCCGAAAGGCAGTGGCCGCATCTTATAGCGGCAAAACGAGGTGACATGTTCCCTTTAAAAACATTACCCACGTGGAATATACATATGTGAACACTAATTACTTGTTGCAGAAGCAGGAGGAGCAGAACATGATTTCCAGGACAAAATGGGTGGATGGTAAAGGATGGACGCTAAGATAACTTACAAAAAAGAACATTTGGGGTGCATTAACGTTGGGTTGCTGTCATCCGTAGGGCTTACAAAGTTTAAGTAAATCCAGCCCTTGTTCAATTTTAGAAGAGTCAGCTTGTCTGCATTTTCCGTTGAGAGACGTGTGCGCCTATCTGTTATGATTGAACCGGCCGAACTAAAAACCCACTCAAACAACACACTTGCAGCAGGGCACGGCAGCAAGGCGTAAAAGGAGAGGTCGGGCCAAGTGTGCAGCTTGGACAACCAATAGTTAAAGGCACTGAAGAATCAGGAAGGACGCTGGTATGGTCACTTAAGTACTCCTTCACCATCTTGGTCAACTTCTCCCTCCTCGTCATAGTTACACCCATAGATAGCCCTTGCTGATGTGACGGTTTCATGAAAATGGCCCAGTTGATGAACATTACTCCGGAGTTGCACCTGGTGTGCGTGTCTTTCCCCTGTAATCCTTGTGGGTGAAAAGAGCCGGTACCTCTGCCATCCGTGTTGTTTGAGGGTAATCTTTTCAGCAAGTCTTCAACAACGGCTCTCTGGCATGCATGCACTGAAAATGGCACGTCTGCCTCCGACGTGAGAGACGGATATTTCTCCTTGTACAGTGGGTCAAGAAAGATGCACAACCAGTATTTCATGGTGGACAAAATGTCTTTCACGCAAAGTTTTGGGACAGGCATTTGGACATAAACTGCGCCATGTGTGGAAGACTACAAAGAGTCCAAAGTTCAGTGTCCCCACCAGGACGAACACTAACCATCCCGTCCTCCTCACGAAGCCTCGCCTCCTCATCCTCCTCTTCAAGCCATCCATGCTGGGCAAGCATAAAGCTGGGATTGGGAGTCCCCTCTGTAGCACAGACCAAAAACTTATTTTCCTCCTTACTCTCCTCCTCCTGTTCCTCGTCATCACCCAATGTGGCCTGAGAATATTCTCTAAGGCTTGGCTGTGTGGTATCAGCTAATGTAAAATCTTTATCCATAGCCACCTGCTCAGCATTCAAAGCTTCCTCTTTAGATTTTGCAGCAAAAGATTTAATAGACAGATCAGTGGGATGGTTACGCTGATAATAGCGTCATCAGCGTTCACCATCTTGGTGCAGTACTCAAAGTTTTGAAGAACCTCACATATGTCAGCAATCCATACCCACTAGGCAGTTGTTATGTGTGGGGGCTGAGTGTTATTCTGGCGGGCATTGAGAAGCTGGAATTCAGACACTGCCCTCTTGATCTTTAAGCCTTGAAAACACATAAAAAGATCGAAATCCAGCATGGGCAAGTCACAAATCAGTCGGTGATGAGGCAAATTAAGGCTCTGCTGCAGTGAAGCTAGACTGGCAAAGGCCTGAGATTACTTTTGGAAATGGCAGCTGACACCGCGTACCTTGAGAGGCCAGAATTACAAGGGAACATAAACAGTTCCTCATAGTGGCCAGCTTTGGGGTCATATGTCTCCTGTGACTCTTGATGGGGGGAGGAAGGAGGACTAGGTTTGAGTATTGTGAGGCTCAGCCTCTTGGCTACTGGGACCGGACCATGTAGAAGACTTGATAGTGCTGCTTGCCAACACACCGGAGCATTTGTCTGCCATCTAACCCACAACAACCTCGCACTTGTCTGGGTTCGACAGTGGTGAAGCACGCAGACCGAATTTTGACAGGAAGCTAGAATGAGATAATGTCACCTTCTGATCTGTCACATGACCGTGGCAGGCACCACCACATCCACATCCCTGTTCCTTAACATCACCCTTTCCCATATTGAATGCGTTATGAAAAAAAAGTTTCCTGGCTTTATTTGTCACAAGTACCCTCATAGAGATGTTATGCACACATACCCCATATCTAGCAATGTGTGAGTATTTTTTTAGCTATCAGTTTTATTCCACATGGCAGCAGCAGACTTAGAAAAATTGCTAATAGTGACGTTTGCATATCTCAGTAGGCTTTGCGCCAGTCGCCCAACTGCTAGATAAATATATGCTATTTAACCAATAGCAGAGTAATTTTTTTATATCACCTTTATTACACATGCCAACAGCAGACTCAGGAAAACTACTGGTAAATAGTGACATTTGTGTATCTCAACAGACTTTGCAGCAGTCACCCAACTGCTAGATAAATATACACTATTTACTTACTGTATATACTCAAGGATAAGCTGACCCGAGTATAAGCCGAGGCACGTAATTTTGTCATGGAAAACTGGGTAAGCTTATTGACTCGAGTATAAGCTGGGTATGCATTGTCCCCTCATGCCTGTCCTTGTATGCATGACTCCCCGTCCTGTCCTTGTATGCATTGCTCCTTATCCCCTATTCTGGTATGCAAGGCTCCCCCTTCCCATCTTTGTATGCATGGAAGCCCCTCGCCTGATCTTTATCACAGTGCACCGTTGTTCTGTCCTCATGGAAATAACTGCATATCCGGGAGCGTGTGAGCCCGATGGGTCTGCTGGGACCACACATGGGGAATTGCAGTGGTTGTGGGGGTCGGTTTCCTGTGGACTTCCTGTCCCCTATCCGCATGGAAGAGTCTTGGCCAGCCGTGGCTGATAACAGGGGACAATAGCACACAGCAGCCTCTGATCAGTATAAGGTGGCTGATAACAGGGGAGAATAGCACACAGCAGCCTCTGATCAGTGTGAGGTGGCTGATAACAGGGGAGAATAGCACACAGCAGCCTCTGAACAGTATGAGGTGGCTGATAACAGGTGAGAATAGCACACAGCAGCCTCTGATCAGTATGGAGTGGTTGATAACAGGGGAGAATAGCACACAGCAGCCTCGGATCAGTATAAGGTGGCTGATAACAGGGGAGAATAGCACACAGCAGCCTCTGATCTGTGTGGAATGGTTGGATAAACCAGGATGGTGAAAGAGTAGCACACAGCAGTCGCTCTGAGATCTGTGTGGAATGGCTGATAACAGTGAAGAATAGCACACAGCAGTCTCTGATTGGTATAAGGTGGCTGATAACAGGGGAGAATATTACACAGCAGCCTCTGATCAATGTGGAGTGGTTAACTATGTTATTCTACTCACCCACCATGCCCTGGCAGCATCTTGTTGGTGCCGGCTTCCAGCAGCTCTTCCTGTGCTGAGCAATCACGTGATACCACTCATTAAGGTAATGAATATGCGCTCCACGCCTATGGAAGTGGAGACACGTGCATATTCATTACCTTAATGAGTGGTACCACATGACTGCTGAACACAGGAAGAAGCTGCCAGCACTGGGACTGAGATGCAGGGATGGAGAAACAGCGACAGAGGGTATTGATGTCTTCTGGAATCCCCCCCCACAGGCTTTCTGGGACAATGGCACGTGTATAAGCCGAGGGGGGCGTTTTCAGCACAAAAAAATGTGCTGAAAAACTCAGCTTATACATGAGTATATACGGTAACCAATAGCAGAGTAATTTTTTATATAGCCTATATTACACATGCCAACACCAGACTCAGGTAAATTACTGGTAAATAGTGATGTTTGCGTATGTGAGCTGGCTTTACGCCAGTCACACAACTGCTAGAAAAATATACGCTTTTTCAGCAATAGTCAAGGCATATTATTTAGCTCTAAAAAGATGTTTAGTATATGCTGGTACTGAGGAATATTATTTTGCTCTAAAAAGAGCTGCTTTGTATATTAGGGTACAGGATATGAAACCTGTCTCTCTCTCACTACTCCCACAATGTGTTCCTACACTATACACAATGTAATCAAGCAGAGATCTGCAGCATGTACTTGCAATGCTAACACCATGCCTGCCGTTCCCTCTCCCTGGTATTAAATCTCTCCCTATGCTATCTCAATATAACAGAGAACTAATCTTCACTCTGAGTAGCTCTTAAATTACCTTTTTAGACTCAGAAACTCTCGCTATACGCTGCTTTCATTCTCCCTACGCTCAAACTATGCTCTCTCTACACTGTTTCCACATGCAATGTGCGCAAGATGGTGACAGCAGGGCTAAATATCCCCCTATAACTCTGTAAGGCCAGCCAATCACATTAATGCCACAACAAAGATGGTGATGGCATTACTGTGATTGGCAAGCAAGCCCAGCATGTTCATTGGCTGCAAATAAAGCACCAAACATGCTTGTCAGGTCACTCAAATATACCGAGGTGAATAGGTAATTACTCACCTAATAACAAATAGCCCGAATAGCGTACTATTCATGCGTGTAAGAAATAGTACCGAATGTATTCGCTCACTAATAAGGATCTGAGAAACTTTTGCCAAATTGTAATCACCAGTAGGGATGTGTGCCCCATGGAAGCTTAGATTCCGGTATCCAACACAAACTTTAGTCCTAAGTTTAGTTCGGGCACCAGAACTGTATTTGAACTTCAACAAGAATCGAAAACCCCATTGAAAACAATGGAGATCTGAATATTGGATCTGGAAAAAAATCTTTCTCTCTCTCTTTGCAACAGACTTCCCCCAGAACTCTGAACATTGAACGGACTTCCGGTAGGACTTCTGGTACAGACCCCTAATCACTAGACTTAAATGAATTGAATATAAATATTTAATATATTCTATATAATAGATACAAATTAAATGAGCAAATGTCTCTTCAACGGAATAAACTGTATATAAGAATATTATCTGCGCTGTCTACTTTAAAGCACTAACCAAAGCAATTTTAGTCTTTGTCAAAAACTGATATGTGTTAGCAAATGTAGTCAGAATCCAGAACAGATGCAACCTAAATCTCTTCTAATTCCCTTAAGAAAAAAATGTAGAGTGCTGTGAACATTTGCATGAATATTTAATTGGAAATAGTGAAAAAAATCAAAGCAACAAACTACACTACCTATATAAATTCTCTACATCCTGACTAAGCAAAATTAGTCATGACCTAGATATCTTACAATAAGCAATGAAGGGTTCTCAATTTACACTATCACAGGAGATATTAACAGTAATTAATAATGACCCTTATTATCATAACAAATGCACTTTTTATTCTAATTTTTTTAAAGCCTGAAATACACAGTAAGGGCTCATACTCACTTGAGCCGAAAACGGATGATTTTCAGCCGAAAAAATAATCTGATTCAAATCGGACCAATGTTATTCAATAGGTGACATCTCATTTGCGATTTTTTTTCTCAGCCGAAATCGGTGTGAGAAAAAAATCACAACATGCTGCGATTTGATGCGATTTTGGCATGATAATCACTAATGCAATAGATGGTGCTATAAAAAATCGCATGACAATTGCACATAATCGGACCATCCTGAAAACTGACCGTTTTTTTTCCAGCAAGTGAGTATGAGCCCTAAACCAGAAATTCAGTAATTTGTGGTTGGAAAGAAATACTAAACTGAAGCTAGGCAAGACAGAAAGACAAACAATTTTGCAAAATAAGTAAGTAAAATACAAAAGATACCGGTCTGTCTGTGTTCTGCTAATAGACTCACTGGGACTAGAGTGGAAATTTGGTTTTCTTGCCATTGACCTGCTCTATTATTAAACTGCTCATGCTAATAAAGCAGCTGTTATCATAATAGAGCAATAACATTTCTCCTGTAATTGACCTAATCACTGCACAAGAAACACATTTAAAAGCCTTATTATAGTTACCATGTATTATAATTAGAGACGAGCAAATAACTTCAAGCGGAATTGAATTGTTCTTGTATTTTACAAACATGCACATTTGCCAAAATACAGATATTTTTGTATTTTGCTTTGATGCAGATTCAGTAAAATGGCAACCTTTGGTCACCATTTTT
>JARQOD010000001.1:145507260-145543985 GCA_033576555.1 Oophaga sylvatica
CCCAACATCTAAGTTTTGGTCAAGTGAAGTGTAAGCTCTGCAGCCCATCAGAGATCATTTATAGGTTTCAGTGCTCTTGTAGTACAGTCATGGCCAAAAGTTTTGAGAATGACACAAATATTATATTTTCACATAATCTGCTGCCCTCTGGTTTTTATGTGTGTTTGACAGATGTTTTTATCACAGACAGAAATATAATTGTAAACATCTGAGTAACAAAAGCTTATATTGACAGTTAGAATGAGTTAATGCAGCAAGTCAATATTCGCAGTGTTGACCCTTCTTCTTCAGGACCTCTGCAATTCTCCCTGGCATGCTCTCAATCAACTTCTGGACCAAATCCTGACTGATAGCAGTCCATTCTTGCACAATCAATGCTTTCATTTTGTCAGAATTTTTAGGCTTTTGTTTGTCCACCCGTCTCTTGATGATTGACCACAAGTTCTCAATGGGATTAAGATCTGGGGATTTTCCAGGCCATGGATCCAAAATCTCTATGTTTTGTTCCCTGAGCCATTTAGTTATCACCTTTGCTTTATGGCAAGGTGCTCCATCATGCTGGAAAAGGCATTGTTGATCGCCAAACTGCTCTTGGAGGGTTGGGAGAAGTTGCTCTTGGAGGACATTCTGGTACCATTCTTTATTCATGGCTGTGTTTTTAGGCAAGACTGTGAGAGAGCCGATTCCCTTGGCTGAGAAGCAACCCCACACATGAATGGTTTCAGGATGCTTAACAGTTGGCATGAGACAAGACTGGTGGTAGCGCTCACCTTGTCTTCTCCGAATGAGGCGTTTTCCTGATGTCCCAAACAATCGAAAAGGGGATTCATCAGAGAAAATAACTTTACCCCAGTCCTCAGCAGTCCACTGCCTGTACCTTTTGCAGAATATCAGTCTGTCCATGATGTTTTTTCTGGAGAGAAGTTGCTTCTTTGCTGTCCTCCTTGAGACCAGGCCTTGCTCCAAGAGTCTCCACCTCACAGTGCATGCAGATGCACTCACACCTGCCTGTTGCCATTCCTGAGCAAGCTCTGCACTGCTGGTAGCCCGATCCTGCAGCTGAAACACTTTTAAGACATGGTCCTGGCGCTTGCTGGTCTTCCTTGGGCGCCCTGGAGCCTTTTTGGCAACAATGGAACCTCTCTCCTTGAAGTTCTTGATGATGCGATAGATTGTTAACTGAGGTGCAATCTTTCTAGCTGCGATACTCTTCCCTGTTAGGCCATTTTTGTGCATTGCAATGATGACTGCACGTGTTTCTTTAGAGATAACCATGGTTAACAGAAGAGAAACAATGATGCCAAGCACCAGCCTCCTTTTAAAGTGCCCAGTGGTGTCATTCTTACTTAATCATGACAGATTGATCTCCAGCCATGTCCTCATCAACACCCACACCTGTGTTAATGGAGCAATCACTGAAAAGAGGTTAGCTGGTCCTTTTAAGGCAGGGCTGCAATGATGTTGAAATGTGTTTTGGGGGTTAAAGTTCATTTTTTAGCCAAATATTGACTTTGCAAGTAATTGCTGTTAAGCTGATCACTCTTTATAACATTCTGGAGTATATGCAAATTGCCATTAGAAAAAGTGAAGCAGTAGACTTTGTAAAAATTAATATTTGTGTCATTCTCAAAACTTTTGTCCATGACTGTATACCAATGTCATGTGAGTGCAGGGAGACCCAGTGCCAACAATGCTAGAATAGCACTGGTGATGATGGGGTGGGTCAGTACCTCATTTTTTTTATCTAAACAAGCAAGTCTAGCAATTAAGAATGGGATGTCTTAAATTATTATTATTATTATACATTTATATAGCGCCATTTATTCCATGGTGCTTTACATATGAAAAGGGAAAAATAAATAGTGTATAACTGAAGTTGCTCCAAAATTGAGCATTATTTAAATGGTTGGTCCAATTTTAGCAAACTAACGTCAATGCATAAAAACAGTTACAGCTTTCTAAAATACTTGTGCATCAATTCCTCAATGTGTTCAAGATTTCCTTTTTTAATCTTTGAATGGAAACCATTCTAATAATTGTAATTTAATAATTACAAGCAGAAATCTTGATAACTTTGAGGAATTGATACTAATATTATAAAAGAAACCTGAATATCTTTATGAAATACATAGGCGATATGATTAGTAAACTAAAGTGAAGAAATTATGATCTTTATTAAGTTGTGTTAGTAAAAATAAATAAAAAAATTACGGTACTTAATTCTTCTTTCTCTCATTCCCTGTACTCCATATAAAGACAGGTGTGAGAAGGAATTATCCTTTAATTACAGTAAAAAAAAATAATGAGACCACATTAATCTCCTGTTTATTGTTATGAAAAAGAAAATGTTTTTTTTTCCTGTAATAAACCTTCACAGCATATCAGCACATGACATAGCAAAGGCTTTCCTCCATCACGTTAATGACCAGACCAATTTTTTCAATTCTGACCAGTGTCCATTTATGTGGTAATAACTCTGGAACGCTTCAACAGATCCAACTGATTCTGTGGCAGTTTTTTCGTGACATATTGTACTTCATTTTTTACTTTTGTACTTGTATTTTTTTAAATAAACATAATTTTTATTGTTAGGAAGTTATGAGTTAAAAGTTGACCGGCAATTTTTCATTTTTCCAACAAAATGTACCATTTTAAGGTCACATTTGAAGTGACTTTGAGGAGTCTAGCAGACATCATGTCATGTTTGGAGAGCCTCTTTTAGGGAGTTAAAATGCCGGGAGCAGTGCGGGACCACTTTTGGCACTGAGTGCCAGGTGTCTGCTGTCAGAATCAGCTGACACCCAGCGGTGAAAAATCGCCGGGATGTATTCATACGTTCCAGGTCAATAAGTACCAGGTCACAGGGACATTTTGGGTGGTAAAGATTAAAGAGTACTCACTGTTTTCATTTTTTTTTTCAGAAAATAAATAGTACATGTGAAAATTAGCATATTTGTAATATATCTTATCAAGAGAAATCTGCTGTTTCTCTTCCAGAATTGATCAGTTATTATCAAAATTCTCAATTCTGATGTAAAAGCTGTATTCACTGAAGACATAATTACCCATTTCTGAGGTATGAGATGGCAGGCACTACGGATAAGATTCTATGTAGATGGGAGGATTTAGAGAAGGAGATCCTCCATAATGCTCCGCCTCCTATCTACAAATAATCTTATCAGTAGCAGCTCCCACCTCCTCTTTGATAATATATTATATACGTTCCTATTTTCACTTGTACTATTTATGAGATAAAAATTAAAACAATGGCTGCAAGCACTTGGGACATGGGATTCATGACAACTGCAAGGAGTTTGTGTGTTCTCCCTGCGTTTGCGTGGGTTTCCTCTGGGTTCTCTGGTTTCTTCCCACACTCCAAATACATACTGATAGGGAATTTAGATTGTGAGCCAAATGAGTACATTGATGAACATGTCTTTAACCCCTTTACCCCCAAGGTTGGTTTGCACATTAATGACCGGGCCAATTGTTACAATTCTGACCACTGTCCATTTATGAGGTTATAACTCTGGAATGCTTCAATGGATCTTGGTGTTTCTGAGAATGCTTTCTCATGACATATTGTACTTCATGTTAGTGGTAAAACTTGCGTTTATTTATGAAAAAAATGGAAATATGGCGAAAATTTCGAAAATTTTGCAATTTTCAAACTTTTAATTTTTATGCCCTTAAAACAGAGAAATATGTCACACAAAATAGTTAAGAAATAACATTTCCCACATGTCTACCTGACATCAGCACAATTTTGGAACCAAAATATTTTTGGTAGGAAGTTATAAGGGTTAAAAGTTGACCAGTGATTTCTCATTTTTACAACACCATTTTTTTAGGGATCACCTCACATTTGAGGCATCTATATCAGTGGTCCCCAACCTTTTTTGCACCAGGGACCGGCTTCAAGAAAGACCAGTCACCCGGCAGGGCGGGGATGGAGGTGTGGCAGGGGTGGGGCTTTGGTCATAAGGGGGCGTGGTTATGGACGGGATTGTAGTTTAGTAGTAGTGCATACTCATCATTTAATTATAACATTTATAATGTGAATGTGACTCCCTTGTATACAAGTGCTCCCCTCCCACCCTTGTTTATATGGCTCTGCTCCCACCCTCCCATCCTGCATACATGGCTCCGCTCCCAACCTCCCATCCTGTATACATGGCTCTGCTCCCAACCTCCCATCATGTATACATGGCTCCGCTCCACCCTCCCATCCTTGTATATATGGCTCCGCTCCCACCCTCCCATCCTTGTATATATGGCTCCGCTCCACCCTCCCATCCTTGTATATATGGCTACGCTCCCACCCTCCCATTCTTGTATATATGGCTCCGCTCCCCCTCCCATCCTGTATATATGGCTCCGCTCCCCCTCCCATCCTGTATATATGGCTCCTCTCCCCCTCCCATCCTGTATACATGCCTCCGCTCCCACCCTGCCATCCTGTATATATGGCTCTGCTCCCCCTCCCATCCTGTATATATGGCTCCGCTCCCACCCTCCCATCCTTGTATGCATGGCTCCGCTCCCCCTCCCATCCTGTATACATGGCTCCGCTCCCCCTCCCATCCTGTATATATGGCTCCGCTCCCCCTCCCATCCTGTATATATGGCTCCGCTCCCACCCTCCCATCCTTGTATACATGGCTCCGCTCCCCCTCCCATCCTGTATACATGGCTCCGCTCCCTCTCACATCCTGTATATATGGCTCCGCTCCCCCTCCCATCCTGTATACATGGCTTTGCTCCCCCCTCCCATCCTGTATATATGGCTCCGCTCCCCCTCCCATCCTGTATATATGCTCTGCTCCCTCCTCCCACCCTTGTATGCATGGCTCTGCTCCCCCTCCCATCCTGTATACATGGCTCCGCTCCCCCTCCCATCCTGTATACATGGCTCCGCCCCCCCTCACATCCTGTATACATGGCTCCGCTCCCCCTCCCATCTTGTATACATGGCTCCGCTCCCCCTCACATCCTGTATATATGGCTCCGCTCCCCCTCCCATCCTGTATACATGGCTCCGCTCCCCCTCCCATCCTGTATACATGGCTCCGCTACCCCCTCCCATCCTGTATATATGGCTCCGCTCCCCCTCCCATCCTATATATATGGCTCTGCTCCCTCCTCCCACCCTTGTATGCATGACTCCGCTCCCCCCTCCCATCCTGTATACATGGCTCCGCTCCCCCTCTCATCCTGTATACATGGCTCCGCTCCCCCTCACATCCTGTATATAAGGCTCCGCTCCCCCCTCCCATCCTGTATATATGGCTCCGCTCCCCCTCCCATCCTGTATATATGGCTCTGCTCCCCCCTCCCACCCTTGTATGCATGTCTCCGCTCCCCCCTCCCATCCTGTATATATGGCTCCGCTTCCCCTCCCATCCTGTATATATGGCTCTGCTCCCTCCTCCCACCCTTGTATGCATGGCTCTGCTCCCCCTCCCATCCTGTATACATGGCTCCGCTCCCCCTCCCATCCTGTATACATGGCTCCGCCCCCTCACATCCTGTATACATGGCTCGCTCTCCCTCCCATCCTGTATACATGGCTCCGCTCCCCCTCACATCCTGTATATATGGCTCCACTCCCCCTCCCATCCTGTATACATGGCTCCGCTCCCCCTCCCATCCTGTATACATGGCTCCGCTCCCCCCTCCCATCCTGTATATATGGCTCCGCTCCCCCTCCCATCCTGTATATATGGCTCTGCTCCCTCCTCCCACCCTTGTATGCATGACTCCGCTCCCCCATCCCATCCTGTATACATGGCTCCGCTCCCCCTCTCATCCTGTATTCATGGCTCCACTCCCCCTCACATCCTGTATACATGGCTCCGCTCCCCCTCCCATCCTGTATATATGGCTCCGCTCCCCCTCCCATCCTGTATATATGGCTCTGCTCCCCCTCCCACCCTTGTATGCATGTCTCCGCTCCCCCCTCCCATCCTGTATACATGGCTCCGCTCCCCCTCCCATCCTGTATACATGGCTCTGCTCCCCTCACATCCTGTATATATGGCTTTGCTCCCCCTCCCATCCTGTATACATGGCTCCGCTCCCCCGTCCCCCCCATCTGTCACGCGGTCTTATGATATGTGTACGATGTCAGTAAACTATTCTTAAAAGAACAACACTCTATACAACATATAGATTAGCAACATCAGCATGTAAATATAGAATAGATTTACCTGACACGATATCCGTTGAACTCAGGGTTAATCTTGAGGACTTGATACACTGTCACAGGAAAGAGGAGGACCGGGGGTCTAACCTGACCCTAAACTGGGGTCCTAACTAATCCCTCACCTTGGAGGTACTGATAATGGTTCAGAGGTCCAAGTCTCCAGCCTAACCCTGTCTCCTATCAGTCCCTGAACCCTGTAATCAGTCCTAAGAAGGATTCTGATTACCACCAAAGGGATATGGGCTGATCTCTGCTAAATACACAGATTAGACATATAAGACAGACTGGAGAAAACACAGACTTGCATACACACTCAAACACAGAAGGAACATAAATGATCTGGGATATTAAACTCTAAGCAAGGTGAGCTTAAAACAACTAAGGAGCTCTTTAACTTAAGTCTATACAGATACAATCCTATCTGTGGTCTGCATGAAGAATTTCACTGGCAACTCCCAACACAGACAACCAGAGATTTAAAGGAAACCAATCAACAAATAATTAATTGCAGCCGGAAGAAACTGCACCCAGTCCCAGAACTGAGCACAGACAGAATTAACTCCCTAACTGCCAAACACAAAGAAACAGCAACTCAGCTGTGAGAAGTCAGAATGTGCAACCGCGACGATCTTCGTGGCGATGCACACATGACAGTACCCCCCCTTCTACGAGGGGCCTCCGGACCCTCAGGGCCAGGTTTGCCCGGGTGAGTTCTGTGGAAGGTCCGCACCAAACGATCTGCGTTAATGTCAGATGCAGGAACCCACGTTCTCTCCTCTGGACCATACCCCTTCCAATGCACCAAGTACTGAAGGGACCGGCGATTCAGACGTGAGTCAATGATCTTTGACACTTGAAACTCCAAGTTACCATTGACCACCACTGGAGGAGGAGGTAGAGGTGATGGTATGACTGGTGCCACGTACCTCTTAAGTAATGACTTGTGGAACACATTATGAATTTTAAACGTAGGAGGGAGGTCCAGACGAAATGCCACAGGATTAATTATGGAACTGATCCTGTACGGCCCGATGAATCTGGGGCCCAGCTTCCAGGAGGGAACTTTAAGTTTTATATTCCTGGTAGACAACCATACCAGATCGTTCACATTAAGATCTGGACCAGAAACTCTCCTCCTATCAGCCATACGTTTATAACGGTTCCCCATAGCACTCAGATTATTCAATACACCTCTCCACACTGAAGCAAGTGACGACGAGAAACGCTCCTCCTCAGGAACCCCAGAAGGGCCCCCCCATTGAATGTACAAAACTGGGGATGAAAACCATATGCCCCAAAAAACGGGGACTTACCAGTGGACTCGCTCCGCCTGTTGTTAAGAGCGAACTCTGCCAGAGGCAAGAAAGAAGACCAGTCCTCCTGGTTCTCTGAGACAAAACACCGAAGATAAGTCTCTAGGCTTTGATTCAGACGCTCTGTCTGACCATTGGTCTGCGGATGAAAAGCCGAGGAAAATGACAATTGCATCCCCCGACGTAAACAAAATGCCCTCCAAAACTTGGACACAAACTGAGACCCCCTATCTGACACCACATCAGAAGGCAACCCATGAAGTCTCACAATCTCCCCAATGAACACCTGCGCCAGAGTTTTAGCATTAGGGAGGGCAGGAAGAGCAATGAAATGTGCCATCTTACTGAACCTGTCAACAACCACCAGTATGACAGTCTTCCCTGACGACTGAGGAAGGTCCGTGATGAAGTCCATAGACAAATGAGTCCATGGACGCTCCGGAAGTTTCAAGGGTAAGAGGGTCCCAGACGGACGGGTATGAGGGGTCTTAGAGCGAGCACAAACCCCACAGGACGCGACAAAAGTTAAAACATCTTTATTAACGTTAGGCCACCAAAACCGGCGAGAAAGGAGATCTAAAGTAGCCTTACTCCCTGGATGTCCTGCTAAAGCAGAATTATGATGTGCCTCAATAACCTTTTGTCTCAACTGATTTGGGACAAACAGTCTCCCTGGAGGTCCTGCAGGGGCGTCCCACTGAGCCTCTAACACCTCCTCCTCAAGCTCAGAACATACAGCCGACACTACCACCCCCTCCTGAAGGATAGGAATCGGGTCATCCATTTTCCCGGCCCCTGGGAAACTGCGAGACAAGGCATCCGCCTTAACATTCTTAGATCCAGGGCGATAAGTGACAACAAAATTAAACCTGGTAAAAAACAACGACCATCGAGCTTGTCTGGAATTCAGACGCTTAGCAGATTCCAAATACAGCAGGTTCTTGTGATCAGTAATGACGGTGACCGGGTGGACTGCCCCTCCAAAAAGTGACGCCATTCTTCAAAAGCCAACTTAATGGCCAAAAGTTCCCTATTGCCGATATCATAATTCCTTTCGGCGGACGACAATTTTTTAGAAAAGAAAGCGCACGGATGCCATTTACCAGGGGACGGACCCTGGGACAATATTGCACCACCCCTACGTCAGACGCGTCCACCTCCACAACGAACGGCTGTGATGCATCTGGTTGGATGAGAACGGGTGCCGAAGCAAAACATTTTTTCAAAGAGGAAAAAGCTTGGCAAGCTTTGTCCGACCATTTAGAAAAATCCGTCCCTTTTCTTGTCATGTCAGTGAGAGGTTTGACAACAGATGAGAAATTACAAATAAATTTCCGGTAGTAGTTAGCAAACCCCAGAAAACGCTGCAGAGCCTTAAGATCCTCTGGCTGATCCCATTCAAGCACTGCTCTCACCTTTTCAGGGTCCATACGGAAACCGGAGGCTGACACCAAGAAACCCAAAAACTGAAGTTCCTGTACGGCGAATACACACTTTACCAGTTTGGCGTATAGTTTATTGTCTCGCAAGATCTGCAACACCTGTCTCACATGCTCCTGGTGAGACACAAGATCTGGTGAGTAAATTAAAATGTCATGCCAAGTAGACGACACACAGCTGGAACCTGTGGCAGAACCTTACCTGCTGTTTTTGGGAATCCTTTCTAATGGACCCCATAATTCCACTGGAGGCTTGAGATGGACTGGGACCCCTCTGCAGCCATGCAAGTGGGAATGCGTGTTGTGCGAGGAGTTGACTGGAAATGGGCAAACCAGGACAATGTCGAGGGCAGTGTAGGCACCGTGGTGGAAATTGGACGGCAAGGAAGCCCTACCACCCCCGATAAAACCGTAGTGGTTCAATGGGATCATGGCACCAGGACAAACTATCGCACTGGATTCCAAGGAGCTTACGACCTGCTGCTGTATGATAATGCCCAGACCGGTGTCCGTCATCCGAATATCATTTGTGACTGTTGCAAGAAGCACGGGATTCGTGGAATGCGCTGGAAATGTAAAGTCTGCTTCGACTATGACCTGTGCACTCAGTGCTACATGAACAACAAGCATGACCTGTCCCACGCGTTCGAGAGATATGAGACTGCCCATTCACGGCAAGTGAAAATGTCACGCGGTCTTATGATATGTGTACGATGTCAGTAAACTATTCTTAAAAGAACAACACTCTATACAACATATAGATTAGCAACATCAGCATGTAAATATAGAATAGATTTACCTGACACGATATCCGTTGAACTCAGGGTTAATCTTGAGGACTTGATACACTGTCACAGGAAAGAGGAGGACCGGGGGTCTAACCTGACCCTAAACTGGGGTCCTAACTAATCCCTCACCTTGGAGGTACTGATAATGGTTCAGAGGTCCAAGTCTCCAGCCTAACCCTGTCTCCTATCAGTCCCTGAACCCTGTAATCAGTCCTAAGAAGGATTCTGATTACCACCAAAGGGATATGGGCTGATCTCTGCTAAATACACAGATTAGACATATAAGACAGACTGGAGAAAACACAGACTTGCATACACACTCAAACACAGAAGGAACATAAATGATCTGGGATATTAAACTCTAAGCAAGGTGAGCTTAAAACAACTAAGGAGCTCTTTAACTTAAGTCTATACAGATACAATCCTATCTGTGGTCTGCATGAAGAATTTCACTGGCAACTCCCAACACAGACAACCAGAGATTTAAAGGAAACCAATCAACAAATAATTAATTGCAGCCGGAAGAAACTGCACCCAGTCCCAGAACTGAGCACAGACAGAATTAACTCCCTAACTGCCAAACACAAAGAAACAGCAACTCAGCTGTGAGAAGTCAGAATGTGCAACCGCGACGATCTTCGTGGCGATGCACACATGACACCATCATACTTACCCTCCTCGCTCCGTCGCTGAACTTCCCTGCGTCTCTGTCGGCCGCGGCAGCTTCCTTCTGTGCGCAGCGGTGACGTAATACCGCTCATTAAGGGCATGAATATGGACGCCATGCCTATGGGAGTGGTGTCACGTCCATATTCATTACCTTAATGAGCGGTTCTACGTCACCGCACTGCCAGGAGGAAGCTGCCGCGGCCGACAGGGACACAGCGACGGAAGGTGAGTATCGATGTCTTCTTGAAGCCGGCGGCTGCAGCTGTCACTACAGTGCTGCAGCCGCCGGCTCCATGTATGTACAGCGTTCTGTGCCGTGGTTGGGGACCCCTGGTCTATATGATAGAAAATACCCAAAAGTGACAACATTCTAAAAACTGCACCCCTGAAGGTGCTTAAAACCACATTCAAGAAGTTTATTAACCCTTCAGGTGCTTCATAGGAATTTTTAGAATGTTTAAAAAAATGAACATTTAAGTTTTTTTCACAAAAAATTTACTTCAGATCCAATTTTTTTATTTTACCAAGGTAAACAGGACAAATTGGACCCCAAAAGCTGTTGTGCAATTTGTCTTGAGTATACTGATACCTCATATGTGGGGGAACCACTGTTTGGGCGCATGACAAAGCTAGGAAGGGAAGGAGCACCGTTTGAGTTTTCAATGCAAAATTTGGTGGAATTGAGATCAGACGCCATGTCGCGTTTGGAGAGCCCCCGATGTGCCTAAATAGTGAAAATACCCCAATTCTAACTCCAACCCTTACCCCAACACACCCCTAACTCTAATCCCAACCCTAACCACAAACCTAACCCTAACACACCCCTAACCCCTATTCCCAACCCTAACCCCAATCTCAACCCTAACACTAATTCCAACCCTAACCCTAATCCCAACCCTAACCCTAATCCCAACCACTAACTCTAACTTTAGCCCCAACCCTAATTTTTGACCCAACCCTAACCCTAACTTTAGCCCCAATCCTAACCCTAACTTTAGCCCTAACCCTAACCCTAATGGAAAAATGGAAATAAATGCATTTTTTTTATTTTATTATTTTTCCCTAGCTAAGGGGGCGATAAAGGGGGGGTTATTTACTATTTATAGTAGTTTTTATAGCGGGTTTTTATATTTGGCAGCTGTCACACACTAAAAAACGCTTTTTATTGCAAAAAATAGTTTTTGCATCACTATGTTTTGAGAGCTATAATTTTTCCATATTTTGGTCCACAGAGTAATGTGAGGTCTTGTTCTTTGCAGGATGAGTTGACGCTTTTATTGGTACCACTTTTGGGCACATAACATTTTTTGATCACTTTCTTTTCCGATTTTTAGGAGACAGAATGAGCAAAAACCAGCAATTCATGAATTTCTTTGGGGGGTATTTGCAACATTCCGCGTGTGGTAAAATTGATAAGGCAGTTTTATTCTTCGGGTCAGTACGATTACGATACCTTATTTATATTTCTTTATGCTTTGGTGCTTTTATACAATAAAAACTATTTTATGTAAAAAATAATTATTTTTGCATCGCTTTATTCTGAGAGCTATAGCTTTTTTATTTTTTCACTGGTGACGCTGTACGGGGGCTAGTTTTTTGCGGGACAAGATGACGTTTTCAGCGGTACCATGTTTATTTAGCCGTCTTTTTAATCGTGTGTTATTCCACTTTTTGTTCGGCGGTATGATGATAAAGCATTTTTTTTGCCTTGTTTTTTTATGGTGTTCACTAAAGGGGTTAACTAGTGGGACAGTTTTATAGGGTGGGTCGTTACAGACACGGGGATACCAAATATGTGTACTTTTATTGTTTAGATTTCTTTTCATTAAAATATTAATTTATTGATGAATTATTGATTTTTTAATATTTTTAAAATATTTTTACAATTATATTAAAAAATTTTTTTTTATTTAATTCTTACTTTTACACATTGACCCACTATGTGACACTCATTGTGTGCAGGCTGATCGCTTCTATAGGTTACAGAGCTGCATGCTATAGAAGCTGTCAGCGCAGCAGGGATTTTACACTGACCTGTGAGACTTCCTGACATGCACTGCGCATGACAGGAAGTCTCTGAGCTCTGGAAACGACATTGGGTCTCCATGGCAGCGATCGGGACCCCGCGTCATGACGCAGGGTCTCCGATCCAAAGGTAGAGGGGTTGTTAGAGCTGACAGCCCCTCTGCATGCTCCCGGAATGCTGCAATCATGTTTGATTGCAATGTGCAGGGGTTAAAGTACCAGGAGCGGTCTGTGACCACTCCTGGCACTTAGCATCGGGTGTCAACTGTGAGAATCAGCTGACACCTGGCCGCGATCAGCCGCGCTCCCCCCGTGAGCGCGGCCGATCGCATATGACGTACTATCCCGTCCAGGGTCAATAAGGCCCAGGGACATGGACGGGATAGTACGTCAACGGTCAGAGAGGGGTTAAAGCACGGTGAAAGTAGTGGCTCTATATAAGTGAGTAACATAAATAAATGAATAAATACATGTACTCAAGGTTGACATTATTGCGTGAAATGTTTCTCCTCCAGGCACTGCCCTACACACTTAGACACTTATAAGGCTTCACTTTTTGCCTCTATTAGTAGCTTCCTTCTCCTATTTACTTCCTTTATCCTACTTTATTTCTTTATTATAGTTGGTAGAATAACCCTCAATGTTTTCTCACTGTGTTTTGGAAATTTAACAGATGATTTACAAAAATTCTGCCTATGTAGCACAGCTCAATATTTTCTAATATTTTTGATATTTCCCTATTTGTTAGCTTTGTCTTTTCCTGGATTACTGTAACTATTGAGTTTCCTGAATTTCTGGCATGCATTATTGTATCCAATACACAATTAAAGTAAACTCACTGTTAGAGTCTGCGGAACGCACCTAATAGATGTAGTAGAGAGCTGCGTTTTTTGCAGCCAGGGGTCCACCGTGCAGGCGAAGCCCGTTGCTAGTAAGATAGCGAAAATAGCGAACTCTTTTATCCCGCAGAGTCGCTAAAATAAATGCCGTAGCGCGCTGTGGCAGTTAGTGCGAACTCTGTTAATCCCCAGAGCCGCTAACGGGAATGCCACAGCGCTATATGGCGATAAGTGCGAACTCACTTAGCTTCAGTGAGCCGCAAAGTAAAACGCTAGGGCGCTGAACCAGCGTTATAAAGCGAACCCTGTTGCGTCACAGAGCCGCTGAGAAAAAGACTGTGTCCTGTTAGACTCACAGGGAACACAGATGACTGCTAAGCGGATTGCAGTCTGAGGTCATGCAGTTAGAACACAAGCAACAATCTCCTCACCGGAGTAGCCAGTATTCTAATGGCGTTTTCAGCTGAGCCCTGAACACGTGCATACAATCTCCTCACCGGAGGTGCCGGTATTCTAGGGGCTTATTTCAGCCAGACCTAACCACATGCATACATGACCTCACTGGCGCAAGCACGTAACAGATTTGATACTAGCGCATGGCGGCCCAGCCATGCCACCCTTTTATAGTAACAGCTACAGGATCTGCCAGAAAAAGGACCAATGAGAAACTGTTCCAAAACACATGTAGTTTCAGGACCTTCCTGGCGGACCAATAGGAGCTGCTGCAGTACCTGAACATGTGACCCCTGATCTCCAATGAGAGATCTTACCCTGGGTATGCTCAGAAGGGGAAATGCAGGACTTCATCCAAAAGATGTCTGCTCCAGCACTGGCTATAATAGAAGATCCAGGAGGGGCAGCAGCAAGTCTCTGCACAGTATTGGAATGGGCAAGACGCTGGGACTGACGTCTCTGCTGAGCAGGCTCCACTGCGGCCAGAGATGGATGGGGGACCACAGCGGGACTGGTTCGAGACTCCCCTTGTGCAGCAGCGGGAACTCTAACACTCACACACTGCATTTCTTGTCAAGTTTTTACATACATTTTCACATTGTTTTAACTTAAAGGAAACTTAGCACTTGACAATACGCTATTAGCCTGCAGATATGGGGTTAATCTGCAGGTTAATAGTGTCCTGAACCTGCTTGGTGCCTGCACTTAGAGCCCAGCTGCCAGAAAGAAATTAACTTTATTCCACTCAGTAGTGTTTGGATTTCAGTCAGGTGGCGGCACCAGCACAGGTTCAGGCACCTCTCTGTGTATAAAGAGTGGCAGCTGTACCTACTAACCACACACTCCAAACTGACCGACTGACAGCTCGCTTAGCAATGGAGCCGGCTGTCAGTCAGTGCCGGGGGCGCATGCACAGAGCGGTGACTGAACTCGCGCCATCGCCCACCCCCCATCCCCAAAACTGAAATCTGTACGCTACCGGGAGGAATAAAGTGCATTTCCTCCCAGCACTGGATTTCTAAGTGCAGGCATTGACAATGTTCAGAATGCTATTAACCTACAGATTAACTCCATATCTGCAGGTTAATCATATTTTTTCATGTGACAGGTGCCCTTTAAGATTTAAATGAATGAAAAGCTTTTTAAAAATGCTAAAAAAATTTACTTGTTGATTCTTGACAAAAATGAAACAGGACTCAAAACTTTGTGTAGAAAAGCAAGTCCTGCTGGAGAATGAAATTTCCATCTACAAAAAACTTGTTGGCAGAGAGAAACATGAAGTGCTCTAAAATTTCCTGGTAGACGGCTGCGCTGACTTTGGTCTTGATAAAACACAGTGGACCTACACCAGTAGATTACATGGCTCACCAAACCATCATTGATTGTGGAAACTTCACACTAGACCACAAGCAGCTTGGATTGTGTGCTTCTCCACTCTTCCTCCAGACTCTGGGACGTTGATTTCCAAATGAAATGCAAAATTTACTTTCATCTGAAAACAACACCTTGGACCACTGAGCAACAGTCCAGTTATTTTTTACCTTATCCCAGGTAAGACGCTTCTGGCGTTGTCTATTGGTCATGAGTGGCTTGACACAAGGAATGCGACACTTTTAGCCCATGTCCTGGGTACGTATGTCTATGGTGGCTCTTAAAGCAATGACCCCAGCAGCAGTCCACTCCTTGTGAATCTCCCGATTGCTTGTGCACCTTTTTCTACCACACTTTTTCTTTCCACTCAACTTTCCATTAATATGCTTGGATACAACACTCTGTGAATAGCCAGCTTCTTTAGCAATGACCTTTCTTTGCTCACCCTCCTTGCGGAGTGTGTCGATGACTGCCTTCTGGACATTTGTCAAGTCAACAGTCTTCCCCATGATTGTGGAGCCTACTGAAACAGACTAAAGGACCTTTTGAAATGCTTAGGAAGCTTTTGCAGGTGTTTTTTTAATAAACTAATTTACTGAGATAATGACTTTTGGGTTTTCATTGGCTGTAAGCCATAATCATCAACATTAACAGAAATAAACACTTGAAATAGATCACTCTGTTTGTAATGACTCTATACAATATGAGTTTAACTTTTTGTATAGAAGAACTGAAAAAAATTAACTTTTTGATAATATTCTAACTTAGTGAGAATCACTTGTACCACTATACTATAATTTGCTGGGTTACTTTACTCTTTTTATACTGTTAAAAAAGAAAAGAAAATGTATATCAGCCTGAAGAATAAACACAAAAAAACCTTTTTTGGCAACCATGTGGTAAAAGAGCCTATGAACATATTTGGCAGATGTGCCAAGAAGCTATAGGGGATGCAATAGAGAAACACAGTGTGAACACAATCTTATGGTTACACTACTGAAAGCAAACATAGACTACTAATCTTTAATAGGGATTATGCCTTTTGACTTTGAGTTTTCTACTAGACCATGGTTTTGAAAGAAAATACTAAATGAAATGCCTTACAAAGGGCTGACTGATTATAGTAATTTGCTCTTTAAATCCCACAATCCAGTGAAACATAGCTTATCTAGGTTATTCTGTGCCCTGACTTTGCTGCAATGAAAGAGTTACAGATATCATAGCAGAATAAAGAAACCATGTAATAAACAATATAAATGTTTCTTCCAGTTATGACTAATAAATAAAATATCAGTTCCCAGTCTGACAGATGTTTTTAACATGAAAAACTAGCAACCTGGGGCACAGTTCAATGGAGTCTATGAATAATATTTCCATCTTCTGTACATGGCTAAGGTTTCAGTACAGCAGTCTCTTTTCGCATGTATAACATCCAGTTAATCAGATTATCTTTATGGGATAATTCACACTTCCAGCTTTCAATCAATTTTCGTTGAACTAAAAATAAACTAAATGCATTTTAGCACAAGCATTCCTCAATATACCAGTAAGAGTAAAGTGAATGCAGCAGCGATCCAGTAAATTATAAAGTGACAGACCTGATGATGGTCAATAATTACAAACATTTCTACATCCAAAAAAATAATTATAATGGCAGATTAGCACAAACTTGCAGTGTCTGAAAAGTTCATATGTGAAAGCATGTAATATGGGAATATTCACAGTTATATTTTCAGAACAACGAAGCGATACGGACATACTGTATAGCATATTTGCCAAGTCAGGAGACATGTTTGCCAAGCCCAGAATATCACATAGTTTCTCTGGTCAAGTACTCCGGCGGTTTTAATCCCAGCAGGATCCTACCTACCCGTGGAATTGTAGGCTATCAGCCAGGAGAGGTATCATATTAGGTTAGGTTTCCAGGAAAGAGGATCGCCTTGTCGTTGGATGCTGGGCATACATGAATTGGCCACTTTATGCGCTAACATTAATGAAAAACAAATAAAACCTTTGTAAAAAAAATCCAGCTCACGAGTCCTATGGCCGTGAACGGAAAGAAGTTTGTGTTAGCAGCAAACGAGCAGTATCAAAGAGGGGGAAAGATATCCAGTAGCTGATCCATCGGTGAATAATTATTTAAAAACAAAAATCTTTAGTGTATCACATTGCTAAAAAATATAAAAAAAATATAAAACTATAAGTTTAGAAAAAAGGCAAGTAAACCTTTGAGGGCTACTCTATGTATGGGAACACTCTGAACCATGATTAAGAACCAGTCGGTCTGAAATGCGTGAGCCCATGGGTTTCCCAGGTTACTTTCCTTTTTCTAAACTAATGATTTTATATACCATAATTTAACCATGTTATACATTAAAGCTTTTTTGTTTTTAAATAATTATTCACCGATGGATCTGCTTCTGGATACCTTTCCCTCTTTGACACTTTATGCACTAAGTATCTTCATTTTTTTCCTTTTTGCTAGAGCAGTTCCAATTTCATATATTTCGTGTTTGCATGCTATAGTGTTAGAGAGTTATTTGTTAGTAAAACCTTTTGTGGTCAGGAAAATCTAATGATGATATGGCCTGATGCATCAAAGCTCTTTTAGACAAAAGGTTGACTTGCATCCATGCTAACTAATTTGGATGCACTATGCTACTTTTCCAGTTCAGTTTAGAAAATGAATCCTGAAAAATCATTAGAAAGACAATATATGTTCCATATTATGAAACATCATTAAACAGTCCTGGACACTGTCACATAAAAGTACTAGACCAGAGTTACAATGTAACTTACAATGTAACTATACTTCTATAATAAAAAAGGACAAATGGTAAGAAGCTGTAATAGAATTCACCTTTTTTGTTAAAAGGAATCTGTCAGCAGATTTTTGTTATTTAATCTGAGAGCAGCATACGATAGTGCAAGAGAGCCTGATTCCAGGGATTGTGTCACTTATGAGGCTATGTACTGTAGTTTCAATACAATCACTGTTTAAACAGCAGGAGATTATTACTAGAGGACTAGGTCTCATGTGCAGGACAGTCCAGCCATCTTGTGCAACCCTGCCCCACCAATGATTGGCAACTTGCTGACAATGTACACAAAATACATGAAGCTGCCATGCAGAGGTGTGGGTGGGGTTATAAGTCAATTTAAAGATATTGTCCAGTTTAGAAAACCCCATTACTTATAAATGACCAGAGAATTCTGCATCAACATAGGGAGAAGCTATGTTCAGGATTTTGATCTCTAAGCTAGAGTTTAGAGCAGAGAGTATATCCCAGCACCAAAATTCATATAGATATTTTATTTTAACATAATAAAATCACAGAATCACCACACAAGATGCTTTTCAGACAAGATCCTTAATCGCTTAATATTTTGGAATAAAATATCTTATCCAAGAAGATTTTGCTTCTAGAATGTAATCTTTTCTCTATTTATACCAATAAAGGCAATTCAGTAGGGATGGGCATACCCGAACAGTAAAGTTCGGAGTCCGCACCTAACACCTACTGTTCGAGCAAGAACCCAGAACAGGGACTTCTCAAGAAAGTCTGTGCTAGTGTTTGGGTTTGGCACCCCAAATATTGCTTGTTTCCCATGCTGTCATCTGCATGACAGTGCAAGAAACACCAATGGCTCTGATCAGCAGTAGGAGCATTACTGCCGGTCAGAGAGCTGCGGATCATCTGACAGCCAGCAGCTGTGAATGGCGGTAAAAAGTTTACCTCCAGTCACAGAGGTGTCGGCTGATGTGAGTGCTACTCCCATCAGCCTACGCCTGCTGCCACTAATAACAGTGAGAGCAGGCACAGTTAATGGGAGTATTCATAAGCCGGCGCCTGTGCTATAAATAAATACATAAAAAAATGAAGTGGGGTCTTTCTATTTTTGACACCCAGCATGGCAAAACTGACAGCTGCAGGCTGCAACCCTCAGCTGTCAGCTGTATCATGGCTAGTTATCAAGAATAGAGAGGTCCCAACACTGTTTTTTTTATTTAAATAAATAATTTGAACATTATTTATTTTTTACACCAGCCAAGCTAAAGCATGTAGCTGGGGGCTGGTATTCTCAGGCTGGTATGGGAACATTGATATCTCCCCAGTCTAAAAATAGCAGCCTGAAGCCGCCCCAGAAAACATGCATCTATTAGATGGGCCAATTCTGGCGCCTTGCCCGTATCTTCCAACTTGCCCTGTGGTGGTGAAAAATGGGGTTCATATTTGTGGGGTTGATACCACCTTTATATTTTCAGGTGATATTAAGCCCAGGAGCTAGTAATGAAGATGCTTCTCCATTACTTACACCATAGTCATACAGTCAATAAAAAAACACCTAAAATAAAGTCCTTTATTTGAAGTAAAAATACACACCTTTTTACAAATTTATTTACACCCATTATACTCACCTTATGCCCATTCCATTGAAACCCAATGTCACCTGTAAAAAACAGAAAATAATTAAAAAAAACACTCACCTGCTGCCCATTACCTTGAAGCCCTGGTCTCCTGAAAAAAAATAAAATAAAAACAACAGTATCCCTCACCTGCCCGACATACTGTTCCATGCCATAATCCATGTCTGCGATAATTGGATTACAACCTGGACGGTGGCAAGATGTGACCGTCGAGGCTGAAAACCATGGGAGAATGAGCTGCTGCGAGCACAGCATCAGTGACTAATGTTGACATCATCGAGGTCAGTGAGTTCACCGTGAAGAATTTTTTACGATGAACTGCGATGAACTAACTGAGCTCAGCGCTGCACCATGAGACTTTTTCTTATGGTGCTAGCGGTGATATCACTAAGGTCACTGCAGCTCATCGACCTGGCTCATACTGAGGTCAGCTAGGAATGCAGCTTCAGTGACTTGCGGTAACCTTGATGACATCACAGTTCACAGCAAAGCACCAAAATTGGTGCATCTAATAGATGTGCCTTTTCTGGAGTGACTGTGGGCTACTATTTTTAGACTAGGAGGCCAATATCTATAGCCCTTTACCAGTCTGAGAATACCACCCCCAGATGTCTGCTTTAGCCCGGCTGGTGGTCAAAAATGGGGGACCAACACCATTTTTTTAAATGATTAATTTAA
This sequence comes from Oophaga sylvatica, assembly GCA_033576555.1. Classification (NCBI taxonomy): domain Eukaryota; kingdom Metazoa; phylum Chordata; class Amphibia; order Anura; family Dendrobatidae; genus Oophaga; species Oophaga sylvatica. The sequence continues at coordinate 145,527,470 of JARQOD010000001.1, forward strand.
ATAATTAAAAAAAAAGACATGGGGACCCCTCTATTCTTGATAACCACTCGTGATAAAGCTGACAGCTGAGGGTTGCAGATGGGAGTAATACTCACATCAACCGATGCCTCTGTGACAGGAGGTAAACTTTTTACTGCCGATCACAGCTGCTGGCTCATGCTGTCAAATTATGGCATGGGAACTGCAGCTCTCTAACCGCTGGTAATAATCTTACCACTGTTCATAGACAGTGTTTGCCGCGCTGTCATGCTGATGACAGTGTGGTAAACAGCAGATGTTCGGGCCCCCCATTCATCTCAATGGGGTCCAGGTTCAGATTGAAGTTCGGGTATTGTTCTGGTACCCGAACCAAACTTTTCAAAAATGTCAGCCGAACAAGCCAGATCCGAACATCCATGGGTTCACCCATCACTACACTACAGTTCAAAGCTTAAGTCCCTGGATTCATACTGAATAATATCTGATTGGTATCCTGACTACCGTCCTTTGCTTGCTCAGTGTAGAATATTGTGATTAGTGGAGGATATTTATTGTTGTGTTTGCACTCAAATACATTAATTGGTATATTTAAAGAGTAAGTGTCATTTTAATTTGTATTTTATAAAATTATTTTTAATTAATTTTAATTTTTTTTTTAAAGTGAAAATAATAAACTTTGTAATATATCTTATTAAAGAATTCTGCTTATTTTTCTTCTTGGACTGATCATTCATTCTCAATATTCCCACTTCATAGTTAAAATCTGTATTCAATGAAGACAGACTTTCCCATTACTGAGATAGGAGATGAGAGCTGCTACTGAGAAGATTCTGCACTGATGCGAAGGGATGTGGAGGCAGTAACATTGCTTCTAGCTCTTCCCTCCTCCTCTCTCTCCATTACATACTGTAGAAGATGACAGCTGCTGCTAATAAGATTCTTAGTAATTTAAAAATCTGTATTCAGTAAATTGAGAATTTAAAAAATTAATGACCTATCCAGGAGGAAAAGAAGCAGATTTCTCTGAAAAGATACAGTCATGGCCAAAAGTTTTGAGAATGACACAAATATTAATTTTTACAAAGTCTACTGCTTCACTTTTTCTAATGGCAATTTGCATATACTCCAGAATGTTATAAAGAGTGATCAGCTTAACAGCAATTACTTGCAAAGTCAATATTTGGCTAGAAAATGAACTTTATCCCCCAAAACACATTTCAACATCATTGCAGCCCTGCCTTAAAAGGACCAGCTAACCTCTTTTCAGTGATTGCTCCATTAACACAGGTGTGGGTGTTGATGAGGACATGGCTGGAGATCAATCATCTGTCTTGATTAAGTAAGAATGAGACTACTGGACACTTTAAAAGGAGGCTGGTGCTTGGCATCATTGTTTCTCTTCTGTTAACCATGGTTATCTCTAAAGAAACACGTGCAGTCATCATTGCAATGCACAAAAATGACCTAACAGGGAAGAGTATCGCAGCTAGAGAGATTGCACCTAAGTCAACAATCTATCGCATCATCAAGAACTTCAAGGAGAGAGGTTCCATTGTTGCCAAAAAGGCTCCAGGGCGCCCAAGGAAGACCAGCAAGCGCCAGGACCGTCTCTTAAAAGTGTTTCAGCTGCGGGATCGGGCTACCAGCAGTGCAGAGCTTGCTCAGGAATGGCAGCAGGCAGGTGTGAGTGCATCTGCACGTACTGTGAGGCGGAGACTCTTGGAGCAAGGCCTGGTCTCAAGGAGGACAGCAAAGAAGCCACTTCTCTCCAGAAAAAACATCATGGACAGACTGAGATTCTGCAAAAAGGTACAGGCAGTGGACTGCTGAGGACTGGGGTAAAGTTATTTTCTCTGATGAATCCCCTTTTCGATTGTTTGGGACATCAGGAAAACGCCTCATTCGGAGAAGACAAGGTGAGCGCTACCACCAGTCTTGTCTCATGCCAACTGTTAAGCATCCTGAAACCATTCATGTGTGGGGTTGCTTCTCAGCCAAGGGAATGAGCTCTCTCACAGTCTTGCCTAAAAACACAGCCATGAATAAAGAATGGTACCAGAATGTCCTCCAAGAGCAACTTCTCCCAACCCTCCAAGAGCAGTTTGGCGATCAACAATGCCTTTTCCAGCATGATGGAGCACCTTGCCATAAAGCAAAGGTGATAACTAAATGGCTCAGGGAACAAAACATAGAGATTTTGGGTCCATGGCCTGGAAACTCCCCAGATCTTAATCCCATTGAGAACTTGTGGTCAATCATCAAGAGATGGGTGGACAAACAAAAACCTAAAAATTCTGACAAAATGAAAGCATTGATTGTCCAAGAATGGACTGCTATCAGTCAGGATTTGGTCCAGAAGTTAATTGAGAGCATGCCAGGGAGAATTGCAGAGGTCCTGAAGAAGAAGGGTCAACACTGCAAATATTGACTTGCTGCATTAACTCATTCTAACTGTCAATATAAGCTTTTGTTACTCATATGTTTGCAATTATATTTCTGTCTGTGATAAAAACACCTGTCAAACACACATAAAAACCAGAGGGCAGCAGATCATGTGAAAATATAATATTTGTGTCATTCTCAAAACTTTTGACCATGACTGTACACTACAAAGTTTCTTATTTTCATATGTTCAATTGAATATTGTACTAATAATTAAACAATGGCTACGCTTTAATATTAGGAAAGAGCAGAAGACCAATGTGTCAAACGTGGCATGTTAATGTTGAATTATCTCTTTTTATACTTATTAAAACTAAGGTAGATACATAAGTGAATTTGTTATATGGCTTTTATAAAACAACTGTTTGTAAATTTTATATATAAATGCATTCTTAAATATAAGCAAGTGGACCCCTGCGCCTCCAAAAGTCTGCCAAATGAGAATAATGTAACTAAAGTGCTGGTAAAAAAAAAAAAGAGGGACCATATATAATGTGTAATACAATGAGGAACTTACTTAAATCCAATAGATGGCGACACGTGTTGAAAACATGAAAACCCAGCTCCTCATGAGATGATAGGGGACGCGAGGCGTGTGTTGATGTTCATAGGTACCGGGCAGGCGATCAAGCAGGGGAGCGTCCTCCCTAGAGATCTAGATGCCCCCGAACTGACACGCGTACTAGCGTCGGAGTGGAGCGGCGTTCTGCAGCCTAAGAACGCCGTAAATAAGGATAGGGTAGATTGGAGGTGGAAATGGAAGGGCGGGTGACGTCACCACAGGATGGTTCCTCTTTTTTTTTTTTTACCAGCACTTTAGTTACATTATTCTCATTTGGCAGATTTAGAGTCCTGCCACCACTATCGCTTGTGAGCAACTTTTGGAGGCGCAGGGGTCCACTTGCTTATATTTACTTAGTTCTTGTTTTCAGTCAGCATTTGCACAGAGGCTGACAGATCCCCAGCAGCCCCCATCCAGAGCATATTTAGGTAGGTGCCTAGTTCACTATTGAGACATACAACCGTATATGAGTGATACTATTTTCGCACAGCCTTGTATGCACTGCTTATGCTCCATTCTACTAGTTGCGCCAGTGTATTATTTGTATGCATTCTTAAATATATTGTGCTTCATGACAAAGGAGGTTTAAATGCCTTCTTATTTTTAAGATTTGGGCTAAGAACTACTAAATTGGTGTATTGAACATTTCCTGATATGTATGAATTACAGTGGGTATGGAAAATATTCAGAATCCTTTAAATTTTTCACTTTGTTTCATGGCAGCCATTTGGTAAATTAAAAAAAGTTAATTTTTTCACATTAATGTACGCTCTGCACCCCTTCTTGACTGAAAAAAACAGAAATGTAGAACTTTTTGCAAATTTATTAAAAAAGAAAAACTGAAATATCACATGGTCATAAGTAGGGTTGAGCATTCCGATACTGCAAATATCGGGTATCGGCGGATATTGGCTGTATCGGAATTCCGATTCCGAGTTCCGATATTTTCGTCTTATCGGATACCGGAATCGGGATTGTCACTGTCACTGTCAGTGTCCGTCGGTCGGGTCTGTCAGGAGTCAGCGGCACTTACCTGTCAGAAGATCTCCGGCGGTCACGTCCTGGACTGCTTGATGGCCGCAATCTTCTTTCCCCGGCGGTCACATGCAGTTTCTCGCGATAACTGCAGTGACTGCTGGGTAATCCCGGCCGTAAAGCAGTCAGTCCGATGACGTCACCGCCGGGGAAGCAGGTAATCAGCTGTGCTGCGTCGCGATGACAGGCTCTGCCTGTCATTGCGATGTAGCAGAGTTGGATCGTCGTGGGACTGTCGTTATGGACTGCGTCGGACAGGTGGTATACTGTTGGTTTGTTTTTTTTCTTTTTTTACAGGAGATCGATGGCGTCGCAGGAATGAGAGTACAATAAAATTAATGAAAACTGTGTTGTCTCTTTTATTTCATTAAAATACTTTTTTCTTGCTTTGTCTTTTTTTATGCATTTAATAACTTTGGGATTAATAATGGATCGGTGTCTTATTGACACCTCTCCATTATTAACCAGGCTTATTGTCACCGTGCAATCAACGGTGACATTAACCCCTTATTACCCCGCTTGCCACCGCTACAGGGCAAGTGGGAAGAGCCGGGTAAAGTGCCACAATTGGCACATCTTTTGATGCGCCAAATGTGGGGCTGCTGTAGCCTGGTATTATCAGGCTGTTGAGGGCCAAAATCCATGGGCCTTGACAGTCTTTTAATACCAGGCCGCAGCAGTCTGCATTTTACTTGGCTGGTTAGCAAAAATAGGGGGGATCCCCACGCCGTTTTTTTTTTCGAGGGGATCCCCTATTTTTGTTAACCAGCCAAGCTAAGCAGACTGCTGTGGCCTGGTATTATCAGGCTTGCAAGGTCCATGGATATTGGATCCTTACCAGCCTGAAAAACCAGGCCTCAGCGGTCTGCTTCATCTGGCTGGTTAACAAAAATAGGGGGACCCCATGCCAATTTTTTTCGAGGGGATCCCCTATTTTTGTTAATCAGCCAAGATATGCAGACTGCTGTGGCCTGGTATTATCAGGCTGGCAAGGTCCATGGATCTTGGCTCCTTAACAGCCTGAAAATCCAGGCCTCAGCGGTCTGCTTCATCTGGCTGGTTAACAAAAATAGGGGGACCCCACGCCAATTTTTTTCGAGGGGATCCCCTATTTTTGTTAATCAGCCAAGATATGCAGACTGCTGTGGCCTAGTATTATCAGGCTGGCAAGGTCCATGGATCTTGGCTCCTTAACAGCCTGAAAATCCAGGCCTCAGCGGTCTGCTTCATCTGGCTGGTTAACAAAAACAGGGGGGACCCCACGCCATTTTTTTTTCGAAGGGAACCCCTATTTTTGTTAATCAGTTCCCTCTGACGTCACTGATTGTGTCCCTGGCTGACCTGAAGTGAAAGTGGAAAGCAATCAATTAAGCTTTCCACTTAAGGGCCCGTCTCACATAGCGATATCGCTACCGAGATCGCTGCTGAGTCACTAGTTTTGTGACGCAGCAGCGAGCTCACCAGCGATATCGCTGTGTGTGACATTCAGCGACGATCAGCCCCCCTGCCGGGTATCGCTGATCGTCGCTGAAATGTCAGGACCTTTTTTGGATCGCTGGTTTCCCGCTGACAGGCACGCATGGCTGCGTGTGACAGGCGGGAGACCAGCGATCCGCTGGTAACCAAGGTACACAGCGGGTTTCCAGGCGCGGGGCTGTGCCTAGAAACCCGCTGTGTACCTTGGATACCAGCGCCCTGATGCAGGGAGCTGGTATCCAAGGTACACAGCGGGTTTCCAAGCGCTGCGCGGTGCCTGGAAACCCGCTGTGTACCTTGGTTACCAGCGGATCGCTGGTCTCCCGCCTGTCACACGCAGCGATGCGTGCCTGTCAGAGGGAAACCAGCGATCAAAAAAAGGTCCTGACATTTCTGCGACGATCAGCGATACCCGGCAGGGGGGCTGATCGTCGCTGAATGTCACACACAGCGATATCGCTGGTGAGCTCGCTGCTGCGTCACAAAACTTGTGACTCAGCAGCGATCTCGGTAGCGATATCGCTATGTGAGACGGGCCCTTAAGCGATGTTAACCGCAGTGTCGCTGTCCCAGATCGCTGGCTGAGCTGCCTGTTTGGCAGCTCAGCAGCGATCATGTAGCGATACACCAGCGATCCTGACAAGTGCATATCGTTGTCGGGATCGCTGGTGTATCGTTATGTGACACCCAGCCTTTACTCTCCTGTCAGGCAGGAGAGGAACTCATTCATTTGGGGTTTACTGTGAGGCTGCAGCATTAGCTGCGGTCCCTGCAGTAAACATTAACCCTTTCTGAAGGATTACACCGTGGGACCTGACTGTGCATGGGATAGGTAAGAATAATTTTGCTTTTTTATTTTATTTTTATTACAGGAAATGGTTTTTGCAGTAAAATAAAATATGGTCAAAAACATGTGTCTTTATTTCATTAAAATGATTTTTAATTAAAGTGTGTGTGTTTTATTTTTATTTCATGCAATAGGATTAATAATTGATAGTTGTCTAATTGACAGCTCTCAATTATTAACCTGGCTTAAGGTCACCTTTCAATAGCAAGGTGGCTTTAACCCCATATTAACCCATTCGCCACCGCTACAGGGCAATGGGAATAGACGGGCAAAGTGCCAGAAAGGGCGAATCTAATTATAGATTTGTCTTTCCTGGGGTGTCTGGGGGCAGATGTTAGTAGCCGGGGGGGGCAAAAATAATGGTCCCTCTCTGGGCTATTATTATCTGCCCCCACTCACTGGCTTTGTCTGTCTGGTTGCGAAAATAGGGCGGGAGCCCACGCATTTTTTTTCAGCAATTTTACACCTCATATATATATATACATGTCATTGAATTTGTGACACATATATATATATATTTATATTGTAGTTCATACACTTCTACATAGTATAATAGCCGCTAATTCAATTGCCGGCTTTTGTGAAAATGCAGAACCCGACATGAAATGACACTTGGTGTACATAGGGTTAACCATGTCTTTTCATGTTCTTTGCTATCTAATTTGCACAAACAATTAAATCAGACTATGTGTGCAAAATTTCACACCTGTAGGGGTTAATTAAAGGTGTAAATTCGTAGCAAAAAAGTCCGGTTTTTTTACAACGAATTTACACCTTTAGTTAACCCCTACAGGTGTGAAATTTTGCACACATAGACTGATTTAATTGTTTGTGCAAATCAGATAGCAAACGACATGAAAAGACATGGTTAACCCTATGTACACCAAGTGTCATTTCATGTCGGGTGCTTCTGTCTTTTCACTGAAGCCGGCTTTACCCGGCAATTGAATCAGAGAGGATATTTTACTATGTAGAAGTGTATAAACTATACATATATGTGTATATATATGTCACAATGACATGTATATATATATATATGTATTCTATGTGTGTATATTTAGTGTTTACAAGGAAAGAATGGGGTTTTTTTAGTTGCGATATTTTGTTCCCATAGACTTACATGGGACTTCCGGTATCGGTATCGGGTATCGCCGATATTTTAGTGATATCGGCGATACCATTCCGATTCCGATACTTTAGGATATCGGAAAGTATCGCTCAACTCTAGTCATAAGTATTCAGACCCTTTTCTCAGACACTCATATTTAAGTCACATGCTGTCCTTGAGTTGGTTCTACTCCTTCATTGGAGTCCAGCTGTGTTTAATTAAACTCATAGGACTTGATTTGTAAAGAGACACACTTATCTATATAAGACCTCACAGCTCACAATGCATGTCAGGCCAAATGAGAATCATGAGGTCAAAGGAACTGGCCAAGGACCTCAGAGACAAAATTGTGGCAAGGCACAGATCTGGCCAAGGTTACAAATGAATTTCTGCAGTACTCAAGGTTCCTAAGAGCACAGTCGCCTCCATAATCCTTAAATGAAAGAAGTTTGGAACCATCAGAATTCTTCCTAGACCTGGCCATCCAGACAAACTGAGCAATCATGGGAGAAGAGCCTTGGTGAGAGAGGTAAAGAAGAACCCCAATATCACTGTGGATGAGCTCCACAGAGGCAGTAGCGAGATGGGAGAAAGTTCCACAAAGTCAACTATCACTGCAACCCTCCACCAGTTGGGCCTTTATGGCAGAGTGGCCCGATGGAAGCCTCTCTTCAGTGCCAGACATATGAAAGCCCACATAGAGTATGTTAAAATACACATGAAGGACTCCCACCCAGACTATGAGAAATAAGATTATCTGTTCTGATGAGATGAAGATAGATCTTTTTGGTGATATTTCTAAGCGGTATGTGTGGAGAAAACCAGGCACTGCTCATCACCTGCCCAATACAATCCCAACAGTGAAACATGGTGGTTGCAGCATCATGATATGGGGTGTTTTTCAGCTGCAGGGACAGGACGACTGGTTGCAATTGAAGGAAACATGAATGCAGCCAAGTACAGATATATCCTGGATGAAAACCTTTTGAGAGTGCTCTGGACCTCAGACGTGGCCGAAGGTTCACCTTCCAAAAGTTATTGACCCTAAGCACACAGCTAAAATAACAAAGGAGTGGCTTCAGAACAACTCTGTGACTATTCTTGACTGACCCAGCCAGAGCCCTGATGCCCTGACCTAAATCCAATTGAGCATCTCTGGAGAGACCTGAAAATGGCTGTCCACAAACGTTCACCATCCAACCTGATGGAACTGGAGAGGATCTGCAAGGAAGAATGGCACAGGATCACCAAATCCAGGTGTGAAAAACTTGTTGCATCATTCCCAAGAAGACTCTTGGCTGTACTAGCTCAAAAGGGTGCTTCTACTCAATACTGAGCAAAGGGTCTTAATACTTATGATCATGTGATATTTCTGTTTTTCTTTTAATACATTTGCAAAAATGTCTACATTTCTGTTTTTTTTTCAGTCAAGATGGGGTTCAGAGTGTGCATTAATGAGAAAAAAAATAACTTTTTTGAATTTACCAAATGGCTGCAATGAAACAAAGAGTGAAAATTTTAAAGGGATCTGAATACTTTCCATACCCAGTGTAGTATGTCCTATGTTAAGTCTCATGTATAATGTGGAATCAGGAGCTGAACCTGCATCATACCTGACAGATGATGACTGTGTTACACAGCCAGCATCTGCCTCTAACAACAGCGAGCGGAAAGGAGCACTGCCAGCTGCTAACTACTCAAATGCTGCTGTCAATTTCTGACAGTGACCTTTAAAGCATGCATTACTTGGGCAAGTCATGCCATGAGGGGGGCAACTGGAGCTTGAGAATTTCATTGTCATTTAAGCCATGGGCCTGCTGAAGGTCCTTTTGCCTGCCATGGCTTTCTCCTGAGAAGATCAGCTTGTGACTGGGGCTCCTAGAAGACTGTGAGTTTCACTTTGCACTATAATACTGTGGAATTGCAGTATACAGTACAAACCCAATTCCAAAAATGTTGGGACGCTGTGGAAAGTATAAAAAAATGAAAATGAAATGGTTTATTTTATTCATAACAAAAAAACAGTAAAAGGACACAAAAAATGAAAAACATAGCAGAAAAAAGCAGTCATGTTGACATGGGTTGCAGCTTGCACATTTTGGCCAAAATATCGACCAATACCTCATACATATTATTTATACTTTACTGCACATTTTTTTCATTTCTAAGCATGATACAGCCAAGCTCATCAATGTTGGCCTTGTAAACAATGGTGCTTGTCCCTGTGCGGTACACTCACATAATGCTGGGCAGCCTGTGTAATCTAATAGTATGTGTGCCACTAATAGGTTGTAAGCAAGACGTGGTGCACTATATCTATGTGAGCAGCGCCCTATACAAGCCTTATGCATGTGCAATTCTAACACTAGGCGATCACTCCTCCATGAATTGGCATGTTTATGGTTTATACCTCAGTATTTTGCACCCTTGTTGCCTTTGCCTTTATCAAGGCAGGCTGCTGCATCCTGTAAACGCATTAGTTTTGCAATTTGACCTTGAGGATTATTTTTCTGAAATTGTTTAACAATTTTTAGATGGAATTCTTCATTGGAGACTCTGCCTCTCTATGTCATGGAAAATTGACATTCCAGCTGTTTTTCAGTCGTAACACTTCGTTTTCCAGCCTTTTATTAACCCGGTCCCAAGTTCCTAACATTTTTGTGATGTGGTGCTGCCATTAATTTCTAAATTAGTTATTTTTTAAAATGAAAGAATGCTTACATTTCAACTTCTTATATGTGTTCTACGATCTGTTGTGAATAAATATGGACATAAGACATTTCAAAACCATTACATTCTTGTTTTCTTAACAGTTTAGACAGAATACCAACTTTTTTGGGATTGGGGTTGTACAGCAATTAAATGATTACAGATTCAAGTCCCTTATGGGAACTATAAAACAGAGTAAAAAGCAAATACAATGTGTTTAAAAATTATATATATATATATATATATATATATATATTTATAAAAATATCTAACAAATCTAATCACCACCCTTTTCCCCTAGTAAAAAATCAACTAAAAAAAACCCAAACACATAAGGCACATAAGGTATCACTGCGCTGGTAAAAGTCTGAGCCATCAAAAAACAGAATTAATTACCCAGAATATAAACCTCATTAAAAAAGAGAAAAAAAATAGAAACTTCAAAATTTCATTTTTTTCTATCATAACTCGGCCAAAAAAATAAAATGCAATCAACACATTGTATAACTGGTGTTAAAAAACAAAAGCGCAAAAAATTTAAAATTGTCCACTCAGAAAGGGGTTAAATGGTGTAAAACATTGATAAGTTTGCCATAGGCTAAAGAGTTCTGCATGCCCCACAGAAGATATAAATTATTTTGCTTTTGGGTGCAGTTTGATATTACCACTACCGTATATACTCGTGTATAAGCCGAGATTTTCAGCCCATTTTTTAGGGCTGAAAGTCCCCCTCTCGGCTTATACGCGGGTCATATAAGGGGGTCGGCGGGGGAGGGGGAGCGGGGTGTCGGATTATACTTACCCCTCCGCCGGCGCGGTCTCTGCAGCCCCCCTGCTTCTCCCACGATCTCCGGCTCCTTCCTGCAGCGGTCACATGGCACCGCTCATTAAAGTCATGAATATGCACATATTCATGACTTTAATGAGCAGTACCATGTGACCGCTGTAGGAAGGAAGCACTGCAGAGAGCGCGGGAGAAGAGGAGAGGCAGCAGGGACGCGCGGCGGAGAGGTGAGTATAGCGATATTTACCTGTCCTCTCTCCACCGCTGTGCTGCGTCCTCGTCTGACTCCTCTGGCTGTGAATGATCAGCAGAGGGCGCGATGACGTCGTTAGTGAGCGCCGCGCCCCCTGCCAGATCATTTACTGCCGAGGACCCGGAAGAGGGAGCAGCGCTGCGGTGCAGAGAGGACAGGTAAATATCTCAGGTGCCGGGGTCCTGAGCGAGCGGTGTCACCGCCTGCTCAGGACACAGGCACCTGGCCCCCAGCGACGAGAGGTGAGTATGTCATTTTTTTTTTTTTGCAGCAGCATATGGGGCATAATCTGGAACATATGGGGCATAAGCTGTGGAACATATGGGGGCATAATATGGAGCATATGGGGGCATAAGCTGTGGAACATATGGGGCATAATATGGAGCATAAGGGGGCATAAGCTGTGGAACATATGGGGCATAATATGGAGCATAAGGGGGCATAAGCTGTGGAACATATGGGGCATAAACTGGAGCATATGGGGCATAATCTGTGGAACATATGGGGCATAATCTGGAGCATATGGGGCATAATCTGGAGCATATGGGGGCATAAACTGGAGCATATGGGGGCATAATCTGTGGAACATATGGGGGCATAAACTGGAGCATATGGGGGCATAAGCTGTGGAACATGGGGGCATAATCTGTGGAACATATGGGGGCATAATCTGTGGAGCATATGGGGGCATAATCTGGAGCATATGGGGGCATAACACTAGGACTACTGGACTCGTGACCCCGCCTAGAACTACTGAAAGGAGTCATTTTGACTCCTTGCTTGTTTTCGTTTATTTTTAGAGTTTCATTTGTGGTTATTTATTAATAATTATATTTTTTGTAATGTATTATTATTGTGAGATCCAACAGTAATGCTTTTGATTGTTTTTTTTCTGCTTTTCTTATTTTTCTACAGAAAATAACAATAATTATAATAGACGTTTTTCAAACATTTTTTTTTATTCAAGTGCACACATATAAACAACAACTGAAGAACAAAAAGCAGAGAAAATGTAGGTGGAGGAGCATAAAAATGAAAATATGGCGCAGAATTCACCTTCTAAACATTTGGTGTTTCGCATTTTAGGCATTGCCTTTGATTTATGGCAGTACATTGCCCACACAAAGACTTACCACAAGTCTTACAATTGCTGACAGATCTATTTTTCTTGCACTTTTCTTTGATCTGGCAAAATTTTGTTTGAACCATCACTTCTGAGCATGTAGAAACTTGGGACGTGGAACCCTTTTCCCTATCTGTGACATAAGGACCACTCAACTCTCTCACAAGCGTTTGCAAAAATGCCTTGCGTGACATTTTTTGGTGGGTTATCTCATTGAATATTATCCATGCATTTATACCCGCAAAGTCTAAGGCATTTTCAAATGCATGAACAGGCCATCTCCTTGTGCATGTTCGTGTGGTATATTTTCGTGCCATCTGATCCACTACATCTACTCCATATTTTGTTTCATTGTAAAACTTTACCGTTTCTGGAGTTTTTTTAGCGGAATCAGACGCAACAACAACATCTGGATGGACGGAACTCAAAATGACAACATTTTTGTTGGGCTTTCCTTGATATACTGTAAGTGTAAAATTGTCTTCATTTCTAAACACTTTAGTGTTGTACAATTCCTCTTTCATGGATTTTATTTCTTTAGGCACTTCTCGCCTTATCTTGTTCAGTGTTCCCACGATGGTTGTTCCTTTGCTTTTTAGCTGTTTAGCTAATTTTACTGAAGTAAAATAATTATCGGTTGTAACATTGCGACCTTTTTTCAAACACGGGTCCAATAACTTCATTACCACATGGTCAGCTAAACGGTCCTCAGCACGGCGTGTGTCATCTTTGCCTAGATAAGGGAAGCCATTTGCCAGATATTTGCTCTCCTTATCAACAGCTAGCCAATATTTGTGGCCATATTTATCTGGTTTGGAAGGCATGTACTGCGTGAATGGACACCTAGTTTTGCTTGGGAAAAGTTGCTCATCCACCGTTATGTATGGGCCAGGTTTGTAACACGCAATACAATTTTCAATAAACCTGTCCCACATAGTAGAAAATAGAGCAAACTTGTCCGTTTGCAGTCTCTCCGATCGAGTAGATTTCTCATCAAATCTGAGAAACCTCATAATTTCAACAAAGCGGTCCCTAGACATTGTCGCTTTGCAAAACGGTATTCCCCAGTCATTACACCAAATACTGCTAATCGAGTGACGGTTCGTGCCAGATATTCCACGAGCATAGAATATCGCAATGAATGCATCTAGCTCCTCATCAGATAGAGTAAACTGTAAATTATTGTTCCTGCATGCTTCTGCAAGCGTACAGTTCTTTATATGTGTCAATATATATGAATCAAAAATTAGCATAAGATAAGAGCCTAGAGTAAACAAGCTATTTTGTTCAGCATTACACAGTAATACAAGCAGGTAAAACACAAGGAAAATGTGAAAAGTTGACATGTAAATTGAACTACATCTATATGAACATCAGGGTAAATAAGACAGAGTGAAAAAATTATGCACAAAACTTTATAGCAACATTTAGTGACAAAAGGACCTCAAAATATAGTAGTATTAGTTCTTGCTAAATTTTGAAAAAAACGCGCAAATTTTTCACCAAAATTATTTATTCTCACAAAATCTTTTTTCACATCATATTTGAGGAAAAGTCACCGAGTTTCAAGCCGGAATTCTGAAAAATGTAGTCACAGAAGAGAAATAAAAAACGAAAGGAGTCAAAATGACTCCATCAGTAGTTCTAGTGATAATCTGTGGATCATCATATGGGGGCATAATCATTTTTCACCCTAGGCTTATACGCGAGTCAATAAGTTTTTCCAGTTTTTTGTGGCAAAATTAGGGGGCTCGGCTTATACACGGGTCTGCTTATACATGAGTATATACGGTATTTTAAAATTAAAATCCCATTTTAATAACTCGAGAATTGTTTCTTTAAGAGAACATGTTAGAAAAAAATGTTGTTTACCTATAACAATAGTGGCAATCTGCAGGTAAAAAACTGTGAAGTGGTGCATGCAGAGCAGTATGTCAGTCGCGGTGCAAGGAAGTGATTACAACACGCTCACTGAGTAGTAAGCACTGACCGCTCATTGCACCAATGCCGCCTCAATAACTGGAAGTGAGCGGCTACAATAAGAATATAACTTCATTTTCTCCCTGCAGCCATACTTCCAAAAGACACTTGTTCATGTTTTAAATATTTTTTCTTGCAAATTACCACCAATGCTGTAAATAAAGTAATTTTTTTTGTTCTCTTTAATAAACAAGTTAGTGTGAATCTGTAATCGTGTGCAGATCACCACCACAGCAATCTCCGTCCAGTATAACGGATGGCACCCATGGTAAGTACAGTACGTGCTGGAAGATTACTACGGACTTTTACTATTATAAAGTCTGAAGAAGCAGGGCAGAACCCATTTTTATGTCACCCAGTAGTAGACATCCAGATGTAATGTTGAGTCTGTCAACACAATTTACAATTTAGAAAGCTGGTAATTTTGTCTTATCAGTGATTTTCGGCAAGACCGTCAGCTAACTTACCCAGTGATACAAATTATTGACTTGTAAAACCCTTAGAGCACCATCGATGTATTATTAATAAAAGCATTAAGCAAAAAAAAACAAAAAACAGCTACATAAAACACAAAAATTACCTACAGAATAGTATTGAACTTTTTATTAGTCATTAATATCACTTCCTAAGAATCTCAATTTCACCATGTGCTATGCTTTCTGGTCATTATCTCTGAGAAAATTCCCTAGATGACCACTTTTAAATTTGGTTTGTTGTCTCAAAGAGCTTTCACTTTATAGCACTTTAAGCCATGGGCACACCCTGGCTCAGTGGTTAACACTGCAACTTTGCAACATTGGGGTGCTGGGTTCAAATCTCACCAAGGGCAACATCTGCAAGGAGTTTGTATGTTCTCTTCGCGTGTGTATGTGGGTTTCCTTCACATACTTTGGTTTCCAGAATTTAGATTGTGAGCCCCATTGGGGACAGTGATGATACTGTATGTAAAGCACTGCGGAATATGATAGCGCTATATAAGCAAAGCATAATAAATCAAGAGTTGGCATTCTCACCATGTGACCCTAGCATCAATTTAGTTATAAATCTACCATACTCTCAGACTTTATAATTGGCTACATTAAAGAGTAGAAAAATCTTCCATGTTAAAATAAATTTGCAAAAAAAAAATAACATTCCAATATCATACAGCTATAAGCGGATTATTTAATCCAAAAGAAAATACTGTAAGAGAAAAGTGAAGGCTCACATTATAAAAACAGTCTACATCATCCTGTTTTTATTGCTTTGCAGATTTTCCCTCTATGTCAATTCTGAAAGATAAAAACATTTTGTTTTTATCAGGTTCAGTGATATCTTTTATATAGTCTATATTGATCTTACTAAAATTCAGTTTGATGAAAATCATAAAAAAGCTAAGGAATTAGATTTAATAAATCAAGAGTAAAGAAATAAAATTTGCTGAAATGTGAGCAATAACTTCATCCTGCTGTCATAATCAATACATTTCTAGTATTGCCTTCAAGAAATCCAATGTAGGCACTGTAGGCTCATTGTGACAGCAAAGAAATACATCATTCTGAGTCACAGATCTGTCACATGTTAACTCCCTAGAGCTTCTCCGTTTTGCTACGCTGCACTCCAAAGATTTTCTTCAAAAAGAAAATATTCCCCTAGTGCCCATAGTACATTTTTTTGCTTTCTCACCAGGTGCACATTAACAGAGTTAAAAATTTCATTTTACGGTGCTACTTTAACCTTTGGTTTTTATATTAGCTAAAAACAAGCACAAAATAAATGTTTGCGTGCCCCACAACCGAAAACAGGTGGGACATTATTTCAAGGACAAGCAGTCTAATTCTTTGTCTTTTCCAACAAAAAACCCAGTGTAACGTCTGCTGCTCTTGTTAGCCTTTTTGTCAGATAAAATTGGGTTTCTATTTGTATAGTAAAAATTATCATTTTTTTATACAAAAATTTTATCTTTTCACAGTGCACATTTAGCATTTCTTCTGCAAAAGCAAAAGCACACTGTCTTTTGGGACTATAAGACGCACTTTTTTTGAACCCAAAATTTGGGGGCAAATGGGGGTACGTTATAGTCCAAATGTAGCCTTCCGGGGGGTTTTCGGCAGTGTTGAAGCAGGATCAAGGAGGCAGGGCCCTTCCTCAGGGGGCAGAGGTGGCAAAGCTCAAAGTCCATGGCTTAAGGAGTTGGGCCAAGTGGCGAATGGCGATGGAGACCCCGGCAGGACCAAAT
>JARQOD010000001.1:145544085-145607642 GCA_033576555.1 Oophaga sylvatica
TAAAAAACCAAATTTTCCCACCATTCTATGCTTTCTGGTATTATTCTGAAAAAATTTCCCTAATACCACTTTTTTTTTTTGGTTTGTTGTCTCAAAGCTTTCATTTATAGCACTTTTAACCCATGGGCACACCCTTGGCTCGGGTTAAAACACTGAAACTTTGCAAATTGGGTGCGGGGTTAAAAATCTCCCAAAGGCAACATCTCAAGGATTTTTGATGTTCTCTTCGCGTTGTATGTGGTTTCCTTCACATATTTTGGGTTTCCAGAATTTAGATTGTGACCCCATTGGGACAGTGATGATACTGTATTAAAAGCACTGGGGAATATTTTAGCGCTATATAACAAAGCATAATAAATCAAGAGTTGGCATTCTCACCATGTGACCCTAGCATCAATTTAGTTAAAAAATCTCCCATACTCTCAATTTTAAAAATTGGGCTACATTAAAGAGTAGAAAAATCTTCCATGTTAAAATAAATTTTGCAAAAAAAAAATAACTTTCCAATATCATACACATAAGCGGATATTTAATCCAAAGAAAATACTGTAAGGGGAAAAGTGAAGGCTCACATTATAAAAACAGTCTACATCATCCTTTTTTATTGCTTTGCAGATTTCCCTCTATGTAAATTCTAAAAGATAAAAACATTTTTTTTTTATCGGGTTAAAGTGATATCTTTTATATAGTCTATATTGATCTTACTAAAATTTCAGTTTGATGAAAATCATAAAAAAGCAAAGGAATTAGATTTAAAATCAAGAGAAAAAGAAAAAAAATTTGCTGAAATGTGAGCAATAACTTCATCCTGCGTCATAATCAATACATTTCTAGTATTGCCTCAAGAAACCCAAATGTAGGCACTGTAGGCTCATTGTGACAGCAAAGAAATACATCATTCTGAGTCACAGATCTGTCACATGTTAACTCCCTAGAGCTTCTGCCGTTCTTGCTACGCTGTCACTCCAAATGATTATTCTTCAAATGAAAATATTCCTCCATAGTGCTCCATAGATACAGTTTATGTCTTCTCATCCAGGTGACACATTTATCATGAGTTTAAAGTTCATTTTACTGTGTGCTACTTGTAACCTTAGGTTATATGGATTAGCTAAAAACAGAGCACAACTAAATGTTTGCTGTGCCCCACTATCCGAAAACAGGTGGGACAGTTATTTCAAGAGTACAACTAGCAGTCTAATTACTTTGTCTGTTTGCCAACACAGAAACACTCAGTGTAAGGCGTCTGCTGCGTCTTGTTAGCCTTTATGTCAGATAAATTGGTTACTATTTGTATGAGTAAAAAATATATCTTATTTATATCAAAGATTTTATCTTTGCACAGTGCAGTACATTCAGCATTACTTCTGCATAAAGCATAAAGCATTCACTGTCTTTTGTGGACTATAAGACGCACTTTTTTTGACCAAATTTGGAGGCAAATGGGGGTACGTGTTATAGTCCAAATGTAGCCTTCCGGGGGGTTGCGGCAGTGTTGAAGCAGGATCACAGGAGGCAGGGTCCCTTCCTCAGGAGGTCAGAGGTGGCAGAAGCAGTGCAATGTCCATGGCTTCAAGGAGTTGGCTGCCAGAGGTGGCGAATGCGCAGATGGAGACCTCGGCAGGACCAAGATTCCAGTCTGCGCATAAGGTGCAGTTTGCACAGCTTTAGGAAAATGGCCACCATGAAAGCAATGCACTGAGCTCTGCCTCACCACCAACACCAGGTCCGCAGCATTGCACCACTGGGGCACCAAAATTCTCCCACCCAGGACTCACAGCATTTCCCCACTATTGCCACCGCCAGCTTCCTAAGGTAGGGACCATGCCTCCTGTAATCTCGCTCTACCGCCATCACCCCCGGTAAGATACCTTAACCCCTTAACGACCACTGATAGACCTTTTTACAGCGGTAGTTAAGGGTACTTATTCCTCAGTACCGCTTTTTAATGGAGCTGAGAAATAAGTGTATAGAGCCCCCCAAGTGTCGGAAAATCTACGGGGTCTCGGCTACCAGTTTTACTGACCCCAGTGTTGCGTTCACCTTTATTCACAGAACAGCAGCGACCGAAAAAAGTCCCATTTATTTCTCTCTCCTCTCTCCTCTGATATGATCTAGCACATCAGAGAAGAGAGAAATGGGGTCCCCAGAGCCCCCCAATGCCTGCAATGTCCCCCAGTCCTTCCGGCCGTGTCTCCCAGCCCTCAGCATCTTCTTCCGGGAAGAAAATGGTATGGGCAGTGCACCCGTTGAGAACTGTCGGCAGTCACCCGGCAACAATAGGAGACTTCTCTTATTGGTTCATTTTGATCACTGTGATAGACCCTATCACAGTGATCAAAATAAAAAATAGCAAATCAAACCCCCTTTTATCACCCCCTCAGTTAGGTAAAAATAAAATAAAAAAAATTATTTTTTCCATTAAATTTAGGGTTACAGTTCGGGTTATAGCTAGGGTTAGGGTTTGGCTAGGGTTAGGGTTATGGTTGGGGTTATAGTTGGGGTTATATTTTGGGTTGGGGTTTGGTAGGGTTGGGGCTAGGGTTAAAGCTAGGGTTAAGGTTGGTCTAGGGTTAGGGTTGGGGGTAGGGTTAGAGCTAGGGTTAAGGTTGGGCCAGGGTTAGGGCTATAGTTGAGGTTAGGGTTGTGTTGAGGTTAGGGTTGTGGTGATGATGTTATGGTGGTGTTGAGTTTGGGGTTGTGGTTAGGATTAGGGGTGTGTTGGGGTTAGGGTTGGGGCTAGGGCTGTGTTAGGGTTGGAGTTAGGATTCGGGGGTTTCCACTATTTAGGTACATTGGGGGTCTCCAAAATGACATCGCACCTGCCATTGATTCCAGCCAATTTTGCGTTGAAAAAGTCAAATAGTGCTCCCTTCTGAGCACTGCCATGCGCCCAAACAGTGGCGTTCCCCCCACATACGGGGTATCAGCATACTTAGGAGAAATTGCATAACAAATTTTGTGGTCCATTTTCTCCTGATATCCTTGTAAAAATAAAAAAGTTTGGTTCCAAAGTAATTTTTTTGTGAAAAAAGTAAAATGTTCATTTTTTCCTTTCCACATAGCTTTAGTTCTCGTGAAGCACCTGAAGGGTTAATAAACTTATTGAATGTGGTTTTCCGCACCTTGAGGGGTGCAGTTTTAAGAATGGTGTCACTTTGGGTATTTTCTGTCATATTGACCCGCTAAATTCACTTCAAATGTGAGGTCATCCCTAAAAAAATGATTTTGTAAATTTTGTTGGAAAAATGAGAAATCACTGGTCAACTTTTAATCCTTACAATGTCCTAACAAAAAAAAATGTTTTCCAAAATTGTGCTGATGTAAAGTAGACATGTGGGAAATGTTATTTATTAAATATTTTGTGCGATTTGACTCTCTGATTTAAGGGCACAAAAATTAAAAGTTTGAAAATTGCTAAATTTTCAAAATTTTTGCCAAATTTCCGTTTTTTCATAAACGCAAGTCATATCGAAGAAATTTTAAAACTAACATGAAGTACAATATGTCACAAAAAAACTGTCTCAGAAGCAGTGGGATCCATTGAAGCGTTCCAGAACTATAACCTCATAAAGTGACAGTGGTCAGAATTGTAAAAATTAGCTTGGTCATTAAGTACCAAATTGCTCTGTCACTAAGGGGTTAAATTCAGACTATAAGATGGCCAAACATCTAATAAAAAAATCTTTTTTTTTTCCTATTTTCATCCTCCAAATTTGGGGTGTATCTTATTGTCCGAAAAATACAGTAGTTTGCAAATAAAATTTCTTTTTTGGGATCGGTGATGTCCCTGCCAATAGATATTCATGTCATGATATAATAATAATATATCATTGCCTCCTATTTTAGTAAATCACTTTAATGTGTAATATGATTAATGTAACCGAATAAATGTTTTATTATATATTAGAGAATTCAGTTACAGTAATAATTCATACTATTTGCAATTTAAGAATTCCTATATTATGCCATAAGTAAAGATGATTAAGTGGTCTATGTTTAAATGATAAAAATGCAAAAGATACAGCCAGCACCCTGAGCAAGCCACCACACAACAAAAGAGAATTATTGTCAGTCCCAGTGGTGTTAATGAACAAAACAGACAGCACAGACCAATGTTATTTAATGGAGAGGTGCAGAGGAACATTTTTTTTCACTGATCAAATCTGCACGTGAAAACAAATCGCCACCTGCACTAGTTTCTTCCATCAATCAGTTAAGACTCACCCATTGAAGTCTGAGTACGTTAAAAAAAAAAGGATACCATATGGAGCCAGAATAAAGCATCTAATTATTACGGATACATTGCAATTCTGTCACATAGGAAACTGTAACTGGTCATGTAAATGATTAATAGCTGCGGCTATAAAAAAAAAAACACAGACTTTATAAGGACAAGTGTTTGAGTTTGCACTTAAGCATGAATTTATGGAAATTAAACTTATTTATCATTTTGCACTGTTATATAGCAACATCATATTCTACATACATTATCATCACTGTCCCCAGTGAGGCTAACGCTTTAAATTCCATATCAGAACATCTTTGAAGTGTAGGAAGAAACCCATGCAAACAGGGGTAGAACATACAAACTCCTTGCAGATGTTGTCCTTGGAGGGATTTGAACCCAGGACCCCAGCGCTGCAAGGCTGAAGTGCTAACCACTGAGCCACTTTAACTCAATTCTCTGTGGATCAATCTGCTAATCTCAAGTTATGATTTCTAAACCCTGGGTTGAATTACTAGTGTCTAGTAAGCCACAAAGAAATCAACAAAGAAACAGCAGAGTCTTATGGTAACAGAGAGGATGGAAAAATGCCAGAAACTACAACTCTGCATCTCTCATCCCTCCTTTTTCATTGGACTACATCTAACTGAATCATACTGAAGATTTGCCCCAATAATTATGTCATTGAGGAAAAATATTTGCTGAAGGTTTTTGAAGCAGGGCCTGATGTTCACAAATGGAAATTAAAAGTGATCCAACAATAGCATGTACCTATTATTATACTGTATTAATGCACAACTGTATGTCTTAAAATAATCAGTTCCTTTTCCTTGCGCAAAAAAATTCCAACCTTCATATGTAGCCCATGGCTACTTTAATGAAAATATTAAAAGTTATGACTTTCAAAACGATTCAAAATAGTCCAAAATAGTTCTCCCATACAGTAAAGTGAGAAGTCGAAGAAACTCAGTAGTTTAATTCCATTTTCTTTATTCAATATAAATATTAAATGAAAAAGGCCAGGGGACGCACATGCTGGAAGCATTACCAGACAAGTCTGTATTACGTAGTTCCATGCTTCTGCAGGTCAGAAAGCTCTCAGTAGAGAAAATGGATTATAACTACTGGTGAGTATCTTCCTCATCTTGCTCTATGGATGAACTATGTGAATTGTTGCTATTCCATGAAAGAGCGCCATGTTTTAGTTAACCAGCGCTGTGACAGTGATAGTGCTCCACTTCAGCCCAGCAATTTGCAGCTGGTGTTTGGAGAAAACCAAGCCTAATCCTTTATTAATTGGATAATTCCAATCTGCTATATGCGTAAGATGTAAGCTATCCCTTTAGGTGATTATTTTGCTAGTTTCATAGGTTCTAGCTCACTTTTGGAAACTATCAAAAATGCCATGTTTACTAGTGGCGTTCATACAGGGTTGTCCAAAAAGAATAGCTATAGGTGTAAATTTCATTATTTACCTAATGAATGATTTACAATTAAACTTTCATAAGTTTTAGATACATACACCCAAACTATTTGTCAGGCTGATTATTGTTGTAAACAAGATTTGGCATACAACCTGATACCCAAAAAACTGTCTAAAAAATTAAGCATTATTTCACCTTCCAATAATATAAGTGTTTTTCAAACAAACAAAAAAATCCATCAAAAATAAGTATTTGCACTCAATACTTGGTGGAATCCTTTGGCCAGATCAGGCGCTTCAGCGGCTGTTTATGGGCATCAGCCTGTGACACTCCTGAGGTGTTATGGAGGCCCAGGATGCTTTGATAGCGGCCTTAAGCTCATTCAGAGTGTTGGGTCTTGCGTCTCTCAACTTTCTCTTCACAATATCCCACAGATTCTCTATGGGGTTCAGGTCAGGAGAGTTGGCAGGCCAATTGAGCACAGTAATACCATGGTCAGTAAACCATTTACCAGTGGTTTTGGCACTGTGAGCAGGTGCCAGGTCGTGCTGAAAAATGAAATCTTCATCTCCATAAAGCATTTCAGCCGATGGAAGCATGAAGTGCTCCAAAATCTCCTGATAGCTAGCTGCATTGACCCTGCCCTTGATGAAACACAGTGGACCAACACCAGCAGCTGACATGGCACCCCACACCATCACTGACTGTGGGTACTTGACACTGGACTTCAGGCATTTTGGCATTTCCTTCTCCCCAGTCTTCCTCCAGACTCTGGCACCTTGATTTCCGAATGACATGCAAAATTTGCTTTCATCAGAAAAAAGTACTTGGGACCACTTAGCAACAGTCCAGTGATGCTTCTCTGTAGCCCAGGTCAGGCGCTTCCGCCGCTGTTTATGGTTCAAAAGTGGCTTTACCTGGGGAATGCGGCACCTGTAGCCCATTTCCTGCACACGCCTGTGTACGGTGGCTCTGGATGTTTCTACACCAGACTCAGTCCACTGCTTCCTCAGGTCCCCCAAGGTCAGGAATCGGTCCTTCTCCACAATCTTCCTCAGGGTCCGGTCACCTCTTCTCGTTGTACAGCGTTTTCTGCCACATTGTTTCCTTCCAATAGACTTCCCATTGAGGTGCCTTGATACAGCACTCTGGGAACAGCCTATTTGTTGAGAAATTTCTTTCTGGGTCTTACCCTCTTGCTTGAGGGTGTCAATGATGGCCTTCTTGACATCAGTCAGGTCGCTAGTCTTACCCATGATGGGGGTTTTGAGTAATGAACCAGGCAGGGAGTTTTTAAAAGCCTCAGGAATCTTTTGCATGTGTTTAGAGTTAATTAGTTGATTCAGAAGATTAGGGTAATAGGTCGTTTAGAGAACCTTTTCTTGATATGCTAATTTTTTGAGACAGGTTTTTTGGGTTATCAGGAGTTGTATGCCAAAATCATCAGTATTAAAACAATAAAAGACCTGACAAATTTCAGTTGGTGTGTAATGAATCTAAAATATATGAAAGTTTAATTGTAATCATTACATTATGGTAAATAATGAAATTTAGCACTATATGCTAATTTTTTGAGAAGGACCTGTATATATATATATATATATATATATATATATATATATATATATATATATACGCTGCTCAAAAAAATAAAGGGAACACTTAAACAACAGAATATAGCACCAAGTAAATCAAACTTATGTGAAATCAAACTGTCCACATAGGAAGCAACACTGATTGACAATCAATTTCACATGCTGTTGTGCAAATGGAATAGACAACTGATGGAAATTATTGGCAATTATCAAGGCACACTCAATAAAGGGGTGGTTCTGCAGTTGGGGACCACAGACCACATCTCAGTACCAATGCTGTCTGGCTGATGTTTTGGTCACTTTTGAATGTTGGTTGTGCTTTCACACTCGTGGTAGCATGAGACGGACTCTACATCCCACACAAGTGGCTCAGGTAGTACAGATCATCCAGAATGGCACATCAATGCAAGCTGTGGCAAGAAGGTTTGGAGGAGTCGTAGGAGGGCAACAACCCAGCAGCAGGATGGCTACCTCCACCTTTGTGCACGAATGGAACAGGAGGAGCACTGCCAGAGCCCTGCAAAATGACCTCCAGCAGGCCACAAATGTGCATGTGTCTGCACAAACGGTTAGAAACCGAAATCCATGAGAATGGCCTGAGTGACCGAAGTCCACAGATGGGGGTATTGCTCACAGCCTAACACCGTGCAGGACGCTTGGCATTTGCCACAGAACACCAGGAATGGCAAATTCCCCACTGGTGCCCTCTGCTCTTCACAGAAAGCAGGTTCACACTGAGCATATGTGACAGATTCTGGAGATGCTGTGGAGAGCGATCTGCTGCCTGTAACATCCTTCAGCATGACCGGTTTGGCAGTGGGTCAGTAATGGTGTGCGGTGGCCTTTCTTTGGAGGGCTGCACAACCCTGCATGTGCTCGCCAGAGGTAGCCTGACTGCCATTAGGTACCGAGATGAGATCCTCAGACCCTTTGTGAGATCATATGCTGGTGTGGTTGGCCCTGGGTTCCTCCTAATGCAGGACAATGCCAGACCTCATGTGGCTGGAGTTTGTCAGCAGTTTCTGCAAGATGAAGGCACTGAAGCTATGGATTGGCCCACCTGTTCCCCAGACCTGAATCTGATTGAGAACATCTGGGACATCATGTCTTGCTCCATCCACCACAGACTGGAGCTGGCGGATGCTTTACTCCAGGTCTGGGAGGAGATCCCTCAGGAGACCATCCGCTGCCTCATCAGGAGCATGCCCAGGCATTGCAGGGAGGTCATACAGGCACAGGGAGGTCATACAGGCACGTGGAGGCCACACACACTACTGAGCATCATTTTGACTTGTTTTAAGGACATTACATTCCACTTTAATTTTGTGTGTGACTCCAAATCGCGGCCTCCATTAGTTAATAAATTTGATTTCCGTTGATGATTTTTGTGTGATTTTGTTGTCAGCACATTCAACTTTGTACAGAACAAAGTATTCAATGAGAATATTTAATTCATTCAGATCTAGGATGTGTTATTTGAGTGTTCCCTCTATTTTTTTGAGCAGTATATATATATATATATTTTTTTACACTTACCTCTTAAAAAATGTTGTCAATGCATTTTTTTCATCTTATGATCTTTATGTTATAATAGCATTGCGCATCTCAACTACTCTTGTTTCCTCAGTTTTGTCTACAAAGCAGTAGCATGTACATTTATTGATTCTAATGTGTGCACTATGATGACAGGCACTCATATACACATTACATTTCCCAACAGCACCCATGTTTACCAGTTTGGAGTCCACAATTTAAGTAAAATGTGACTGCAGATAACAGTACTGATGTAGTATGTATAGCTGTCAAATGTGGCAATTAAAACGGGTATTTCAGAAGCAATAATGCACAGTTATCTGTAAGTTTAATAGATTTTTTTTACATTTTTTTATATATATACTGTATATATATATTGTTTCAACAACATTTTCCTGCCTTTCAAAAAAGGATAAAAACCAAAACTCTATGTTTGTAGGTATCAGATACTCAATTAGAATAAACAAAAGAAACAAAAATGGAGCAGAATACGTAAGATAATTCAGTATACTTGAGGCAGGTGCAGATGACTGTAGATTCTCTCCTACGAGAAAATCAGGCATGTTATGCAAATGACACTCTGATCACACTCACACATGTACTCTAATTCTCTTGGATGAAAAAATCAGTGCCCAATGTGAGAAGATGGAGGACAACATTTCCCATCATCTTCATTGTGTCAACCAATGTTTTCCAAGCACTCATTGACTTGCATGGCCAAGTGCGATCCAAATATCGGATCAAACTCGAGCACTCAGCAATTTTTTTAAGTAATTAAACATGTGCACAAAACCATAGACTAGCATTGGTCCGAGTGCAATCTGACGTTTTATTAGATCGCGCTCAGAGTGAAAATACGCTCATCAACACCTGCACTTATACTACATTCTTATTATATAACTCATTTAGATTGGCAAGTATTGTATGCTTTCCAGAAAACACAAATCCACCCACAAATTACTGCAATATCTCATAAAACAGTAGAGTATGTCTTTCATGCCTTAGTAAGTGCTAAATTATTGACTTCAAGGCTATTGTTTTAACTTAAACCTGATGTTTCATTATAGTGGTAAAATAATGACAATACAGCTTGTTAAAGTGAGCACTAGGCTGAGATGTTCGATTTTGCTAGATGCTTCAATTGAATATATTTCAGGAAACAATCTTATCAATATTCTAATTGTATACATTAAATATTACTCTACCTTTTCATATGGATTTAATTTCCAGTTATAACTATAGCAGGTGAAATAAGTATTGAACAAGACACCAAATTTCTAAGTAAATATATTTCTAAAGGTGCTATTGACATGAAATTCTCACTAGATGTCGGTAACAACCCATCCAATCCACACAGGCAAAGAAGTCAAACCACAGATATCCATTAATTAAGTTTTGTGTAATAATGAGAAATGACACAGGGAAAAAGTATTGAACGTGTTTATTGAAATGTATTAATACTTTGCTCAAAAGCCTTTGTTGGTGATTACAGCTGTCATGTTCATCTAAAAGCTGCAGGTGGAATTGCCATCTCTGACAGAGGCATTTAACTCGTGCTAACATGAAGCATATCACAAGAAACGCCCATCAGCACCCCTGTCAAGGGATAGCGTGGCACCAATAGGTTGACGTGACAGCAGGGGGTCTGCAGAAGACCCATGTGGTGTTATTGTGAACCTCCCATGAACGCTGGCTTGTGGCCGGCGTTCATAGGAGATCAGGATATATGCTAAGGCCCTGCTATCTGATCGTAACTTCAAGTCTCCTAATGGTATTACGGAAGCAAATGAAAAGTAAAAGAAAAAAGGTTTTTAATAATATTAAAAAAGAAAAAATCACAAATCAATCCCTTTGCCATATTCAAAATAAAACAAAACATAAAAAATAAAAAATACACGTATTCGCGGTGTTCAGAAATGTCTGATTTAACAAATTATAAGTAAATTAATCCGATTGGTAGATGGCATAACAATAAAAAAAATCGAAACTCTAGAATTATGCTTTTTTTGGCTGCTGCAACATTGCAATAAAATGCAATAACAGGCCAACAAAACATTGTATCTAATAAAATCAATAGCTCGGCGCGCAAAAAAATAAAATCTCATCCAACCCTAGGTCACGAAATATAGACATGCTACGCATTTCAGAAAATGGTGACTTTTTTAACCACTAAAATAAAAATGAACCTAGACATGTTTCCTATCTGTGTACTCCTAATGCCCTGGAGAATCATAATGGCAGGTCAGTTTTAGTATTTAGTGAACATGGTAAATAAAAAACTCAATAAACAATTGTGGAATTGCACCTTTTTTGCTATTTCAATACACTTGGATTTTTTTCCCATTTTTCTGTACACGGTGTGGTAAAACCAATGGTGCCGTTCAAAAGTACAACTCGTCCTGGAAGAAACAATGGCCCTCACATGGCCATATTGACAGAAAAATACAAAAGTTATGGCTCTGGGAAGAAAGGGCGCAAAAATTGAAAAGCAAAATCGTCCAGCGGTGAAGAGGTTAAACAATCACTTTTCATCCATGGCCATCAATCAACAAACTGTTCAAAGGATCATTCAGCAAGGACCAAGACAAAAATCAAAGTTCACCACCTAATATAATAAATTTTACACAAGAAGAAGTAGCCTTGTGTCTTAGGCATTGCTTGTCAGGCTATGTGTAATAATTTAGTTTTGTATATTTGTTTTGTCTTGTTGTTGCAGTGTATATGTGATGAAAGTCATCTAGTCAGAAATGTTATAAACTGATACACTATTTCTTGATTTCAATAAAAATTAGCCCTTTTTTGAGAGTTCCGGATTCCACACATTTTATATTAAGCTTTTAATAAAAGGTCTGGATGATTTGCTCAGTATACATAACATTATGGGTTACAGATAATTTAGTGACAAAAAATTTATAATTGGTGGTGAAATGTTGAACTTGATGGACCTGGGTCTTTTTAATCCATGTAACTATCATGCTATTGAGTACACATTTGATTTGCATCAAATCAATTTGTTGAACTGTACAGCATACAAAATGATTTCCTTATATGTGACAGAGTAAAAAAGTGAATATATAACATAGACAGTGTACTCATGTAATAGTAAGATTTTTAATACATGTACAGTCAAGATGTCAGATGTGTGTAGAATTTCTATAGATTAGGCAAATAATCTACTTTTTTGCTTTCTTTGTATTGCCAGATATTGAGTCACCGCTCAAACATTTATCCTTCTGATCACAGCTGTTGACTTGATATGCCAATAGATACATTGGCAAGGAGAAGCAATGCATAAGTAGAAAGAAGATAATCTTCTGCATTCATACATACTGAGAAAATAGATCCCACTACAAAATAGTAGAAGCATACTAACAAATTTAATACATGAATATATTCTATAGTGGAAGAAAGACTGTTGTTGCACAATATTATTCCTGTAATATTTTTTTCTGGTGGTTCCCACAGTTCATGTACTTCTTTTGTAAGAATAGTTAAAAGACAATGGTGCTTATCACATATTGAAAAAGCTTTTTTAAAAAAATAAACAGGGTAAGGAAAACATGAGCAATTGTCTATGTCAATAAGATTGCATGTTTTAGCTCAGAAAATTATTTTTTATTACGCATTTTCTGTCGTATAAGACGACTTTTCAACCGCTGAAAATCATCTCAAAAGTCTGGGATCGTCTTATCCGCCGGGTGTCTTATATGGCAGGTGCGGAGCTTTGCGGTCACCACATATGTGTCACGGGTGTGTCGCGGCGGAGATCGTCGCGATTGCACACCCTGACTTCGCACAGCTGAGTTTCTGGTGCTGGGTGTTTTTCAGCACTGAGGGAGTTAATTCTTTCTCTCTCGATTCTGGACAGACCAGCCTCGCCCAGCTGCGATTTATGTTTTGTTAATTAGCTTCCTTCATATACCTGCTGGTCTGCTGGGGAAGTTGCCGGTGAAAGCATTCATTCAGACCAGCAGAGCGGATCGTTTCTGAGAAGACTTAAGCTAAGAGTGCCTGTTGTGGTTTTTCCTCTCCTCGCTTATTGTTTATCTTCTTAACCTTTTGTGTTCCTCTGTAGTGGAAGTTTTGTATGCAAGGCAGTGTTTTCTTTACCCCTGTCTGTCTCGTTTGTATTTGACTGTGTGTAAGCTGTTGCCTGCCCATTCCCTGTGGTGGTAATCAGGGTCCTTCTCAGGACTAGATTACAGTGGTCAGGGATCTACAGGAGACAGGGTTACGCTGGCGGCCTGGACCTCTGTACCATTAACAGTACCTCCAGGTAGAGGGACTAGTCAGGACCCCAGTTCAGGGTCAGCATAGACCCCGGTCCACCTCTATCCTGAGACAGCGTTTCACGTGCACAGTATAGACCCACAATACATTGGATATATTGTCAGGTAAGACATTGCTGGCAGATTCTACGTATACATGTTGATATTTTCTATAATATGAAATATAGAGTGTTGTCTCATTAGATATATGTTACTATCATAGAATATATCTGTTATACGTCGTGACAATATGGTGCGGGAAGCGGTCCCGATGACGAGGTGCCTCACCGGGAAGGTGTAAGTGAATCAAGCCCGCCCTTCTATCCTATTACCTCCTTCTCTTTCACCCGTCTGGCAAACCCTTCTCTGCCTCTCAAATCTCGCAAGGATGGAAGTGAATCGGCCCACGCCTAATCATCAGGACTGCTCTCCGCACCATATGCGGCGATTGCAGAGCTCCGCACCCACTGTGTAAGACGACACCCGGCATATAAGATGACCCCGACTTATACGGCGAGTATATCCCAAACTCTATATTTTAAATAGAAAAGTTGGGGGTCGTCTTATACGCCCAGTCGTCTTAATATGCCAGAAAATACGGTGTGTAAAATGAACAGTAGGGAAGTTTAGGTAGATGAATGTATTTTGATAAAATTTATAAATATTTCTATCATAAATATTTATACATATCATGTATTGCTTTTAAATTTAATGAAATCCCCCTACTGTCTTTCTTAACACAGTATGTTCTAATGTTTTAAACTGCATGAAAAATGGCATTAAAAAATGCCATAAAGATGCCACAAACCAAAACGCTTTGTATGCATTTGCTGACTGTTCATTTCTAGAGATGAACAGATCTGTAAAGATTCAAATTCTTTAATTAACTAAAATATGTGTTATGTTTGTTTATTTTGCTGGACAAGATTACCATTTTTTTCAAAAATTGTTTCTCTGCAAAGTGAATGTTCCTTATCCTGTGGCATCTCTCCAAATCATAAAAAACATTATATAAAAAAAATAGTAATTAATACTCACCTTAACGTTCACTTGGACCTAACTGTGGGCATCATGTGTCATAACATTGTGATATTACGATACATGCCACAATGGTGCAGAGCACAGTGACTTCCGAGGCCTAGTCCAGGCAGAAGCCGTGGTCTAGAATAAAGAGAATGTGCGCAGCAGAAAAGAGGAGGCTCCGATTACTGGATGTGGGACAGGAGACCGGTGAAGTGAGCATTAAGTTTTTTTTAACCATTTCCCTGACCTTCTATGGTTAAGCAAAATGGCAGCCACAACTTGATGAATTTGCAAGGCGCAAACTGCAAATAATCTGTATTCTCATGAATATGGATTTTTGTAAAATTCAAGGACAATTCAATTCACTTATCTCTAGCTATTTCCATTCCTCTATACAAAATGTATGTGATATGTGCCAATCAAAAGCTGATATCTATAGAAGTTGTTCAGGTGAATATTTTAAAATATTTTGAAAGTCTTTTCTGACAGGTCCGAGACAGATCAAGTTATAAGGGCAGTTCACAAACCAAGATAAAGATCAACCTGCTAGGTCCCTCCCCTCGGTGTCAGAGGGTGGGCTAATAATCTATACCCTTAGCTCCCTGCAGAATTTTTTCCCAATATCTAAGAAAGGGGTTAACTTTCTCCAGGACGATCGGCTCAGGACACGAGAGGTACCAGCGAATGCAGTTTGTTTTGCCTGTTGCAAACATGGCCCGATTGGCCCTCCACCACGACCCAATCTCTATATCTCAGGTCCCCGAGCCATCACCGACTCGGGAGTCGCACTGTCAGATGCCCGAGGTCTGCAGGATCACACAGATATTTTTTATGAGTCTGTACCTCAAAAGACGTGCTCATAATTCATAATCCTAGAACGGAGTAGTGGCTGGGAGAGACAATGGATGTGTTTTCTGTGTCTAGCTGACAGGTATAATCTAATTGAAGCCCCCAGGTGTCTCCAGGCCCCATGCTGGCGTGGCTCCGTACTCCAGCTTTGAAGTCCTGTTTTGGGCCTGATCTACTTAGCATACTAAAGACCTTGTTATTCACAGTGGAGACTAAACCCTGTTGTCTTCAATATGCCTACAGGCCATGGGGTTTACGAGCAGTTACAGTAGCTGCCTATGGCTCTGTGAAAAGACAAAATGGCAGCTGGGACAGGCCAGGCTAAGACATGGGGCGAGAACTATGCCCCATATCCAAGACGGTGGCTGTTCCTTCATCACAAAAGGGATAAGATATATAATTTGTCACAAAGTAATCCATGGCATCTGTAGAGATCAAATGGCCCAGGTTCCTGTAGACACCTTGACTTTAGGTGTAACATTCTATATTAAAATATTTCTAAATCGGTTATTGCTGCAATTTTTAAAGAAATTGGGTTAAAAGTAGAAAGTAATACATTAAATACTTACTGTAGATGCTAAAAAAAACTTTGAAAATTAAAGAAAAAAAATTGGTAAATATTTTACATGCATATTTTGAACATTATGATTTAGTTTGATGGTTCTTACTAAATATTGAAATATTTAAAACTTTTTAAAATAATGTTACAACTTAATAAAAAATATATAAAAAATAACACATGAACAAAACAAAGAAAGTACCAAATACAGCTACATCCCTACTACTTTAAAGTATATTTTAATAAATGGTGTCCTTCACACGACATTAGTACAGTGATAGGAGGAATGAAAAGGAAGGTGAATAGAAAGAAGCAGATAAAATAAGAAACACAGCTTTGATTTAAGTTTGCTTCCTTTTTTATATATACAAAACTACAAACAGGTAGAATTGATTTAAATCAAACAGAATTTAAATCACGATTTAAATCACGATTTAAATCACTAGTCATGTAGGCTTGATTTAAATCAGTGATTTAAATCAAGTTTCTACCAAGACGGATATCTATTTCATCATGTGCGATACACCCCAGACCGGTGTATCTAATTTCATATGCGCGATATCCCATGACGGTGTAATCTAATCTAATGCGATTGACATTACACTCATCACCTTATGAATCACTGATGTCATGTGCATGGAATAATCCAGTGTGTGATAATCTCCACGTATCTGTGCTCAGTTATTAATTGACAGCTAGATGAACTAACAGAATAGACTGCCGGTAGTCCTCAGTGACAGCCAAATTGTCAGTATCAGTGGCAGATCCAACAAAAATGGCTCCCAATGGCTCCGTCTGTGAGCCTAAACTACATCCTCTGTTATTACAAAACCAGTAACGGAAGGGAAGTAACAACATGATCAGATTTACTACTGTCGCAATAGGCTAGCAGTTATTTTCAGGGAGCTGCCTGCCTATGTTTAAAGTGGAAATACCAAACATTTTACACTTATTTTCAGATTTTTTTCTCGGCCTGCGCCATTATAAGGAAGAATGTAATAAACCTCAGATCGTACCAAAACAGTATCCAGACTTGTTTGTCTGTGGCTATGCTGCAGTATGGTGCAAGATTTCATTTCATTTTTTGGATGCTTGCCTTCCTCCTCCTCCACCTTAGAATTCCATTCTCTTGTGTTGTGCAGATTATTCCAGCCTAAACAATCAAAACATATTGTCTAACTTCTTGGTACTGGCATGAAGGGCTTATTCTGTATTCTAGGTTTGAGAAACAATAGGATTAAGTGTTTTCTCAACTTGTTCATGTTGTAACATTTTTGCCGTGATAAAGTAGTTCTGGGAAACCCCTGCGGTAGTCAAATTCAGATTTGAGACTGCGTAATATATAAGCAGTTCTGTGATTTAAGAGAGAGAACAGTGCCATCATCCCATCATGAAACCTATGCTATAGAAGTCATAGGCATTGTAATTTTACCACATATCCAGCCTTTAATTCTCTGTAGGTTAAACAACTCCTTTATCTCATTGATGGAAGAACCTTTGGATGGTAAAATATTTTCCTCAAAAAGCAGTTTATTGAAAAAATCCGATTTTGATAAAAAAATCGATTTAAATCAAAAAATGATTTAAATCAAAAAATCCGATTTGTTTGTGTTTTTTAAAAATCATTGATTTTATCCACCCTGACCACAAAGATGTTTGTGTCAGAATAAGTAAAAGAAATCTGCATAAGCTTGTTTAAAAACAGCTTTTTTAGCACTGGGAAAATCAAAAATCCACCAAAACAGTTGGTTTAGTGCAAAATGTTCTAATCTTCTGCATGGCATAATGTAGCTACTTTACTTAAATGCATTCTATCTACTTGCAAAGCTAAACGTCTGTGTACAATATGAGAAGGATAGATCATACAAATGCTACAAATATGTGCTTAATACCCGTTTTGAAACAAAAAGTAAAAAAAAAAATTCAGCAAACACTGATTGCATTTTAATCTTTCTTTCCTTATTGACAACCTTTTCCTGGATACAAGTTCAACTAAAAGAACTGACATTTTTCCACCTAGATAAATAAAAATTGACATATTTTATGAATCATCTACAGGTTGTGCTACTACTGAGATGTTTGGGGCATACCTTCACATGCCACTGATCACATATGACAGTACAATTATTTTTTAAGTCATACCTAATGAAAAAAAATGCACCAA
This sequence comes from Oophaga sylvatica, assembly GCA_033576555.1. Classification (NCBI taxonomy): domain Eukaryota; kingdom Metazoa; phylum Chordata; class Amphibia; order Anura; family Dendrobatidae; genus Oophaga; species Oophaga sylvatica. Next base: position 145,561,729 of record JARQOD010000001.1, read on the forward strand.
TCACCATTTGATACTGGCTTCAGAAGTTTATCTCTCCGAGGTTTTCAAGGAAAACATGCCCAATAATGTAGTGTCATATGTAAAAATTCTATGTCAGCACACAGAGCGCCTACGGTATGGAGGAGCAGAGTAATGTCTTTGTGGCACAGTACCCGAGCACATGGCTCTGACACAAATATTACCCTTAGGGCTCGCTCGCATGAGCAATGATTCTCTCTTCCGAGAATCAGATCGATTATGGTAATGACAGTTGGCTCAAGCTTTGATCCAAGTTTGATCAGAGTGTCAGTTTACAGTGTTCTGATACTCGGATTCGGATGAGAGAATTGGGTCACAGGTGTGAAGAAGTTGGAGAACATAATTTATCCATCTTCTCCATTGTCTGTGTCCACGTAAATCGCATTGCACTTGGATGACATATAAGTGCAGGCCGATGTTTTACAAGCACTAATAGACTTGTATGGGTGTGCTTTATGCGATTTGTGGAGACACTCTCAGCATGCTATGATTTGCTATGAAAAAAAATGCAGATCTGCACAGCCCCATAGTATAACATCATTGGGTAGCACTCATCCAAGTTATACGCTCGTGTTTAATTATTTTTTTAGTTTACCTAAAACAATTTTATTACAAGCTAAAAGAATTTAAAAGACTTGGATGCTCTACTATTTAACTATTTTATGTTCTGTGACATGATATTATGGCAAATTAGCTGTGCCAATGTCATCACTTGCATGTGCCAAGTATATTTTGTAGCTGACACCTCAATTCAATGGCTAGGATTTGTGATAAATCCTATATTAGCTGTTTAACACTTACATGCTGTGATCTGTGCTGACTGCAGCAGCTAAATACTTACAAAGTGGGAGTTCACTCCATCACCCCATTAGCCCATCCTAATAATAATAATAATCTTTATATAGCGCTAACATATTCCGCAGCGCTTTACAGTTTGCACACATTATCGTCGCTGTCCCCGAAGGGGCTCACAATCTAGATTCCCTATCAGTATGTTTTTGGAATGTGGGAGGAAACCGGAGTACCTGGAGTAAACCCACGGAGAACATACAAACTCCTTACAGATGTTGTCCTTGGTGGGATTTGAACCTAGGATTCCAGTGCTGCAAGGCTGTAGTGCTAACCAATGAGCCACCGTGCTGGGCAGCATTTGGCTCAGTGGTTAGAACTGTTGCTTTTGCGTCCTTGGTTCAACATCAGCAAGGAGTGTGTATGTTCTCCCCGTGTTTGCGTGGGTTTCCTCTGGGTACTCCATGCCAAGAATACCAGCACTGACATCGCATGAATGCTGCAGCAGGTGAGTCTAGATTGTTATTTGTATTTGTGGCACTGAAGTGATTAAGAAATTGTTGGCCAGTAGTGGACAATTCCTTTGAAGAGGTTTTCCCAAGAACAAATTTAATTTTAATCAACAGTTTAATCTTTGAATAATAGTAATTTCCACAATTGGATATGTTTAAAAAAATGTTCCTGTGCTAAGTTAATCTTATAAATGTGCCCCTGCTGTGTACTGTGTAATGGTCGTGTCTGACCGTGCAGGAACATGGTCTGATCATACCACATCTCCTGGGCAGGGGGGGAGGTAAAAGAGTACATAAATATTACAATATGAGAACACAGCTGATTCTTTCTTTGGGGTATAACATTGATTAAAAACAGGCAGTGAAATGTTTTACTTCACAAAAAGAATCAGCTGCGACCCCTTGCTGTCATGTCTATATACTCTGTAGCTTCCTCTCCTGCCCAGGAGCTGTGATATGATCAGACCATGTTCAAGCATGTAAATCTAGTAAAAAACTTGGCACTCAGGTAAATGTAGTAAGCAGATTTATTGTGTGTAGGCAATCCAAAAATAAAGAAGATGTTTCGGTCCTACAATGATCTTCATCAGTCAGTCAGATTGGAGTGTGCACAGGGTTACAGGCAGAAACAAACGCACAGGATCAGCAGCACATTTTCCAAATGAAATGCAAAATTTACTTTCATCTGAAAACAACACCTTGGACCACTGAGCAACAGTCCAGTTCTTTTTCACCTTGGCCCAGGTAAGATGCTTCTGGCATTGTCTATTGGTCATGAGTGGCTTGACACAAGGAATGGGACACTTGCAGCCCATGTCCTGGATATGTCTGTGTGTGGTGGCTCTTGAAGCAATGACTCCAGCAGCAGTCCACTCCTGAATCTCCCTCAAATTTTTGAATGGCCTTTTCTTAACAATCCTTTTCAGGCAGCAGTTATCTCGGTTGCTTGTGCACCTTTTTTACCACACTTTTTCCTTCCACTCAACTTTCCATTAATATGATTGGATACAGAACCCTGTGAACAGCCTTTGCAGGTGATTTTGTTAATTATTCTAATTTACTGAGATAATGACTTTTGACTTTTCATTGGTCGTAAGCCATAATCATCAACATAAACAGAAATAAACACTTGAAATAGATCACTCTGTAATGACTCTATATAATATATGGGTTTCTCTTTTTGTATTGAAGAACTGAAATAAATTAACATTTTGATGATATTCTAATTTTGTGAGTAGCACCTGCATTTTGTATGAAATGCTACAGAACTATTGCTAGAATTTCATTTTCTTACTGTGGATTTTTTTCAGGTTCTGTTATACAGTTCTACACAGGTTTAAAATTTGAACAAAGGGTCTAGTGTTCTGCTCGAATTCTCAGAATATAATAGGTCTTTGTAATACTTTGTTAAAATATTCTTTTTATTGGGAACAATACATTTTGTTATATTTCTTCTGAATAATAATGAACAAAGCTGCTGTTTAGAATACTAAAGGGTCTTACTATTTAAAAGCGATACATGAGTTTCTCATAATTGCCTCTAGTTTAATTACATCAGTATACAACATCTTAAGAAATGTTTCATGTTTATTAAAGCATCATTTAAAAAGAAGTCACAAAAAAACAACACACATCTAAATAAAACTTAAAAGTGTGATTGTTTTTAACTTGTTTCCTTTTAAAATATATTTCCCATCCCGGTGACAAAGATGTTTTGCGCTGCTTATAACATTCTAAATGTTCCTAGAGGATCACAAGCTACATCTGCATTTTTGTTCTGAGCTGAAATCTCCATATTTATGCTTTTATGAGTGGTGCTATAAAAGTCCTGAATTATATTAATTCTGTATTTCAAAGCCATTGTGTGCACTGAATAAAAAAAATAATTTGCATTTAGTAGAAGAAAACCTCTGGCAATATTTGAACAGAATTATTTTCTTGTTAAGTTGTTCCCATGCAGATTTTTAGACTATGTTAATGTTTTGTGAAATGTTTGCGCTCAGTATAAAGGAAAAGAGATCACTTCCACAAAACAGGAAGATAATGCGTGATTGATCTGTCAACTACATCACAAGTCCAAACCATTGAATTTGCTGAATCTCTTTGTAGTATTCATTGCTGACATTTAGATGTGGCATTTCCACTCGATGATTTATTGCATGTTTCTGAAAATTACATGGATGCAATGTATATAATGGAGGTATAAATCATTTTTGTATGACTGGGTTATTAACCTCCATTAATTCACTGACTGATAATTGTCATTTTATTGTGAATGTGGTCAATTGTTTAAATTTTTAGCCCATAGCCAGTTTTCACCTTCTTGACCAAGAAAAATTTTCCAATTCTGACCAGTGTCTATGAAGCAATGGAATGATTCAACATATCCCAATGATTCTGAGAATAATTTTTGTGACAAACTGTAATTTATGGTTGTTAGGGTCTGCGGAACGTACCTAATAGATATTGTAGAGAGGTGCGTTCGCAGACCGGGGTCCACCGTGCAGGCGATGCCCGCTGCTAGTAAGATGGCGAAAGTAGCGAACTTTGTTATCCCGCAAAGTCGCTAAAATAAACGCGTAGCACGCTGTGGCAGTAAGTGCGAACTCTGTTAATCACCAGAGCCGCTAACGGGAATGCCACAGCGCTATATGGCGATAAGTGCGAACTCACTTAGATTCAGTGAGCCGCAAAGTAAAACGCTAGGGCGCTGAACCAGCGTTATAAAGCGAACCCTGTTGCGTCACAGAGCCGCTGAGAAAAAGACTGTGTCCTGTTAGACTCACAGGGATACACAGATAACTGCTGTGCGGATAGCAGTCCGTGATCATGTAGACAGCAACGCAATCAAGCAATCACCGGAGAAGCCGGTATTCTAGGGGCTTATTTCAGCCAAGCCCTAACCACTTGCACCCAAATCTCCTCACCGGAGGTGCCGGTATTCTAGGGGCTTATTTCAGCCGAGCCCTAACCACATGCGTACAAGATCACACTGGCGCATAGCACATAATGCAATTGATACTAGCGCATGGCGGCCCAGCCATGCTACCCTTTTATAGTAACAGCTACAGGACCTGCCAGAAACAAGGACCAATGAAACTGTTCCAGAACACCAGTAGTCACAGGACCTTCCTGGTGGACCAATAGGAGTTGCTGCAGTACCTGAGCATGTGACCCCTGATCTCCAATGAGAGATCTCACCCTGGGCACACTCAGAAGGGGAAAACAAGGACTTTGTCCTAAAGACGTCTGCTCGCCACTAACCAGTACTGGCCACAATAGCAGAGCCTGGAGAGGCAGCAGTAATCCTCTGCACACTGTTGTGAATGTGCTAGAAATGAATTCTGAGCAGAAGCTCCCTCTGGTGGTTACAAACAGTACTGAACTATTCAATGAAGATTGTGAAGATTGGCGATCAGGTGTTACTGACTGGTCTTATATAAGGGAGGTTCCCTCCCATCAGGGTTGCCGGTGATCAATTGTTCTGGTCTCAACTTTTGTTCCTGGTTCACTTTGAAGCTTGCTGTTCGTGCCTGCATCTTCTGCTAACAGATAAGACATTTTCTTCTTTTAGTTTTTTGTGCTTGCTTTTTGCATTTTGTCCTGCACTTCTGTGGGGGTCTGCCAGGTCCCCTCCGGGGGCTTGTGCTCCTCTCAGTTTAGTTCAGCCAGTTGTTTGTTCATTTGCCTTTTCCAGTTTTTTCTGTGGCTGCGGCTTAGTTTTGTTACACCAGAGAACTAATTTAGGTGGTAGAGGTCGTGTGATCTCAGGTGTTTTTGCAATTAGTGTGTTGGTATTTTTTTTAGGGTTTTTTTGGATTGCAGTAAGTGACCTTCCTATCCTTTTCTTTCTAGGAAGATTAGGCCCCAACGTTTGCTCATACTATTTTCTGTCTGTGTCTGTATTTCCTCTTGTCTAACCGCCATTACATGTTTGAGGGCTTCCTATGTTCTTTGGGATCTGCTCCGGGGCAGATAGTTTTCCTCTTTCTATCTTTAGGTGAAGTTAGCTTCTCAGGCTGTGACGAGGCGTCTAGGACCAACGTAGGTACGCTCCACGGCTGCCTTTAGTTGTGGTGGTTAGTCAGGGTACTGCAATCCAATAGATTCCAACCTCTCTGGTGTATTGCCTTTTTTGCCTGCTCTCCTCAGCTACCAAATCATAACAGCACACTGTTAGACTGGGCGAGACGCTGGGACCGACGTCTAAGCAGAGCAGGATCCACTGATGGATGGGGGACCGCAGCAGGACTGGTTCGAGACTCCCCTTGTGCAGCAGCGGGAACTCGAACCCTAACAATGGTAGTGATAAATTTAGGTCAATATTTTTTGTTTGTTTCTAAAAAAACAATGGAAATTTTGTGAAAATTATGTAAATTTTGCAGTTTTTATACTTTTTATTTTTATTCCCTTAAACCGGAAAGATGTATTACTCACAAGAGTTAATAAATAACATTTGACACGTGTACTTTATAATTGTTAGGGTTGCGGAATGCACTGAATAAAATGTTTAATAGAGAGCGCTTACAACCAGGGGGTCCACCGTGCAGAGATGGGAAACTGCAGCTAAACTGCACAATGGTGAACTAAGGTAGTGATCATCTATTAAATGTCACCCTTCTCAGACAGGGGAGCACCGGCCAGGGACCCAACTCGGTACACTGCTGAGTGGTAGCAAAAACAAACACTAACTAAAGCGCACCACAGGGAGGCGCAAAACAAGAATACAAGCTGACCGCGGAGTGGTACCAAAAGGTGTGTGCCAGAGCATGTGGGTTGACTGTGCCCTGTAAACAGCCCATGCTAAGCAGCACATGAGGCCGGGACAGGGTCTAGTCGGGTAAAAACTTGCCTCTCTAGGTAACACTAGACGATCATACACGCCGACAGTGCGTCAGGTTCTCGGCCCAAACACACGTGTATACACAGAGTGGTAGCGTATCCAATCGCTCATACATAACACAAATGATCTTAGCTCACCGACGGGTGCATCAAAGATCCTTTCTCAGTTTCTGTCAATCAGACAGGACCTTGCTCACTGGCCAATCCAGAGCCAGACCAGGACCTGAGCATGTGATAGGCGACCACCAATGAGAAGTTTACCCACGGGCATGCTCAGTAGAGCGAAACTTGGACTTAGTCTCAGGAGTGACGGCGCGCTGCTGAGAATAGCCAGTAACTATATCTGAATCCGGAGAGGCAGCAGTAATCAAGCATACAGCCTGGCTCTGAATAAGATGCTGAGACCGGCGTCTTTGCGCAGCAGCATTCACTGCGGTTGGGACCAAATGGGAGATGGCTGGAAAAGACAAGGCTTGGGGTCCCTCCTGTGCAGAGGGAGAATCCTGGCGCCTAACAACACCATTATTTTTTAAACATAATATTAGTTTGCTAGGAAGTTGGAAGGGTTAAAATTTTATAAGCAATTTCAAATTTTTCCAACAAAGTTTATAAAACCATTTTTTTAGGGACCATATCCTTTTTGAAGTGACTTTGTGCTTATGTGACAGAAAATGCCCGAAAGTGACAGTATTTTAAAAACTGCACTCCTCAAAGTGCTCAAAACCACAGTCAAGAATTTATTAACCCTTCAGGTGCTTCACATGCCAGAAATGCAAGCTTGTGTCCCTGTTGGAGGAAAAGTTGCAAAATCTGGAAGAGAGGTTATCTACATTGAAGACCATTAAGGAAGGTGAAGAGTTCTTAGACAGAGCAGAATTATCTCTTCATGGTACAGAAAGAGAAGAAATTCGAAGTGCAACTGAAGAAACAGAGGAATGGAAGCATGTGACCCAGAGAAGCAGGAGGATCAGGAGGCAGTCAGCACCAATTCTGCTCAGGAACCAATACCAGGCTCTTACACAGGAGAACGATGAAGAAATACATCAGGATAAGACTTTGCCCACAAACAACCTTGTACGCCCTCAGAGTCCTCCTGAATGGAGAAAGAAAACTGTTGTGAAGAAGAAACGGAGAGTTGTTGTCATGGGCGATTCCCTGTTGAGAGGAACAGAGGCCGCTATCTGCAGACCGGATATAACCTCAAGAGAAATGTGCTGTCTTCCAGGTGCAAAAATTAAAGATGTGTCTGACAGGATATCAGGACTCTTCAGACCTAAAGATGACTACCCATTCCTGCTAATACATGTGGGGACAAATGACACCGCTAGAAACGACCTGGAAACCATCTGCAGTGACTTTGAAAACTTAGGTAAGAAAGTGAAAGAACTGGGAGCGCAGGTGGTCTTCTCTTCCATCCTCCCAGTGGATGGCCATGGAACAAGGAGGTGGAATAAGATTCTGCAGGTGAACAACTGCCTACGTCGATGGTGCCGTCAGCAAGGATTTGGATTTCTGGATCACTGAGTTAATTACCTATACGATGGACTACTTGCTAGAGATGGGGTGCACCTTACGAAGACTGGAAAACATGTATTTGGAAGTCGCCTTGCTACACTCATCAGGAGAGCTTTAAACTAGAACAATGTGGGAAGGGAAGCAAAACGCCAGCAAAAGCCATACACTTGACAAATACTATTGAGATTTCTGCTATTAGAAGTGAAGGGGAAGAACAAAGACAAAAAAATTTACATATAAAAATATTGAAGGAAGAGAAACCAATCACAAACTAAAGTGTTTCTATACGAATGCACAAACCATGGGCAACAAACAAGGAGAACTGGAGCTACTAACGCAGGAGAAGAAATATGATGTCATTGGAATCACTGAGACTTGGTGGGACGATACACATGATTGGAATACAAGGCTAGAAGGATACAACTTATTTGCAAGAAACAGACTTGATAAACGAGGAGGAGGTGTTGCATTGTATGTTAGAAAAGCGTATATCTGCACAGAGATTGACGCTTCAGAGACTGGGAGTTCTGTGGAAACTGTTTGGGTAAGAATACAAGGACAGAACAATGGAAAGGACACCATTGTAGGCATTTACTACAGGCCGCCTGTGCAAGCTGAAGATATGGATGAACTCTTTATGCATCAAATGGCCAAGTTCTCCAAAAAATATGACATGGTGGTCATGGGAGATTTCAACTATCCAGACATTTGTTGGGAATCTCTCTCAGGCAAAACTAACAGGTCCAGGAAATTCTTATCCTCTCTTGCTGACAACTTTATCTTCCAAAAGGTAATGGAGAAAACAAGGGGATCTGCTACCTTGGATCTAATCCTCATAAACAGGGAGGAAATGGTGGAGGAGGTAAGAGTGGCTGGGACTCTAGGAGGTAGTGACCATGCTATTTTAGAATTTTGGATAACAAGAGGAGGAAGACCTGTGAAGACTCAGACGTCAAGGTTAGATTTCAGAAAGGCAGATTTTAAGGAACTCAGAAAGAGAATTGGAGGGATACAATGGCTGGATATCCTTAAGGACAAAAATGTCCAGGAAGGATGGAAAATCTTGAAAAATGAGATTCTCAAAGCACAATCGTTAACAATTCCGAAAAGAGGGAAGAATGGGAAGCATTTAAGGAAACCAGGATGGATGAACATAGAACTTAAACACATGCTAAAAAGGAAGAAAGAAATGTTTATCAAATGGAAAGAGGGAGGCATATCTAAAGAAGAATATAATGCCGTCTGCAGAACCTGCAGGGCACAAATCAGATTATCTAAAGCTGACAATGAATTAAGGCTTGCAAGTGACGTCAAAAGCAACAAAAAAGGATTTTGGGGATACGTCAAAAGTAAAAGAAAAGTCAAAGATGCTATAGGATTTTTACAGGATGAAAATGATGAATTGGTAAGTCAGGATGTTGAGAAGGCTGAACTTTTAAATTCCTATTTTGCATCTGTTTTCTCTCAGAAAGGAAATGTAACATCAACTGATCTTCACTGTCCTATTAAAGGAATAGAAGAATCCAGGATATCTATAAACAGAAAGACAGTGAGGAAACACTTATCTAACATAAATGAATTCAAGTCTCCAGGTCAAGATGAATTACACCCCAGGTACTGAAGGAGATAGCAGAAGAAATTCTTGAACCACTGTCCATAATCTTTGAAAATTCTTGGAGAACAGGAGAAGTCCCAGAAGACTGGAGAAGAGCAAATGTTGTTTGTATCTTCAAAAAGGGGAAGAAGGTGGACACAGGGAACTACAGGCTGGTGAGTCTGACTTCTATACCAGGAAAGATCTTTGAACAAATTATTAAAGAACATGTATGCAAGTACCTGGATAAGAATGAAGTGATTAAACAGAGTCAGCATGGGTTTGTAACTAATAAGTCATGTCAGACTAACTTAATTTCCTTCTATGACAGAATCACTGACTGGGTGGATCAGGGAAATGCTGTAGATATAGTATATCTTGACTTCAGCAAAGCATTTGACAAAGTATCTCACACAATCCTTATTGAAAAAATGACTAAGTATGGAATGGACAAGGCAACTGTTAGGTGGATTCATAACTGGCTTAGTGATCGGACCCAAAGAGTGGTTGTAAATGGCTGCACATCCAGTTGGAAGAATGTCTCAAGTGGGGTACCACAAGGCTCTGTTTTGGGCCCTGTATTGTTCAACATCTTTATCAATGATTTAGATGAAGGAATTGAGGGTAAACTGATCAAATTTGCTGATGACACAAAGCTAGGAGGGGTAGCTAATACTAGAGAAGAGAGAGAGAGGATTCAAAAAGATATACATAAACTGGAGCAGTGGGCAGCAACTAACAGAATGGATTTTAACAGGGAAAAATGCAAAGTACTACATCTGGGCAATAAAAATGAAAAAAGCATATACAAAATGGGAGGAATAGGGCTAAGTAACAGCACATGTGAAAAAGACTTGGGTATACTAATTGATCACAGACTTAACATGAGTCAACAGTGTGATGCAGCAGCAAAAAAGGCAAATGCAAGTCTAGGATGTATCAACAGAAGCATACAGTCTAGATCACGTGAGGTCATTATTGCCCTCTACTCCTCTTTGGTCAGACCTCATCTGGAATACTGTGTCCAGTTTTGGGCACCACATTTTAAAAAAGACATCAACAAACTGGAACAAGTTCAGAGAAGAGCCACCAGAATGGTGACCGGTCTGCAAACCATGTCCTATGAGGAACGGTTGCAGGATTTGGGAATGTTTAGCTTGCAAAAAAGAAGACTGAGAGGAGACTTAATAGCTGTCTACAAATATCTCAAGGGCTGTCACATTGTAGAAGGATCATCTTTATTCTCATTTGCACAAGGAAAGACTAGAAGCAATGGGATGAAACTGAATGGGAGGAGACACAGATTAGATATTAGAAAAAACTTTTTGACAGTTAGGGTGATCAATGAGTGGAACAGGCTGCCACAAGAGGTGGTGAGTTCTCCTTCAATGGAAGTCTTCAAACAGAGGCTGGATAGACATCTGTCTGGGATGATTTAGAGAATCCTGCTTTGGCAGGGGGTTGGACCAGAAGGCCCAGGAGGTCCCTTCCAACTCTACCATTCTATGATTCTATGATTCTATGATTCACAGGAATTAAAGCAATGTGGAAGGAAAAAATGAAAATATTAAATTTACCCAGAAAAATGTTGCTTTGGACCCAAAATTTCATTTTCAAAAGGGTAACAGGAGAACATGGATGCCAAAATTTGTTGTGCAATTTCGCCAAAACAACATATCTGGTGGAAAACAACTGTTAGGGCACACAGCAGGGCTTGAAAAGAAAGGTGCGCCAATTGACTTTTGAAGCACAAAATTGACTGGAAGAAACAGGGACGACATGTCGCATTTGCAGAGTCCCTGATGTGCCTAAACAATAGAAACTCCCTACAAGTGACCACATTTTGGAAACTACACTGCTTAAGGAATTTATGTAGAGCTGTGGTGAGCACTTTAAACACACAGGTGCTTCACAGAATTTGATAACGTTGAGTCTTGAAAATAAAAAAATAATTTTTTCTCTCAAAATTTTTCATTTTCACTAAGGTAGCAGGAGAAAATGGACCCCAAAATTTGTTGTACAATTTTTCCTGAGTACGCCAATACCCCATGTGTGGTGGGAAACTACTGTTTGGGCACACTGACGAGCCCTGAAAAGGATCAATGTTTCTGAGAGCAGACTTTGATGGAATAGTCTGTAGGTGCCATGTTGCATTTGGAGAGCCATTGATGTGTCTAAACAAGGGAAACCCCCCGGAAAGTGACCCCATTTTGGAAACTACACTCCTCAAGAAATTTATCAAGAGGTATAGTGAGCACCTTGAACTTGAACACAGAATTTTATAACGTTGAGCCGTGAAAATAAAAGGAAGACATTTTCCCCACAAAAATGCTACTTTAGTCCCGTATTTTCATTTTCCCTAGGCTAAATGGGAGAAAACAAATGGTACAATTTGTTGTGCACCATATTATAGTGCAGATTTTGCTGTTATGGTTTGCGGGTGCCATGTCACATTGGCAGAGCTCATAAGGTGCCAGAACAGTAGAACAGTAGCACTCTCCCAAAAGTGATCCTATTTTGCGAACTACCCTCCTAAATGAATTCATCTAAGGGTGTAATGATCATATTGACAACACATGTGTGTCACAGGACCTTAACCATTGGGCAATAAAAAAAATTAAAATTAAATAATTACCACAAAAATTTTGTTTTAGCCACATATTTTACATTTTCACATAAGGAAATTAATAAAAATGGCACCAAATCATACACAATTTCTGCTTAACTTGGTAATACACGGTGAAACTTGGAAGGAAAGGAAAACTATTTGTCTCTTGGAGCACAAGTTTTCCTAGAGTACATTATATGGACTCCATATACCGAGCGCTTAAGCGCCATAAGAACTGAATCACCCCTAAAGTGACCCCATTTTGAAAATTACACTCCTCTGGGAATTTATCTACAGGTGTAGTGACGATTTTGACTCCATAGATGTTTTCCAGAAACTAACATCAATAGATGTTGCTGTGTAAAAATTAAAAAATTGCCGTTGTAGTGACCAGTACACTGGAGAATTTGTCTCAATCATGTATTTAAGAAATTTACACAGAAACTACAGCATAGGATAGATGTAAGCCGTGTCTAAGATCTTTGGAAGCCAGAATGAACAAATCAACAGCAGGTAAAGAACTTGTTTAATTAAATTTTTACGCTGTTTCTCATGCGGTATCAGTGATAGGACAATTTTTTATTCCTTGGGTCAGTGCGATGACATCGATACCAGATTTATGTCTTATTTTTATGTTTTGCAGCTTTTACACAGTAAAAAAATATTTTTTAAAAAACATTTTTTTGCATGGCTATATTCCGAGAGCTATAGCTTTTTTATTTCTCTACTGATGGAGCTGTATTGCAACTTTTAGGGGTCAAAATGACAATTTCAGCTATACCAATTTTATTTTCATTCGACTTTATGATGGTATTTTAATCTTTTTGTTCAGCAACATGATGAAAAAGCACTGCATTTTGACACTTTTTTCACAGTGTTCACTGAAGGGGTTAACTAGTGGGACAAATTTATAGATCAGGTTGTTCCAGACATGGTGATACCAAATATGTATATTTATGTATATATGTATATTTCGTAAATTTTTGTTTTTACAATAAATATGTGCATTTATTGGGTTAATAGTTTTTAATATCAGAGAAGTGCACAGTGACTAAACTTTTCAAACTTCAGTTTGATTTCGGGAAAGATATTTGCTGCTATCTCATCATTGGGCAGCATGGTGGTTCAGTGGATAGCACTGAAGCCTTACAGCGCTGGAGTCCTAGGTTCAAATCCCACCAAGGATAACATCTGCAAGGAGTTTCTATGTTTTCACCGTGTTTGCGTGGTTTCCTCCAGGTACTCCTGTTTCCTCCCACACTCCAAAAACATACTGATAGGGAATCTAGATTGTGAGCCTCATCGGGGACAGTGACAATAATGTGTGCAAACTGTAAAGAGCTGCGGAATATGTTAGAACTATATAAAAAAATAAAGATTATTTGGGTTTTTTTTTAAGTCACTTTCTATTTTTGTCATGTTATATTTGCTGACGCTTACTATATCAAATTCATTATAATGGTGCACGTGCTTTATGAACTTACTTTCAAAAGAAAGCCATTTTTCCTATAACTCATGACTTTTTAAGTAAAAAGTTACATATTTATAGAACAAAATGGCAAATCATATGCATTTTTTAAAACATGTGCATAAAGCTACTTTAGGGGAGAGCAGAGAAGAGCTGCGCCAAATTTTGTGTCTTTTTAAAAAAGTTGTAATTGATGAATTAGGCAACGAAACACTAAACTCCATAAACGGAGCAAAAAAATAACTTGAGCACACATAAAATAGACTTGAAAAGTGGCACAAATAGAATAATGATTTGGTTGCAAACAAAGAAGAGGCACAAAATTAGACAAAAAAAACTGGTGCAAAGATAATGCTGAATCGAGGCCACTATATAATTTTTTTTTTCAAATTATTATGTATATTCTGCAATAAAGGTATGCATAACACAAGACAGGTATACAAAGACATTTAAAACATTACTAGAATTGCAGAGAGTATATGGAATTTAAATATAGGGACTATTTCATTAATACTACATTTTAAAGATGAAAGCATGTCAGAAATAGAACCCACAGGAAAACATTCCCTTTGAAAAATACAGAATAAGTATATGTGGCCAAAAGGAGTAATGTCTTGGCTGCACAAGATAATCCTTAATGAAGTCGTTAGGGATTGTTTCACCATGATAGTCAATACGTTTCTATTTGGGGGGAACATTCGAATAAAATTTATAACAATATGCTGAAAACCTCCTAGTCTCTGGCCTCCCCTCCAGCACCCTGGCACCACTCCAATCCATCCTACATTCTGCTGCCCAACTAATCCACCTGTCTCCCCATTATTCCCCAGCCTCTCCCCTATGTCAACCCTTAATTGGTTTCCTATCGTCTAGAGGCACCAGTTCAAAACCCTAACTATGACATACAAAGCCATCCACAACCTGTCCCCTCCATACATCTGTGACATGGTCTCCCATTACTTACCCTCGCGCAACCTTCGATCCTTCAATATCTCCTTCTCTACTCTCCCCTTATCTCTTCTTCCCACAACCGCATACAAGACTTCTCCCATGCCTCCCCCATACTCTGGAACTCTCTACCCCAACACATCAGACTCGTGCCTACCATGGAAACCTTCAAAAAGAACCTGAAGACCTACCTCTTCCGACAAGCCTACAACCAGCAGTGATCCTCAGTCTACTGAACCACCGCACGACCAGCTCTACCCTCTCCTAGTGTATCCTCACCCATCCCCTGTAGATTGTGAGCCTTCGCGGGCAGGGTCCTCTCTCCTTCTGTACTTATGTGTGTCCTGTATTGCTCATATTTATTGTACTTGTCTATACTCGCCCCCTCTCACATGTAAAGCGCCATGGAATAAATGGCGCAATAAAAATGAATAATAAAAATAATAATAATAAAATGTTTTGTATGTTATGTCAGCTTTTTGGAGTCCATCAAAAAGGATGACTTCCAAAATGGCCTAAAAGTAGGGTGGACAAAAGTAGCTTTCTCCATATATTTTTGACTTATGTCAGAACTAAGTTATATTGGAGGAGAGTATTAGAAATAATAAACAGGACCTAGACAGTAAAGACATTTTGGATGGGATCTTATAAATTAAAAGTTAACAACAAAACTCAGACACAATATTAAAGTAATTTTGCTGTGTCATGAAAACAATTGTGAAAAAGTGGGCTTGACCCAGAATGAGTTAATTATTTAACCACTAAACGTAGTATGAAAAGCTTGTAAAATAGAGAGAAAAAAATAGATTTCTGAAAGTATGAAACCCACGGTTCAAAATGCTTAGTTACACTAATAAACGTTTTTGGAATGAGACCTGAATTCTATTTAAGTTTTTGTATTATTGAAGTTAAGAAGTAGAACCACTTCCATGGCCAGTGCTGCATAATGTGCGTGATTTCAGTATGTTTTGATTTCAAATGTTCCTTTATCTTTTATTTCTAACAAAGACATTTTTCAACTTCTACTTCCATTGTGTTTCCCAAATCCTGCACAAGAGGGTTGATTAATGTAATATTCTCAGAATAAACAGCCTGCAGCATGCTAATTTAACAGCTTTGTGATTTCTTAATTCATAATTCTTTTGAACTGAAATGCACTAAGTTCTAAATATAAAAACTATTTACTGCGAAAAAGAAAAAATAATGTGTTTGTGTATACGGGGCAACAGTAGACTATGAACATAACTTGTTGATTATAATTTGTTTCTTAGTGAAATAACTTTAAGATATAATCTCTCAATAATTTAAGTAACAGTTTGCTTAATATTTTAGTAATACAGCGGATGAAATATGTATTGAACACGTCACTATTTTTCTAAGTAGATATATTTCTAATGATGCTATTGGCAACAAATATTTAACAGATTTCGTTAACAACCTATCCAATCCACACAGAAAAATAAATCAAACAAGAGTAGTTCATAAGTTAAGTTATGTGTAATAATGACAAAGTGACACAGGGAAAAAGTATTGAATACTTGAAGAAAGATAGGTGCAAAAAGCCATGGAAAGTCAGAACACCAGATGAAACCTATCAGTAATTAGAAAGCAATTCTGCCACTTAGTGAAAAATAATATCAGCTGGTACAACTGATGCTTTATAAAAAAGTTGCCTCATTACCAAGCTGCCATTTAAAAAACATCTCATGATGGGTAAAATCTGTGAGCTGTCTCAAGACCTTTTCAACCTTATTGTTGCAAAACATACTGATGGCATTAGTTACAGAAGAATTTCTAAACTACTGAAGGTTTCAATGAGCACTGTTGAGGCCATAATTGGGAAGTGGAAAGAACATCATTTCGTCATAAATTGGCTAAGACCAGTAGCTCCCCACAAGATTTCAGACAGGAAAGAGCAGAATTCCTCCAGTCCTCCAGCAAGACATTGATCCAAAGCACACATCCAAAAGTACACAGTAATGGTTGAAAAAGAAAAAATGGACTGTTTTAAAATGGTCAGCAATGAGTCTTGACCTCAATCCCATTCAAGATCTTTGAGGTGAGCTGAAATCTGCCACTGGGAAAAAGAATCCTCCAACATTCAAGAGCTTGAACAAACTGCAAAGCAAGTGTAGGAGAAAATACCAGCTGAGAAGTGCAAGAAGCTTATAGATGGCTTAAAGAAACGTTTGAAGTCTGTCATAAATGTTAAAGGGTGTGCAATCAAGTAGGGTTCTTTTATTGCTGCACATGCTGTTTATTCTTTTTCTTCTTTGGAGAAAAAAGCTCAGAATAAGGTCTTATCCAAGATATTTGGGGTTGATACAATCACCAGATGGAGCTATTATTATAGCGTGTACGTTTATCCAGTGCAGCAGATCCACCAGTCACAAGTGACAGAAACTGTAGAAATTAATGGGAGAGTGTGGATATGATCTGTGCCACTAAATAATGTTGTATGTTACATTTCTTGATGAAGAAGTCGTAGTACTTCGAAATGCATTGCATAAACCACACTTTGTATGTGAATAATTCCGAACCTTCAGTTATTTGATGGCGCAGATCATATCCACGCTCTCCCATTAATTTCTTTGAAAATGCAACATGTAAATTACATAGTAACAGCTTTTAAGGTTGAAGGAAGAATTTAACACTAGGACTACTGGACTCGTGACCCCCCTAGAACTACTGAAAGGAGTCATTTTGACTCCTTGCTTGTTTTCGTTTATTTTTAGAGTTTCATTTGTGGTTATTTATTAATAATTATATTTTTTGTAATGTATTATTATTGTGAGATCCAACAGTAATGCTTTTGATTGTTTTTTTTCTGCTTTTCTTATTTTTCTACAGAAAATAACAATAATTATAATAGACGTTTTTCAAACATTTTTTTTTATTCAAGTGCACACATATAAACAACAACTGAAGAACAAAAAGCAGAGAAAATGTAGGTGGAGGAGCATAAAAATGAAAATATGGCGCAGAATTCACCTTCTAAACATTTGGTGTTTCGCATTTTAGGCATTGCCTTTGATTTATGGCAGTACATTGCCCACACAAAGACTTACCACAAGTCTTACAATTGCCGACAGATCTATTGTTCTTGCACTTTTCTTTGATCTGGCAAAATTTTGTTTGAACCATCACTTCTGAGCATGTAGAAACTTGGGACGTGGAACCCTTTTCCCTATCTGTGACATAAGGACCACTCAACTCTCTCACAAGCGTTTGCAAAAATGCCTTGCGTGACATTTTTTGGTGGGTTATCTCATTGAATATTATCCATGCATTTATACCCGCAAAGTCTAAGGCATTTTCAAATGCATGAACAGGCCATCTCCTTGTGCATGTTCGTGTGGTATATTTTCGTGCCATCTGATCCACTACATCTACTCCATATTTTGTTTCATTGTAAAACTTTACCGTTTCTGGAGTTTTTTTAGCGGAATCAGACGCAACAACAACATCTGGATGGACGGAACTCAAAATGACAACATTTTTGTTGGGCTTTCCTTGATATACTGTAAGTGTAAAATTGTCTTCATTTCTAAACACTTTAGTGTTGTACAATTCCTCTTTCATGGATTTTATTTCTTTAGGCACTTCTCGCCTTATCTTGTTCAGTGTTCCCACGATGGTTGTTCCTTTGCTTTTTAGCTGTTTAGCTAATTTTACTGAAGTAAAATAATTATCGGTTGTAACATTGCGACCTTTTTTCAAAAACGGTCCAATAACTTCATTACCACATGGTCAGCTAAACGGTCCTCAGCACGGCGTGTGTCATCTTTGCCTAGATAAGGGAAGCCATTTGCCAGATATTTGCTCTCCTTATCAACAGCTAGCCAATATTTGTGGCCATATTTATCTGGTTTGGAAGGCATGTACTGCGTGAATGGACACCTAGTTTTGCTTGGGAAAAGTTGCTCATCCACCGTTATGTATGGGCCAGGTTTGTAACACGCAATACAATTTTCAATAAACCTGTCCCACACAGTAGAAAATAGAGCAAACTTGTCCGTTTGCAGTCTCTCCGATCGAGTAGATTTCTCATCAAATCTGAGAAACCTCATAATTTCAACAAAGCGGTCCCTAGACATTGTCGCTTTGCAAAACGGTATTCCCCAGTCATTACACCAAATACTGCTAATCGAGTGACGGTTCGTGCCAGATATTCCACGAGCATAGAATATCGCAATGAATGCATCTAGCTCCTCATCAGATAGAGTAAACTGTAAATTTTTGTTCCTGCATGCTTCTGCAAGCGTACAGTTCTTTATATGTGTCAATATGTATGAATCAAAAATTAGCATAAGATAAGAGCCTAGAGTAAACAAGCTATTTTGTTCAGCATTACACAGTAATACAAGCAGGTAAAACACAAGGAAAATGTGAAAAGTTGACATGTAAATTGAACTACATCTATATGAACATCAGGGTAAATAAGACAGAGTAAAAAAATTATGCACAAAACTTTATAGCAACATTTAGTGACAAAAGGACCTCAAAATATAGTAGGGAGTCAAAATGACTCCCTTCAGTAGTTCTTGGTAAATTTTGAAAAAAACACGCAAATTTTTCACCAAAATTATTTATTCTCACAAAATCTTTTTTCACATCATATTTGAGGAAAAGTCACCGAGTTTCAAGCCGGAATTCTGAAAAATGTAGTCACAGAAGAGAAATAAAAAACGAAAGGAGTCAAAATGACTCCATCAGTAGTTCTAGTGTTAAGTCCACCTAGTTCAACCCATAGCCTAACATGCTGATCCAGAGGAAGGCAAAAAAAAACCCATATGGCAAATACTATGCTCCACATTGGAGGAAAAAATTCCTTCCTGACTCCACATACAGCAATCAGACTAGTTCCCTGGATCAATGCCCTATCAAGGAATCTAGTATATATACACCCCAGTACTCTAATAACCTTGGTCGCTCTTCTCTGCACCCGCTTTAGTTCATCTATGTCTTTCTTATACACCGGAGACCAGAACTGTACACAGCATTCTAAGTGTGGTCGCACTAGTGACTTGTATAGAGGTAAAATTATGCTCTCCTCATGAGCATCTATGCCTCTTTTAATGCATCCCATTATTTTATTTGCCTTTGCAGCAGCTGCCTGACACTGGCCACTAAATGTGAGTATGTCATCCACCCATACACCCAGGTCTTTTTCAGTGACAGCTTTTGCCAGTGTTTTACAATTAAGCACATAATTAT
Organism: Oophaga sylvatica; assembly: GCA_033576555.1. Classification (NCBI taxonomy): domain Eukaryota; kingdom Metazoa; phylum Chordata; class Amphibia; order Anura; family Dendrobatidae; genus Oophaga; species Oophaga sylvatica. The sequence continues at coordinate 145,581,240 of JARQOD010000001.1, forward strand.
ACATCTTATTTCTCCTGCCCAAGTGCATGACCTTACATTTATCCCCATTAAAGCTCATTTGCCATTTATCAGCCCAAGCTTCTAGTTTACACAAATCCTCCTGTAATATAAAATTGTCCTCCTCTGTATTGATTACCCTACAGAGTTTAGTATCATCTGCAAATATAGAAATTCTACTCTGTATGCCCTCTACAAGGTCATTAATAAATATGTTAAAAATAAGGGGGTCCAATACTGACCCCTGTGGTACCCCACTGCTAACCACGACCCAGTCTGAGTGTGCTCCATTAATAACCACCCTTTGTTTCCTATCCCTGAGCCAGCTCTTAACCCACTTACAAATATTTCCCCCTATCCCCATTGTTCTTTTTTTATATATCAACCTTTTGTGTGGCACCGTATCAAAAGCTTTTGAAAAGTCCATATACATCACATCCACTGCGCTTCCTTGGTCCAGTCCGGAACTTACCCTCTTCATAGAAGCTTATCAGATTAGTCTGACAGAAACGGTCCCTCATAAACCCATGTTGATATTGGGTAATGAGGTTTTCTTCTTCAGATACTTCAGTATAGGATTTTACCCACAGTAGAGGTTAAGCTTACTGGCCAATAAATTTCAAGTTCAGTTTTTGTATCCTTTGTGAATATTGACACCACATTTGCTATACGCCAGTCCTGTGGTACAGACCCTGTTATTATAGAATCTTTAAAGATTAAAAATAATGCTCTATCAATGACCGTACTTAACTCCTACAGTACTCGGGGGTGTATTCCATCCAGGCCCGGGGATTTGTCAACTTTAGTGATTTTAACACACCGCTGTACTTCCTGCTGGGTTAAGCAAGTGACATTTAATGGAGAAATATTTTTATCATTATTAGGCACTGGGATTCTTTCGCTGTGCGGGATATATCCCAAGCCTTGTCTGTTAGACCGTGTTAGAGGGTACGTCACAGCATAACGGAACATCACTAACGCATGCCGATTTTGACATGCGTTAGGATGCGTTATGCCTATAGCAGTCTATGGTGCTTTAACGGATGCGTTACATCGCGTTACTGCCGCTTTGCAATGCATCCGTTAAACGGACTGCCATAAAGCAATGTGTACCTAGCCTAAGAAGGAACGCTCGCTAGTAGTTTTTTATCCATCATTGTTCACACTATCAGCAGTTTTACATCTCTGTATTGTGGACCCCAGGTTGCGATCACACTTTATAGTTTAATTTAGTTTGATCCGCAAACCCTATCAGTAAGCTAGCACCAGGGTCTGGCTAGCAATGGTGGATGATCGGTCGGAGCAAAGGAAAGCTTTAACTGTTGAGAAAAAGCTCACCCCCTGCCTCCAGGCATGTGGCAGCTTTTGAGCATTTCAAGTCTCGCCAGGGAGGGATCTTTGCGGGGGGTAAGGTTAGGCACCGGGATTCTCCCGCTGTGCAGGATAGATCCAAAGCCTTGTCTGGTGCCATGGTCTCCCATACAGACCTGGCCGCTGGGTCTGCTCCTTAGTACAGATGTCAGTCCCAGCAACTTGCTCAGGCTCCTGTTAAACATGTGGTTACTGCTGGCTCTCCAGATAAAGTCTATGGTAACCAGTGGTATACTAAGGCAGCCCTACTCTCTGGAGTCTATGTCCAGAAGTCACCATACTGAGCATGTCCGTGATGTGGCACCTTCTTATTGGTGCTCAGACTCCTCTGGTTATGTGGCAGCTCCGGATTGGCTCACAGACAATGCCCGTCAGACTGGGCGTGAGTGTTTGGGGTGGAGCCAAGCACATAAAGGGCTTTCAGCAAAGCACGCAAGTGTATTAGCGTCACTTTTGTTTGTGTGTGGGTGGATACTCTGCCGCTTTGCTGGCTCGTATGTGTGTCTAGTTTTTCTTAGTCAGGTTTTTGCTTCCACTTGACCTAGCGTCTGTCTCGGCCACGTGTGCGGTTAGCACGAGCTGTTTACAGGGCACAGTCAACCCACGTGCTTATTCCCTATTGTTTTTACTGGGTATTGCACACTCCTTTTTCTGTACTGCTCGGTGGTTAGCTGAGCATGGTACTTATATTTTCAATGCCATTCGGTGGTTAGCTGAGTTAGGTATTTATATTTTCTGTGCCACTTGGTAGTTAGCTGAGCTGGTACTCATATCCCTTGTACCCCTCGGTGGTTAGATCACACTTTATAGTTTAATTTAATTTAGTGTGATCCGCAAACCCTATCACACTGATCATGTTGTCTGTTATGGGACTTTCTTGTGTAAATACTGTTGAAAACAAGTCATTTAGCATATTAGCCTTTCCTCATCCTCATCCACCATTTCACCCAGACTATTTTTAAGGGGCCAACACTATCATTTCTTAGTTTCTTACTATTTATGTTGCTGAAGAATATTTTGGGATTATTTTTACTTTCTCTGGCAATGAGTCTCTCTGTCTCAAATTTTGCTGCCTTGATTTGTTTTTTACATAATTTATTTAATATTCTCTATATTTATTTAATGCCTTATCACTACCTACTTGCTTTAATTCTCTAAAACTTATTATTTTGTGATCACTATGACCCAAGTGAACCCCAACCCTTATATTTGATATGTGGTCTGGCCTGTTGGTTAATATCAGGTCTAGCAGTGCCCCCTTCTTGTTGGGTCCTGAACCAGTTGTGAAAAGCAATTGTCTCTCATAGTTGTCAAAGACATTACCTTTGCTGGAACTGCAGGTTTCTGTTCCCCATTGTATTTTAGGGTAGTTGAAGTCCCCATAATAATGACTTCTCCTTGAGTTGCTACTTCATATATTTGCTTTACGAGGATATTCTCAGTTCCTTCCATTATTTTTGGAGACTTATAACAAACCCCCTAAGTTGAAAAACAATGTTTTATTGTTGTATTGCTTTGGACCACTAATTAAAAAATCCTGAGGATATAATGCCAATAATGGTGAGCAGCACTGTATGCATAAGAATAAGGGAAACTTCCAAATTTGTTAAAGGGAATATGTCAGCTGATACATACTGCCTGATCCACAGCAGTATGTATCAGACAATGGCTATACGATTTCAGCCATGCTTGTTTAACTTTACTATTAGGGCAGGTGGGTCACTAGTGGCTTCTCCCTGTCTTATCCCCTTGAGTGATAGGTCTCTAACTATGTGTATGTGTGTATACAGGGAGAGACCTGTGAGTCACTGGCAGTGGGAGAGGAGAAGTCGCCGGGGATCTGCCCCATCTGTTTGTCCGAATAGTCTCCCGTGCACTCTGTCCCGTCAGCTTCTAAAGTATGCCTTTCTGTGGACAGCAGGTTTTTAGAGCCAAATATACATGGCTGAAATCATCCAGTCAGTGTCTGATACATGCTGCCCACGGGTCAGGTAGTATGTATCAGAAGTCTGGTTCCCTTTAAATCGAAAATGTTCACAATTAAAAGAAAATTCCTCCCAGCAAACTAAATGTTTCGTCTTACAAGGTTTAGAATTTTCTTCAATTCCCATTCTGTCTTCAAGTCACTGACGTCCAACTATATTAAGCTGCCTGTCACTTTAGTAAGGCTGTAGACTGATGGAGAGAATTAGCTGTGGCGGAGTAATGTCAGTGATTCTGTAGGAGACAATTGGAGACTCCAGATGAAAAAAAGTCTAGGCTAGTGCAGTGATATAAAAAAAAATAAAAATTATAATTGTATTTGTAAATGGTATTTTACACATATTAGTGGTATCTGTGATACTGTTTCAAAGACTTTAGTGATTTTGCTATTGTTTGGAAATATGAATATGTTGTAATTTTGCATCTTTCATCAGCCTTTTAGCTAGTGTAACTCCTCTTTCTTCCAAAAAAACCACATACAGCAAAAGCCTTCCACATCCATTCTTTTCGGTAAATTAAGAGTGAGGAGTAACATAAGCTTTATAATACGGCATAAATCCTCTTGTTGGGCCAAGCTCTTATGGCTTAGTCAGTTAATTTCCTTTTTTGAATATCTGGTTTGTGCAAACATTTGAGAATAGTATAACAAATAAAACTAGATGTGTATTTCCTGAAGGAACTACAGATTGTGCTTTGAATTGGTGGCCGGTAGTGTTGAGCGAACATGCTCGGACATGCTCCATTAACCCTTGAGCATCGGGGTGCTCGGACATGCTCGGAACTCTGCAGAACACCTCATGTACATTTAAGTTCAAAATCAATGCATTCCAATGGGAAGATTTTTTTTTTCAAACGTAAAGGGTTGAAAAGCAAAAAATCCGATCGACTCCAAAAATACTTAGACACACTGTCACGGCAGCTAGCTTCAAAACCTTGTTTGAACGGAGTCTGTACACCGAGCGGTTCGGGCTGTATTAATTGCGCAAATCTGGAGAAGAAGAAGAACACGGAAAAAGAATAATGTGAATAACAATATAGTGCTTTTTCCAAAGCACAATAACAAGGCAAAATACAGTAGATACATCAAAAGCTCAACCCCATCATAAGAATGATCTTGACTCTTGATAAATTACCACAAACGTGCAAAATTTGAGAAACCTTTTGAGACCTGGTTTCGGGAAATCAAATTACAGATTACTTTAGAAACACAAAGGAAATCTATAGTATAATTTATAAACAATATATTTATTCTACAAAAGACTAGTGGCCTTTTACTATTTTCTGAAGGGGATGTTCATTGTTCATCTCTGAACAGTCCTCAGTTTGAATGCCGTTTTCAAGAGAGTATTTTGAAATACAGAGACAGATGGTAAATAGAGTTAAGCGAATTTGTTCAGGTCCCTGCTTATTCGGAAATCTATAGCTGGATACATGGAGCGCCCCGGTTGATCAGCTGATCGGCACCGTATGGCGGCTGTGTCACAGTCGCAGCACATGCATGGAGAGCCCAACACACAGGATCTCCATGCATTTGTGGTGACTGTCACACAGCCGCGACACATGCAGCTGCGGCGGCAATCAGATGATCAGCAGGCACGCTCCTTGTATCCGGGTTCCTTCTGTAGCTTATGCAGTAAGAACTATAGCTTGCTGAATAAGTGGGGACTCGAACAAATTCGCTCAACTCTAATGGTAAAGCTATCAACGGAAGTGAACTGTACATACACTTCATTTCACTATAGATTGCAGATATATTTAACCAAGGTTAAACAAGAACTGAGTAAGAAAATCTTGTATTTGGAAAGACACAAAAACAAACTGCATGTTTTTTTCTTGAAGAATGATTCACACAATTTTTTTTTATTTTTCTAGCTCAATTTTCCAGAATTATCATTCACACGATTATAACTGGTAATAAGGATATGTCTGTTTTTTTTGCAGATGTTACGGTTTACATGCAATGTTTTATGCATGACAGCAAAATGTAGTTAAATGAGTTTTAAAATCCCTATTGTACTGCAAAAAAAAAAAAAATCTGTACAGAATTTATGCATTTTAGAATTAGCCTGCCAAAGCAGAATCCTAAATCATATTGGGGGCTTTAGGTTTCAAAAGTGTTCATGTGACACCCTTGTTTTATTGCAAAGCTACTATAATTAGCACCATCTGCAATAAATGTTTAGACTGGAGGGAAGCCTGTAGGTCTAGCCTGTTATATAAGCACCCCCGTTTTGGCAAGTAATACTGATGTAATTAGATGCATTTCCTTAGCCAGTCCCTTTGTAAAATCAAAACAAAACTGATAGAAAAATGGTTCAATGCATTAATAATCATGGGTCGGTTTCTCTGGACACATTTTCTGATGTAATTTTCCTACTATTCTGGCAAAAGATAATTAACTAGAGTCATATTTTGCTTACATCACATAAGTAATCAGTAATAGATGAGTTATTAGATGCATGATATAATACAACTATTAGATGCTGAATGGTAATTTTTTGGGAAAATATTATACAAAGGTTCTCTTAGAAGGGAAAAGGAAGATTTCTCATGTAAGAAATGTCAAAGTTGTGTAGAAGAAAAATCTTAGCAAACACAATGAAAGGATAGCTTCCAATTCACTTGTTCAGTAAACACCACATAAGTCATCCAGTCTATATTAAGCAAATTCTAGAGACTGCTAGGACCCACCAAAATCACTGAACAAACAGCTCTGATTCTTATTGATCTATAGTAATTAACTGAGCTATAAAAGTATATCCTTTTTCATACATTTATGACTTGCAGAAATGATTACGGTATTTGTTGTATATTGGAAACATTTTATCAATCATCTTAAAAAAAACCTGAAAGATTTTACATCTTTTAAGGGGTCGATCACTACTTCGATAATGATGAACTATTTTAGGACAGGTCTTCCATTTTTGATCAGTGAGGGTAAAAAAACTATGTACCCACAATTATTACCTGTCATTAGCTCAGCAGCTGGATATAAACAGTTTACAGAGTGAAATAACACACATTCTTTAGTAGAGATGAGTGGATGTATCCCTTGTAGAATCAAGTTTAACCCCATCATGACATAGAATCATAGAATCATAGAATGGTAGAGTTGGAAGGGACCTCCTGGGCCATCTGGTCCAACCCCCTGCTCAAAGCAGGATTCCCTAAATCATCCCAGACAGATGTCTGTCCAGCCTTTGTTTGAAGACTTCCATTGAAGGAGAACTTACCACCTCTCGTGGCAGCCTGTTCCACTCCTTGATCACCCTAACTGTCAAAAAGTTTTTTCTAATATCTAATCTGTGTCTCCTCCCATTCAGTTTCATCCCATTGCTTCTAGTCTTTCCTTGTGCAAATGAGAATAAAGATGATCCTTCTACAATGTGACAGCCCTTGAGATATTTGTAGACAGCTATTAAGTCTCCTCTCAGTCTTCTTTTTTGCAAGCTAAACATTCCCAAATCCTGCAACTGTTCCTCATAGGACATGGTTTGCAGACCGGTCACCATTCTGGTGGCTCTCCTTTGAACTTGCTCCAGTTTGTTGATGTCTTTTTTAAAATGTGGTGCCCAAAACTGGACACAGTATTCCAGATGAGGTCTGACCAAAGAGGAGTAGAGGGCAATAATGACCTCACATGATATAGACTGTATGCTTCTGTTGATACATCCTAGAATTGTATTTGCCTTTTTTGCTGCTGCATCACACTGTTGACTCATGTTCAGTCTGTGATCAATTAGTATACCCAAGTCTTTTTTACATGTGCTGTTACTTAGCCCTATTCCTCCCATTTTGTATATGCTTTTTTATTTTTATTGCCCAGATGTAGTACTTTGCATTTTTCTCTGTTAAAAACCATTCTGTTAGTTGCTGCCCACTGCTCCAGTTTATTTATATCTTTTTGAATCCTCTCTCTCTCTTCTCTAGTATTAGCTACCCCTCCTAGCTTTGTGTCATCAGCAAATTTGGGCTTGCTCTTCTTTTTCCCAGAGCAATAACTTTTTTATTTTTCAGTCAATATAACCAAACACGGTGTTAGGGATCGCACTAAATATAAAATAATAATAAGGTGCGATCGAAACCCGCGCATAGATGTGAACTGCTGCTAATATGTATGATGACGGAACTAAACAGCGAGCGTACCCCAGTACGACTGCGTTAACACCACGCAGTATAAACTGTACGCTCTATACACAGCTCTGTTAACTTCACAGAGGTATAGACCTAAAGGGTTGAGTTCACTCTGTACCTGACCCATGCCAATCGCACACGTGGCCAAAACAGATGCTGAGTAGTGTTGAGCGATACTGCTCGATATCTAAAAATATCGGATCGGAATGGTATCGCCGATATCACTAAATATCGTCAATATCCGATTCTGATACCGGAAGTCCCATGTAAGTCTATGGGAACAAAATATCGCAACAAAAAAAACCCTTTCTTTCGTTGTAAACACAAAATATACACACATAGAATACATATATATATATACATGTCATTGTGACATATATAATATATATACATATATTTATAGTTTATACACTTCTACATAGTAAAATAGACTCTGATTCAATTGCCGGGTAAAGCCGTGACATACCCCATAGAAGTCGACGGGCTCGGTGCCGAGTACCCCCAAAACCTCTGGCTCTGTGCGACTCAACTTGGGCGTCACGAACAGGATTCTGTAGCTCGCTATAAGCGAGTCCTGTGTGCCTGAGTTGAACTGGTTTTGTGCTTGAGAATTGCTAAAATCATCAGAGAATGTATTTGCCATTTTTCAGCCATATCTGCGTCACGACGAGGCACTGGTGAAGAAGAAGGGCGTGCTCTTCGTGGGTGTACACTCACTCAGTGGCGCGAAAACGATGGCCGACCACTGTAAATGGTACTGCAATGTAAGATCATGCCCCACAGCTCTTCAGTTCCGCCTCCTCATCCTCCTCAGTGTGCGGAAACTAACAAGAAGGTCCCGCCTCCCTACAAAAGAGGGGCCCTCTCCAGATGCTAATGACACATGTGACTTGGCAGAGATGGTTAATGGACACGAGCAGAAGTGTGAAGGGATGGAGCAGTCAGAGCTCTCCCCCCACGGAAGCGACCCGATCGCCACGGAACCACCGTTGGGCACCCGGCCTGGAAACCCTCCTACCTGCAAGAAGCGGAGGATACCCTAAGAGGCCTGGCCCGGCACCGGGAGGAGGTCGCCAGGATGGAAGCCAGCTGCCGTGCCCTAAAACTAAACTTGGAACGGCGCCAATCCCTCTTACCTGAAGTGTCTGTACCGGAAGGTGAGGCACCCGTTCTAGTAGAGGAGTCCGTGCGGGCATCCCAGCCCTTGCAATGTGATCCGGTTGACGTTGTCGCAGTGGAGGCACCCGTTCCTGCAAAAAACTCTGCACCAGCAGCACCCCAGATCCCGCTGTCTGCCCCCGTCGCTGAGACAGAAGAAGCGACACCCGTCCTCATGGAGGAGGCCGCGCAGGCACCAGAGGTCTACCTGTCTGTACCGGAGCCCCGACTGTCATCTGTTCCAGAGCCGGCTGCTTCCTCCGCAGGTGAGCGCCGCCAGGACTGGGGGGCGCCAGGAGAGCTGCCGCAAACCGGACACTGTAAGCTGCAGTTTGATGGTGGAGACATGGAGCTGCTGGTGGAGGAGAATTTCAACCGGCGTCAGGAGGAAGAGTGGAGACGTTGGGAGCGGGAAGCAGAGCGACAAAGGGAGCAGCGAGAAACCCAAAAGCTTCGGCAACGTAACCTGGAGAAGGACCGGGCAGATAAGGACCGGATGAGAAAAGATAAAGGAACCCTGTGGGAGCCGCGGCGTAAGGGTGCAGTACTGGAACTTTAAATTGAAAGGTGGTTGGGGCTTCATCCAGGAGCCTGGACTTTATTTAGAAGTTTTTGTAACCCGGCGGGACGTGGAGGCTCACCTCCCAGAAGGACACCCGGGGAGGGACCTGTTGCCAGGAGACTTGGTGACTTACACCCGACACTGGGGTTACAATGGATGGTACGCCCTAAATGTTACCAGGTGCGACCCCTACTCCCCAGAGTGTCAGGAACCTGTGAGACCCTCGGAGCCTTCAGCCTCCCACATCCAGGCCTCTGCAAAAGTGCCCACCCCACGCCGTAAATCTCCCCAGCCTCCCTCAGTGGTCTCCTCAGCAGCCCCAGCTATGGACATGATAAGTATAGCTGGCCCGTACCCGGCGCCTGTTAGGCCCCCTGGGGTTCGTTCAGTCCGGGACATAGGGTTCCAGACCCGGAGGAGATGAAAGAGGTGGCCACACAGACACAGATAGCGGGTCACGACTTGACTGTACAGGCCACACGACGTCATCAGGTCCTGGTGGTCCTTGGTGTCTCGGATGTTTGGCAAGCATCAGAAGAGTACCAGGTGGTACCTGGAACACCCCTGCCAAAGAATTATAAATAACCCGGACAGGGTCCTTGTATGTAAATAGTTAAATTGTTGATGTACCCGGACGGGTGAATGTTCATAAAAAAGTTTTTTAATTTAATAAAAAAAAAAAAACACAGTTTTCATTACTTTTATTACAGTCTCATCCTGCGACGCCATCGATCTCCTGTAAAAAAATGAAAAAAAAAAAGTATACCACCTGTCCGACGCAGTCCATAGTAACGAGTGTCCCACGACGATCCAGCTCTGCTACATCAGAATGACAGGCAGAGCCTGTCATCCCGGCGCAGCACAGCTGATTACCTGCTTCCCCAGCGGTGACGTCATCGGACTGGTTTACGGCCGGGATTACCCTGCAGTCACTGCAGTTATCGCGAAAAACTGCATGTGACCGCCAGGGAGAAGATAATGGCGGCCATCAAGCAGTCCAGGACGTGACCGCCGGAGATCTTCTGCCAGGTAAGTGCCGCTGACTCCTGACAGACCCGACCGACGGACACTCACAGTGACAGTGACAAATCCGATTCCGGTATCCGATATGACGAAAATATCGGTACTCGGAATCGAAAGCCCGATACAGCTAATATCGGCCGATACCCGATATTTGCAGTATCGTATCGCTCAACACTAATGCTGAGTCAAAGAAAAAACTAAAAAGACGCTAGAAACCCTGCTGACTTCACAGGGGAGTACAGCTCAGTTGGTTGGATCTTGCTCTGCAACTCCACTGTGCTAACCGCACACATGTAGGAAACAGATGCTAAGCCAAGCTGGCCAAAAATCCTTAAGAGGCTAACGCTAAACACACACACGTGCAGTCAGAGTGGTAGCATATCCACTCACACACACCAACCAAGAATGATACTAGCGTGCCCGTGTGCGCCATCCTCCCCCCACACTCACGCCCATTCGGCCAAGACATTGTCCGCGGGCCAATCCGGAGGCCCCACGTCACCAGAGCAGCTGACGTCCAGCCACCAATGAGAGGACGCCACATCACGGACATGCTCAGTACGGAGACCTCTGGACTTAGACTCCAGAGTTCCAGGCTGCACCTGAATATTACTGGTTACTAAGGACTTGGCTGGAGAGCTAGCAGTAACCAACCACATGGCACTAGCCTGAGTAAGACGCTGAGACCGATGGCTATGCCGAGCAGCTCCCACAGCAGTGAAGCCGGAATGGGAGATCGCTGAGGCAGACAAGGCTTGGGATCTATCCCGTGCAGCAGAAGAAACCCGATGACTTACACACGTATATCAGCTGATAAAATCAGCTACCATGTGCCAGAAAACCTACGGACTCAGCACCGGAGCCAGCATACATATGTCATTGATCGTGAAGGGCTTCAGTCAAGCCAGATTGCCAGTTTTCTGAAATTCGTGGTTTCATGCAACTTTGAGCATTTGGTACCATTTTATATAATTTGAAATGACCGGCCCCGTTTCTGACACTGCGGAAAAATCACTGAGCGAGCTAGTGTCTTCTTGTGAGGCAATGCAGGCTTCCCATAATGCTCTGCATTAATGACATCCAGCGGATTACCATACTTTGCACAGTGGTGGTCTGTACCTGGGCATTCACAGAGCAGTGGTTCCCAGTGGATGCCAGTTTGTACAGCAGTCTATTTTCATCCTCAGATTCCCTGGATAAGTGTCTGTCTTTTGTAGTGTGTAAACTCTTATGGTCAGTGGGGTCGACTCTCTTGTGATTTTCATGAATTTACACCCTGAAGCATTAAACTTTTTAGGAACGTTTGATGAAGCCGTTAAGTCTGAATTTCAAAAAATCCGCTGACTTGATCCAACAGCAGTTTCCTATTTAAATAATACTGAACAACTACTTAAAGGTTTTCTTAATTCGCAGTAACATGGCCCACAACTTGATTAATATTGATGGGAGGAGAAAGAATACAGTAGATCACTACTATCCCTTCCCCCTTGTCATCTGGTCACTGTAATGTTTCTGCTTAAAATTAATAATAAATCATCAGTTACTAATGTCTTTGTTTGTCTTCCATTGGCTGATAGCTTTTTATCTCATACTCTAACTATTATAATGAATCCTACAGAATGAACCATACAGAAGGAACCTTTGAGAAGTAATCCTAAAAAAATGAACCCTTCATAAGTCAGGGTGGTTTTAAAAGGAACCTGTCAGATTGAATAACACTATTAACCGGCAGATAGAGGATTAATCTGCCATTTAATAGCATTATGGGGGTGTCAGGCTGCTGTACTGAACGTGGCTGTAAGACGCTTTGACTAATGTTTCTACATTGATGCATTACATGGCTATCAATCAGTGATGGGGCATGTTTACAGTTCTTGGTATGCCTACACGACTGAAAGCCGACAGCTCCTGGGAGAAATAAAGATGATTTTCTCCTGGATTTTCAGTACTGCGGCCTGGCACCTTCATAATGCTATTAACCTGCAGATTAACCCTATATCCAACATGACAGGATACCTCTCAAGGATAAGAAGATCTTTGTGGATATTAAAATAAAAAAATTTTACCTGCAGACATAGTGGTAATCTACAGGTAAATGCTGCAGATAAGAAATACAGTACTAATATTCACCTTTTTGCTCACCTCCCTAGCCCCTCACTACTACCTTTCCAGTTCTTGTCGCATTTTCGTACTACCGCCATGAGCGCTAAAATCCAGGACATCTTCATGGTTGGTTGGGACTTCCAACTTTGATGAGTCCAAAGATGGTTTGGTGCATGCTCATGTAAGGTCATGACACACGTCAATGGGATTGGAGATAAATGTCTGAATGTTTGGGATCCAACTGCTACAATCCCCAGCGATCTTGAATACTGGGGCTTCAAAGAGCTTTTAATGAATGGAGCAGTGGTTGAATATGCCAATGATTATGCGCTATGGATAGGGCATAACTTGGAAACTTGGGGATTACCATTAATCTCATTATTCAACCAGCTATGAACACGGAAAGAGAAACCTTCAAAAACCCATTTGTAAAAATGATTAATAGCCTAAAATATCAGCCTATAAGTAAAGAAAATGCCACTTATGCTGTTTTTATGAAAAGAGCTCATACTTAGAGCCTCCATGCTTAAAGGAAAAGTCTCTATTCATAATGATATACCATTTATCAATAAACATTAATCTGCAGAACGATGAAAAAAGCACACTGAAAGAAGGAAGCTTCAGCTTGTTGCTCTTTTACCAGTTATTTACTGTCTTTCAAAATAATGCATTGAAAACCTGGCAAGCTCAGGTCACTAAGGTCAATGTGTTTCCTTTAAAAGTGAACGCTCGGGGGCTCATAAATGATATAATGGAAAGAATGATAATAACATGGGTCTAAAATAATAAGGTGAACTATGACTTTCTCATATAACTAATAACAGCTGTAAGATACTTTGAGAAGCAGCAGCAGCATTTGTCATAACGTAGCCTTATCTGGGCAATAAATTCTTCTTTCCTTCTTTAATAAACAGAAAATACACTTAAATGTATCACAAGTCTTTCAAACTGGGAAATGTCTCCCTATGGGATAACAGAACACTAAGGTACATTGTATACAGAGGTGGGGTCTAACATTAACTTTAATTTAATGCAATCATCATGATAATTTCACACCACCATAATATTTCTATATTTATTGACTAATCAGAAGAAAGGTACCGTGAATAAGGATGGTAATAAATCTGTCAATAGAAATGAGGAAAGACTACTGAAGAGGCATTTAAACCCTCTAACATGCTGACAAGAACAACTGTCCTCTATATGTAACAGAATTTGCTCATGTCAAGGGATTGCCTTTGCCTGTTGTTTGTTAATATTGGATTTTACTTTAAGTGGTGTCAGGGGGCATTGTGCCAGCTATGGCTTGCCTTCAAGTCATAGCTCTTGTAACAATAATTAGAACACTACATCTCATATAATAGCTATTCATTTCATGTTGTGCTGTTGCACTGTTATAATGATATTTTTAATAAATTGAATTTTAATCTAAGCGTGGGCCCACGACATGCCATGTATTTATTTCCAGTTCTGAAATATCCATAACAAAAGTCTTCTATCAGTTTTCTTTAGTTTTAAAATAAAATAAAACGTTGTGTGAAAACAAAATCATGTCTGAAAGAGAGGACTACAAATAAACGTATACCTGAATTTTATTTGTGATGGTTGAGTGCGCTGTACAAGAATAAAGATTACTGTACCGGCTGCATCAACTCTAAAGTGGTCATGACAATGAGGGCCAAATGACCTTTCCTTCAAGGTTACTTTTAGGCCTCATTTAAATCCATTATCTTCTTGAACGTGAAAAACATTGAACGATTTGCATTAGTGTGCCAAAAAAATGCCAAAGATTCTCCTACCCATTTCAATGTTAAAAAAGGACAGCACACTAATTGCTCACAGATGGAATCTAGGCTCCATCTCTGATTTTCAAACATCAATAGACTTATATGGGTGACGTCGATCAGTGACAAACGATCTACAAAATAACTCACACACGTTAACTGTACAATGGACTACAATCATGGATAAAACGCATGAAAATACTTATACTGATAGTATTTTAATAAAAAATATACTAGAAAAACTAAAATTAGATAATGCTGTAGCACAATTATACTATTTAGTGCTATTATTGCACAAGTAAACTGGTGATATTGCTACCAGCATCTGCAGTATGTTAGGCTATGTGCACACATTGCGGATTCCTAGCGGTTTTGCCGCAAAACCGCGGCAAAACCGCATACACAATACAACTCATTATGACCTATGAGATTCCGCAATGCTGTGCACATGCTGCGGGTTTTTCCACGGCGGAATCGCATTGCAGGAGAATCCGCAGCATGCTCATTCTTTTTTGCGGAACCGCGGCGATTCCGCCGCCATAGGAATGCATTGAACCAATTACTTTCCGCATGTGGCTGTGCCCACCATGCGGAAAGTAAGCGGTTCATGTGCGGATGGTACCCGGGTCTGGAGGTGAGGAGACTCTCCTCCAGACCCTGGGTACCATATCCATGTAAAAACAATAATTAAAATAAAAAATAATGATATTCTCACCTTCCGGCGGCCCCCGCAGCTTTCCCGCCTCTCAGCGACGCTCCCGTTCCCAGGAGTCCTTTGCGAGATCACCCAGATGACGTAGCGGTCTCGTGTGACGCTACGTCATCGGGGTGATTGTTGCAAAGGACTCCTGGGAACGGGATTGGCCGGGAGCGTCGCTGAGAGGCGGGAAAGCTGCGGGGGCCGCCGGAAGGTGAGAATATCACTATTTTGTATTATTTTTACATTAGATCTTTTTACTATTGATGTGACATAGGCGGCATCAATAGTAAAAGTTGGTCACACGAGTCAAACACTTGTTTGACTCGTGTGACCAACCTGTCAGATCGCTTGTAAAACGCTAGCATTCTGCAAGCTAATTACGCTTGCAAAACGCTAGTTTTTAGCGGGAATACGCATACCTATAATATGCAGATTTCCCGTGGCAGGGAGGTGCGGAATTGCAGCGGAAATTTCCATGGCAATTCCGCAACGTGTGCACATAGCCTAAGTATTTGAGATGCAAATATATAGATTACTAAAAAATACATAAATATTGGTTTGAGAGTTTAATATGACTTTCAAATCCCCCTAAATCTGCTGAGATAGCATTACAGACCACTAAGCCTAGATTACCAAAACTAGTAAAAATAAAGCCTGATAATACGTTACCACAGTACTGAGTATTAGGAGTCATTGCTGTAATTGATTTCCACCTTCAGCACCATGATTATACAGTATTCTCCTAAGTTTCAATGTTTAATTTTTAGGAGTACAATGAATGCAGAAAGGGGTCTACCATTGTGTCTTGTTAAGGGGTCAACAAATTTTGAGTTTCACCGTTGGATAGTTACCTAACTGTCACGGTAAACCAGTCTCACATGCAGTCACATTATCATGCCCCTGGTGTTTAGCACCAGTTGGTTTGATGTCCTGAATAGAGATGAGCGAATTTGTTTGGATTTTGTCCCCGAATCTGATTTTGACATATTTGGGCCATATTCGAATACTATTCGTGCCGAATGTATGTCTTATGTTTGGTTCCGATCATATTCGGAACAGAATCCGAATAAATTCACTCAACTCTAGTCCTGAACACCCCTCGCAAAGTAAATAACATCACAAATCACAAACCCCAACAATACTCCCCTGTTCAACTGTCTGTCTCTAGACGGATTTTGTTTCTCATGCTGGGCAGCAGATTGTGCAGTGCCTAATGAGAAGCATACAGTGTCTCACTGGCATATCTGTGTTATGTAGGAAGATAATAAATAATTACAACACTACCTTATTATTTATAAGAGGCAATGTCTGCGAGATAGGAAAGAAATCATGTGAATAGTAGATTTTACGCAATAATCTTCACAGCAACCCCAAACAATGTCAAAACTTAGCTGTTATAAAAAGCTGAAAAAATAATGAAAATGAAAATAAATTACTTCTGAGCTATGATATCATCATTACCTTGCTGAGTATAAAGGTACTTTTCTCTATTTTAAAACTTTGTGAATGCAGCAACAAATTTACAGTGGCTATATATTGCTAAAATCTACATACGTTCACAAAAATCTAGAATGTTGAAAATGTACTTTTAGATTTTCTAAAAGTAAAATCTACAGTGAGTTATAGTACCAGGCAAGTGGATAAGGTCTCATTCCTTATCCACTTGCCTTTCCCTTCATACATAAAAATTGGAGTGATTTTCATCAGTGTTTTAGAGCAGATTTTCAGCAGCGTCTGGCCAGTATGTCACTTTCTAACATCAGATTTCTAACATTTTTATTTTCCGTATGGAAGAAATTTTCTTAAAGGGAGTTTGTCAACACCAAATTGCACTTTTAATGGGCTATACAGTGTTGTAGGGAGCGTAACTCCTATAACAACCACCCTAGCACTGTTTCTCTTACTGGTACAGTGCCTGAAAAAGTAACTTTTAATTTGTATGCAAATGAGGAGGCTTTGGCGCATCCTTGAAAAGGCCAGCAGCTTGATGCAATGATATGCATCCACATTTACATATTGGGGCTCTTACCCCACTTATGATTGGCAGCGATAGTTCCCAGAGCGAGCACTGTCTGAGTGCTGCTGGCGTGTGTGAAGGCGCGCTTTCTTCTATTGTCACTCGCTGCACTTACGGGTGTATTAGAGTTGCAAGTGGCTAAGTCCCCGACAACACAAAATAACCCATTTAAAATGCATTTTGGGGTGACTAACTCCCTTTAACCCCTTCCCGACCCATGACGCCGACGTCGGCGTCATGAAAACCTGTGCCATCCCGACCCATGACGCCGACGTAGGCGTCATGCTATAAATCATGTTACTGCGGGTCGGGGGTCCGGGGTCACTGAAAGGTCACCCGACCCGCAGTAACAGGACCCTTACTGCATCACCACAGGGGTTGGCTTAACCCCCACGTGGCCACGATCGCTCTGATTGGCTGTTAAAAGTGAAACTGCCAATCAGAGCGATTTGTAATATTTCACCAATGAAACTGGTGAAATATTACAATCCAGCCATGGCCGATGCTGCAATAGCATCTGCCATGGCTGGGCACCAAGATCTGATCCCCCCACACCGAGTCACGGCGGTGATCGGCCGCCGCCATCGAAAGATGGCAGCGATCGGTCACCACCGTCGCTGTCTGCTCCCCTGCTCCTGCGATCATCCCCCCTCACCTTCCGATCCCCCCCTCACCTTCCGACGTCCCCTACTCACCTCTCCCGGTCCACCGATGTCCCTGGATCCGTCCCGGCGGCTGCCCGGGATTCTTCATGGGCGCCGCCATCTTGGAAAATGGCGGGCGCATGCGCAGTGCGCCCGCCGGCCGGCGCATGCGCAGTGCGCCCTCCATTGTAAAAAAAATATTTGATCACTGTGATAAACTGTCACAGTGATCAAAATAAAAAAAAAGTAAATGAACCCCCCCGTCATAGGTAGGGACAAATAAAAAAAAATATATATATTTTTTTTCCTAGAAGATTTGCTGCTGATCCGCAGCTATTTGCGCGATCCGCGCGGATATCGCGGCTGATCCCGCGATTTGCGCGATCCGCGGCGATTTCGTGAGGTCCGCGGCGGATATCGCTGCTATCGCGCTGATTTCGCTGCTGATCCGCGGCGGATTTCGCTGCTGATCCGCGGCGGATTTCGCTGTGATCCGCGGCGGATTTCGCTGCTGATCCCCGGCGGATTTCGCTGCTGATCCGCGCGATTCGCTGCTGATCCGCGGCGGATTTCGTTGCTGATCCGCGGCGGATTTCGCTGCTGATCCGCGGCGGATTTCGCTGCTGATCCGCGGCGGATTTCGCTGCTGATCCGCGGCGGATTTCGCTGCTGATCCGCGCGGATTTCGCTGCGATCGCTACGATTCGCTGCGGATCCGCAACTGATTTCGCTGCGGACCGCGACTGATTCGCGCGCACCGCGGCTGATTTCGCTGCGGATCCGCGGCGGATTTCGCTGAGGATCCGCGGCGGATATCGCTGCTGATCCGCGGCTGATTTCGCTGCTGATCCGCGGCTGATTCGCTGCTGATCCGCGGCGGATTTCGCGCTGATCCGCAACTGATTTTGCTGCTGATTCGCGCGGATCCGCGGCGGATTTCGCTGCTGATCCGCGCGGATTCGCTGCTGATCCGCGGCGGATTTCACTGCTGATCCCGCGATTTCGCTGCGACCCGCAACTGATTTCGCTGCGGATCCGCGACTGATTTTGCTGCTGATTTCGCTGCGGATCCGCAACTGATTCGCTGCGATCCGCGACTGATTTCGCTGCGGATCCGCAACTGATTTCGCTGCGGATCCGCGACTGATTTTGCTGCTGATTCGCTGCGGATCCGCGGCGGATTTCGCTGCTGATTCGGGGCGGATTTCGCTGCTGATCCGCGGCTGATTTCGCTGCTGATCTGCGGCTGATTTCGCTGCTGATCCGCGGCTGATTTCGCTGCTGATCCGCGGCTGATTTCGCTGCTGATCCGCGGCTGATTTTGCTGCAGATCCGCGGCGATTATCTGCTGATCATCTGCGCTAGCGGTATAGCTAACGCAATCGCGTTATGCTATACCGTTACCAGCCGTCAACGCACGTGTTGAACGGCTGGTAAACGCAATATGAACCCAGCCTTAGGGTTAGAACTAGTAGGGTTAGCATTAGGGTTAAGGTTAGAATTACGGTTAGGGTGAATTTGAGTTAGGGTTGGAATTAGGGTAGGTGGAATTGGTTAGCTTGTAGTAGGTTTGATTGAGTTGATAGTTAGGGGTGTGTTGGGTTAGGGTTATGATTCGGGTTTGATTAGGTAGTGTGTTAGGGGTTAGGTGGGTTAGGGTGTTGGGTTAGTTGATTAGATTGGGTTCCACTATTAGGCACATCAGGGGTCTCCATACGCGACATGGCGCACCATTGATTTCTGCAAATTTGCGTTCAAAAGCAAACAGTGCTCCTTATTCCAAGCCTCGACGTATGCCCAAACGTGGTTTATCCCACATTGAGTATCAGCGTATCGGAAAATTGCACAACATACTTGGGGTTCAATTTTCCTGTTAACATGGGAAAAAATTTTGTGACTAAAATTTTTTTGTGGAAAAATGTTTATATTTCACGCTCTGCGTTAAACCTGTGAAGGACTTGGATTCAAGTGCTTATCACACCTATAGGAGTTCTGGGATCTAGTATTCCAAATGGGTCACTGGGGAGTTTCTACTGTTTAGGCACATCAGGATCCTGCAAACGTAACAACGCCGAAGACCATCATCAGTGGGCATTTCAAAACTGCATACTTCACCGAGCCCGAGTGTGCCATACTAGTAGTTTCTCCCACTATGGGATATCAGCATACTCGGACAAATTGGACAACAACTTTTGGGTCTAATTTCTCATGTTACGCTTGGGAAAATAAAAAAATTGGGACTAAAGATCTGATTGTGGAAAAAATATGATTTTTTATATTTCATGCCCGGTTATAAACTTCTGTGTAGCTTGGGGTTCAAAGTGCTCCCAACACTAGATACTCTTGCGGGTCTAGTTCCTAATGGGTCACTTGTGGGGAGTTTTACTGTTTAGGCACATCAGGGCTCTGCAAACGTAACAATGATGCCCGCAGACCATTCCATCAATGTGCATTCAAAGCGTCACACATCCCTTCCAGCCCGACGTGTGCCCAAACAGTGGTTCCCCCCACATATGGGTATCAGCGTACTCAGGGAAAAATTGACAACAACTTTTGGGGTCAATATTTCTCCTGTTACTTGGAAAAAAAAATTGGGGACTAAAAACTATTTTGGAAAAAAATGATTTTATATTTCACGGCTCTGCGTTATAAACTTCTGTGAAGCACCTTGGGAGTTCAAAGTGCTATCATGCATCTAGTCATAGAGTTCTTGGGGGTCTAGTTTCCAAATGGGGTCACTTGTGGGGAGCTCCAATGTTTAGGCACACAGGGACTCTCAAATGCAAACATGGCAACCGCTAAATATTCGCATATTTTCCATTCAAAAAGTCAAATGGCGCTCCTTCCCTTCTGAGCCCTGCCGTGCGCCCATAACAGTGGTTTATGACCACATATGAGGTATCTAGTACTCAGGAGAAATTGCCCAACAAATTTTGGGATCCAATTTATACTGTTGCCCATGTGAAAAAAAAAACTGAGGCTAAAAGAAAATTTTTGTGAAAAAAAAGTACTTTCTTTTTTTACGATCAATTTGTGAAGCACCTGGGGGTTCAAAGTGCTCACTATGCATCTAGATAAGTTCCTTAGGGGTCTAGTTTCCAAAATGGGGTCACTTGTGGGGGAGCTCAATGTTTAGGCACACAGGGACTCTCCAAATGCGACATGGCAACCGCTAAATATTCCAGCATATTTTCTATTCAAAAAGTCAAATGGCGCTCCTTCCCTTCTGAGCCCTGCCGTGCGCCCAAACAGTGGTTTATGACCACATATGAGGTATCTGTGTACTCAGGAGAAATTGCCCAACAAATTTTAGGATCCAATTTATACTGTTGCCCATGTGAAAATGAAAAAAACTGAGGCTAAAAGAAAATTTTTGTGAAAAAAAAGTACTTTCTTTTTTTTACAGATCAATTTGTGAAGCACCTTGGGGTTCAAAGTGATCACTATGCATCTAGATAAGTTCCTTAGGAGGTCTAGTTTCCAAAATGGGGTCACTTGTGGGGGAGCTCCAATGTTTAGGCACACAGGGACTCTCCAAATGTGACATGGCAACCGCTAAATATTCCAGCATATTTTCTATTCAAAAAGTCAAATGGCGCTCCTTACCTTCTGAGCCCTGCTGTGCGCCCATACAGTGGTTTATGACCACATATGAGGTATCTGTGTACTCAGGAGAAATTGCCCAACAAATTTTAGGATCCATTTTGTCCTGATGCCCATGTAAAAATGAAAAAATTGATGCTAAAAGAAAATTTTGTTGGAAAAATTAAAATGTCCATTTTTTCCTTCCACGTTGCTTTAGTTCCTGTGAAGCACCTGAAGGGTTAATAATCTTCTTGAATGTAGTTTTGAGTAGCTTGAGGGGTGCAGTTTTTATAAAGGTGTCACTTTTGGGTATTTTCTGCCATATAGACCCTCAAAGTGACTTCAAATGTGAGGTGGTCCCTAAAAAAAATGGCTTTGTAAATTTTGATGTAAAAAGGAGAAATCGCTGGTCAACTTTTAACCCTTATAACTTCCTAACAAAAAAATGTTGTTCCCAAAATTGTGCTGATGTAAAGTAGACATGTGGGAAATGATATTTATTAACTATTTTGTGCCACATAACTCTCTGGTTTAACAGAATAAAAATTAAAAATTTGAAAATTACAAAATTTTCAGAATTTTCGCCAAATTTCCATTTTTTTCACAAATAAACGCAAAAATTATCGACCTTAATTTACCACTAACATGAAGCCCAATATGTCACGAAAAAACAATCTCAGAATCGCTAGGATCCGTTGAAGCGTTCCTGAGTTATTACCTCATAAAAGGACACTGGTCAGAATTGCAAAAAATGGCAAGGTCTTTAAGGTCAAAATAGGCTGGGTCATGAAGGGGTTAAGCATTTCCTATCAAACTGACATACAAATTTAGCAGCAAATGGAAGGTATACAAATGGCATCCGAGTGCTGTCCGATATTTTTCATGGACTCCTTGATTTGGTCAGCAAAAATGCACTTACAATTGAACAGGCCCCATAGACTATAATAAGTATGAGTATCTGAAGAAACCACTGATAGTACTTGTATATGAAAAACAGACTTCTGAAGGAGCCCTAAAACTTATAGTATAGTGTTTCTTGGCTAAGTATGTAGGGGTGCCAGCACTTTCGCAGACCATCCACTTCACAGAGACAAAAAGAGCTGTGCGTCCAAATAATAAAATACCCCTTACTGGAAGGTTGACTATGACTAAAGGCATTTTTGTTACTCCCAAAATGTCAGTCTTTCATGGCCATTTTGTGAACCTTTTCCATTGTGTTGTTTTTTTTATCCATTTTATGCAAAATAGGAGATTTCGTTATTTCATTCCTTTTATGTAAAAAACTGAGATTTTAAATACAATATGCTGTGGATTAAACTGAGTTTATTGAAGAATTAAAAAACCATGAGACAGATACTGCTTCAGGAAACAATCCTGCTGGAAGAGCTTTTCTAAAAAAAAATGTCTGCAGCCTTTTGATTGTACAGTGTTTAGTTTAAGAAAGTACAGTATTCCTTTAGGATGCACTTTCTATGTTTCCACCAGGATTTTTTGAAAATCTCTTCAAGAAAAAAATGCTGAAAAAAACTCATATGTGCAACGAAGTGGATTTCCCATAGGAAACAATTCAAAGAGTTGTCCAAGAGTTTTTGAAGTGTTTTTTAGGAGGAGGCTGGTGAGGTTCCCCTCCAAAACCTACTAAAAAACTCAGTGTGAACATTGCCCAATAGATTATATTTCAAATTTGAGTGTTTTGTTTAAATTACTTTGATTTTCAATTCTTTTTAGAACAAAGCTAAAAAAGTCACTCTAACTAGTTTCGTACATCTGAACAAAATATACAAAAAATGTCAGTCAATTCCAAGTGGAAATAAAAATATAATTATATAATTATTATTGTAATTAGTATGACCTGTACTTTAACAGGACAAATAATTAATTACATGTACAATAAAGCATCAAATTGCATAAAACATCTAAAGAAAGGACAAAAAGTGGATTTTATGTAAATTAGTTTAAAATAACTGACCACTATGACAGGTACTTTATGACATCAGGACTAATGCCTATAATTTATCTGTCAGAACAGTGCAAGTGAATAGAAGGAACCAGGACAGTTTTGTTGCCATTCACTAATGATTGTCCTTCTTCTGCACTCAATTCTGAAGCTGAGACCTGTAAGTGGAAGTAAAAGCTGCAGAATGTATTTTTTTTCTTTCCCAGACTGGTGTTTTAAGTAGAAGAATAAAGGCACTATGTCCTAAAATTAACATTTAAAACTTGCTTAGAGAGTAAATGTTTTAATTTGTATATCATTAACCAACTGTACAATTGAAAATAAGTAACTTTGTAAGGCTGGTTTCACATTAGCATTGCACTGACCTGCATCGGTCAGCGCCAACCTGCGCCCAACGCACCATGTTGCATTTTGGTGTGTTCAGCGCACCGTCAAAAGGACGCATGCGCCGGCAAACGCATAGCTGCGCATGGCCTGCGTACCCCATGCTAAAGATAGGGTACGCAGGTCGCATGCAGCGTCTGCCACTTGGGGTTTTTTTTGCCTTCCTCTGGATCAACATGTTAGGGCAGGTTAGGATAGGATATGGGTTTGAACTAGATGAACTTAAAGTCTTCCTTCAACCTTAATATCTATGTTACTATGTTACTATGCGCCCATAGGCGGAGTGATCAGGAGGAGGCGTGGCCGGGGGCGGGGCTTAGCGGCGGCCGTGTGCTGACCGTCTCAGGTCAGTGCAACGCTAGTGTGAAACTAGCCTAATATATCTTATCAGACAAATCTATTCTTTCTCTGACAAAATTGATCAGTCGTTATCAAAATTCTCAATTCTGAGGGAAAATCTTTATTCAGTGAGTACAGACTTTCCCATTACTTAGATAGGAGATGAGAGCTGCTGCCGATACAATTCTATGTAGGCGGGAGGTGGGAGGAGCTCTGTCTCTAGCTCCTCCCTCCTCCTCCCGTCTACATAGCATCTTATCAGTAGCAGCTCTCATCTCCTAAGTCAGTGATTTTCAACCTTTTTTGAGCCGCGGCACACTTTTTATACTTAGAAAATCCTGGGGCACACCACCAACCAAAATAGCACAAAATGACACTAAAACAGTCATATTATACATATAGTTAATAATATAGATTTTTTCCCCACGGCACACCCGACCATGTGTCACTAGTGTGCCGCGGAACACTGGTTGAAAATCACTGTCCTAAGTAATGGGAAAGTCTGTCCTCACTGAATAAAGATTTTAACTCAGAATTGAGAATTTTGACAATGAAAAAAGCAGAAAAAAAAGGGCTCAATTCATGAGGATGTTACCCAGCTTGGAATTTTCACAAAACTTTTTGAGACATTTGGTCCACGCCAGTCCTGCTCAGCATTGCATATGACGGAGCATGGGCAGGATGTTTCTTTGCAGTGGAAAATTTGCCAGTAATGTACTCCAGTCCCTGAATGGAGTACATTTATGGCATGAAGATGCATTCCAATTAAGAGATGCGCCAAATTCATTAAGTGGCATGTCCCTCCTATTGAATTAGGAGTGTCATACTCTAGTGATCCTTCATTACAACAGACGCCAATCTCAATGAATCGGCCCTATGTTATAAGCAACAAATGGGCCAGATCATCATGGAAAATATTTTTGAGCACTAGTACAACTATAGACACTATGATAACTGACTGAACCAGTTGACAGACAAATGGAACATCCGTATTTGCATTATCTTACAGTGCAGCTTTAAATAACGATTAATCTAATAAGTTTGCATTGTGGGAAATAAGAAATCAATATATGTGTTAAAGACAGGAAAACAGAAAAATATTAATAATATATATATCTTCTTATCCATATTGATCCCAAATGGGACAAAGATAATAAAGCCCGCACACTGACATTTGTCTGTGATAAAAGGGTGCATAGTTGAGCTGTGCAACTGCAAAGTGAAAAGGTCATATCAATTCATGATTATTAGACTATGTACTGGGATGTCTAAAGATTAATCTTTCCTAACTGATAACTGCACTTTATAAATACAAACAGGTCACCAATATAAAACAACCTGCTAATTAGAGCAGAGAAAAACAACCGTTATACAACCTGGACTAAAATTAATGACACATAGATTTCAGCTCTCATCAATATGACCTGCAAATCATTTATAACTAGGTATGAAAGGCATGTACAGTAGATGCTTTTCATGCTAAACTGTTCAAAGCCATGCTAGAAAGACATTAACACCAGGCAACAATAAAAAATATTAAAGCAGCATATACACTTGCTGTAAAATTCACTTATAATTTGCAGGAAATAGTTAAAGGAATTCTCACACACATCTGTAATGGTTTCTGTTCTCAGTGGAATCATGACTTGTATAATGAATGTGGTTTGTAACAAATCCCAACAAATTCTGATTCATCCAATTCACATCTAATAATCTCCTTCAGTTTTCTGTAGAGGTTAAGGTGTGAACACTATGCTCCATTTTCCTTGAAAACACCCCAACACTGATGTCATAGATAATAGGACTGAAATCATTGTTAACACCGTTAGCATTCTGGAAGTCCATACATTTATCAGCAAATATTGATTCATCAAAGCAATATTACCAGAATCATGGCATGACTTAATTTGAAATAGTTGTGCAAAAATGTTGTTTTAACGAGTTTTTCCCAGTTCTGCCAAAATGGGCAGAGCTGGGGGGACAGGGGTGTGGCATTGTTGTGACATCACAGCTCATCTAATTCATGACACCAGAAATCTCCAGTTGCTGACTGGACTAAGATTTGTGGTGAGGCGTACAGAGGTTCATGTAGCGCCTCAGATGCTCCTGATTGATTACAATTTATATGTCTCTTTATGAATCAGGAGCGCCTGAGTTCACCCTGCCCCCTCATCAAAACCAGGGTCAAACTCACCAGTCTTGATGACTTGGGTTTTAAATGTTTTCAGTAAAGATTACTTAATTATCAGTAAGGTTACATGAAGCCAAAGAAACCAAAGCTAATCTATTGTAACATCACCTCTGGCATACTGGTCCAGGCATAAGTCTGTGATATTGGCATTTCTAAAGAGAAGAAGCAGAAACATTCAGCTTTATTCCAGAATGGCTCAACAGACTTTGCTTTAGTGATTGGTAGGGACCTCAGCACCCCGACCCAAATATAAAAACTTTGATGTTATATCATAAGTAAAAATTTTCCTGAAAATACAGTTGCACTTAACAAAGTTTTAGGTAATAATATAGACAGTACATGGAAAACTGTTGTCCTATTTATTATACATATGACATTATCTGTGATGTTATATAGCTTTTGTGATGGGTTGTAGTCCAGAGCTTAAGTTGAATCTGTCAGTAGGATCACCCTCCCAACGTTCTATATGGG
>JARQOD010000001.1:145607742-145683796 GCA_033576555.1 Oophaga sylvatica
AAAATTTAAAAGGTAACAAGGAAATTACTTGATCTAGTATTTAAAAAATCCTCCTTGCCCCTGGGCTCCAACCCCCGCCAGTTGTTGCTCGGAATTTGGTTTAGCACAGTCAAACTTGTCTGTTTACTGGGTTCATAACGTCAGGGGCCCCCGGTTGTCCCATGGCTCTTTTCCTTTCTGCTGCCCCCCCGGGTTCCGTCCGCAGGTTCCCCGCAGGCCTTTGGCTAGGGCCTCCACCGGGTATCCGAGTTCCGAAACGTCTGCTGGCCCTTGGTAGGCTTTGAGCACGGTACCTCCTGCTTGAACCGTGTCCCGAACGTCGCGGGCCCCTCGGTTGTGCCTTGGCTCTTTTCCTTTGCTGCCCCTGGGTTCAGACCGTCGCTGGTTCCCCCGCTGCCTTTGGCCTAGGTGCCTCCATCTTGGTACCCGAGTTCCAGCAAGTCGCTGGTCCTTGGTAGTGCTTTGGAGCACAGGTACCCCCTGCTTAGTAACCGTGTCCCAGTAAGTCAGGGGGTCCTCGTTTGTGCCTTTGGTCTTTTCCTTTGCGCCCCCCGGGTTTCCCCATTTCCGTCGGGTTTTTTTCCCCGGGCCTTTGGCCTAGGTGCCCCCACTCGGTATCAGTTCCACAACGTCTGTGGTCCTTTTTAGGCTTTGGAGCACGGGTCCCTCCTGTTAGTAACCGTGTCCAGTAAATCAGTGGTACAAGATTGGCTACAATACAAGTAGGAAAAAGAGACAAAAAACAAAAAGCAGAAATCTAAAAGCAAAAGAAATGAAGTAAAAGACCAAAATGAAGCAAAATATATGCCTAAATTTAAACAGAAAAAGACTAAGCAGTGTATGGGGGTGAGCCGTTCCTCCTCGTGGTGCCCCTGGAAAATGCCTGCTGCTGCAGGCTAAACTGAACACGGACAAATACTGTTGTAATTTAAATCTTTTGTGACAGCAAGAACGGAAGGATGAAAAATTCATACTTTGACAGATTACAAGTACAGGATTCTCTGTCACAAATAAGAATATGATGAAGAAGATGAAGCAGAATATGAATAAGAATAATAGTTTAATAAGAAGAATATGAGTAATGTTAACAAAGATGAATAGCAAGAAGTTTAAGAAGAAGATAAAGAAGGTGAAGATGAAGAATAATTTGATGAAAAAGATGATGCTGCAGAAGATTATGAAGGAGAAAGTGTGTGAAAAGTTAAAAAGGTGAAGATGAAGAGCATGGAAGTTGTGTAATATACATATTTGCCAAAATATAAAAAACGTTAACATTGTCAATTTCTTCGTCAATCCGAACATCTTTAAAAAAAAAAATATTTATGCTATTCCATTTGATTGGGTTAAACATCTATGCCTTTAATGTCTCCTCAACCTTCCACAATACATTCTACATTACTCTTTCTTGTTTTCCTTCATGTACAATTAACCAACAAGGCAAGAATGGGTTTTTTTTAATTTCGATATTTTGTTCCCATAGACTTACATGGGACTTCCGGTATCGATATCGGGTATCGCCGATATTTTAGTGATATCGGCGATACCATTCCGATTCCGATACTTTAGGATATCGGAAAGTATCGCTCAACTCTAGTGGCTATATATTGCTAAAATCTACATACGTTCACAAAAATCTAGAATGTTGAAAATGTACTTTTAGATTTTCTAAAAGTAAAATCTACAGTGAGTTATAGTACCAGGCAAGTGGATAAGGTCTCATTCCTTATCCACTTGCCTTTCCCTTCATACATAAAAATTGGAGTGATTTTCATCAGTGTTTTAGAGCAGATTTTCAGCAGCGTCTGGCCAGTATGTCACTTTCTAACATCAGATTTCTAACATTTTTATTTTCCGTATGGAAGAAATTTTCTTAAAGGGAGTTTGTCAACACCAAATTGCACTTTTAATGGGCTATACAGTGTTGTAGGGAGCGTAACTCCTATAACAACCACCCTAGCACTGTTTCTCTTACTGGTACAGTGCCTGAAAAAGTAACTTTTAATTTGTATGCAAATGAGGAGGCTTTGGCGCATCCTTGAAAAGGCCAGCGTTGATGCAATGATATGCATCCACATTTACATATTGGGGCTCTTACCCCACTTATGATTGGCAGCGATAGTTCCCAGAGCGAGCACTGTCTGAGTGCTGCTGGCGTGTGTGAAGGCGCGCTTTCTTCTATTGTCTCTCGCTGCACTTACGGGTGTATTAGAGTTGCAAGTGGCTAAGTCCCCGACAACACAAAATAACCCATTTAAAATGCATTTTGGGGTGACTAACTCCCTTTAACCCCTTCCCGACCCATGACGCCGACGTCGGCGTCATGAAAACCTGTGCCATCCCGACCCATGACGCCGACGTAGGCGTCATGCTATAAATCATGTTACTGCGGGTCGGGGGTCCGGGGTCACTGAAAGGTCACCCGACCCGCAGTAACAGGACCCTTACTGCATCACCACAGGGGTTGGCTTAACCCCCACGTGGCCACGATCGCTCTGATTGGCTGTTAAAGTGAAACTGCCAATCAGAGCGATTTGTAATATTTCACCAATGAAACTGGTGAAATATTACAATCCAGCCATGGCCGATGCTGCAATAGCATCTGCCATGGCTGGGCACCAAGATCTGATCCCCCCACACCGAGTCACGGCGGTGATCGGCCGCCGCCATCGAAAGATGGCAGCGATCGGTCACCGCCGTCGCTGTCTGCTCCCCTGCTCCTGCGATCATCCCCCCTCACCTTCCGATCCCCCCCTCACCTTCCGACGTCCCTACTCACCTCTCCCGGTCCACCGATGTCCCTGGATCCGTCCCGGCGGCTGCCCGGGATTCTTCATGGGCGCCGCCATCTTGGAAAATGGCGGGCGCATGCGCAGTGCGCCCGCCGGCCGGCGCATGCGCAGTGCGCCCTCCATTGTAAAAAAAAATATTTTGATCACTGTGATAAACTGTCACAGTGATCAAAATAAAAAAAAAGTAAATGAACCCCCCGTCATAGGTAGGGACAAATAATAAAAAAAAATATATTTTTTTTTTCCTAGAAGATTTTGCTGCTGATCCGCAGCTGATTTTGCTGCGGATCCGCGGCGGATATCGCGGCTGATCCGCGGCGGATTTCGCTGCGGATCCGCGGCGGATATCGCTGCTGATCCGCGGCTGATTTCGCTGCTGATCCGCGGCGGATTTCGCTGCTGATCCGCGGCGGATTTCGCTGCTGATCCGCGGCGGATTTCGCTGCTGATCCCCGGCGGATTTCGCTGCTGATCCGCGGCGGATTCGCTGCTGATCCGCGGCGGATTTCGTTGCTGATCCGCGGCGGATTTCGCTGCTGATCCGCGGCGGATTTCGCTGCTGATCCGCGGCGGATTTCGCTGCTGATCCGCGGCGGATTTCGCTGCTGATCCGCGGCGGATTTCGCTGCGGATCCGCTACTGATTTCGCTGCGGATCCGCAACTGATTTCGCTGCGGATCCGCGACTGATTTCGCTGCGCATCCGCGGCTGATTTCGCTGCGGATCCGCGGCGGATTTCGCTGAGGATCCGCGGCGGATATCGCTGCTGATCCGCGGCTGATTTCGCTGCTGATCCGCGGCTGATTTCGCTGCTGATCCGCGGCGGATTTCGCTGCTGATCCGCAACTGATTTTGCTGCTGATTCGCGGCGGATCCGCGGCGGATTTCGCTGCTGATCCGCGGCGGATTTCGCTGCTGATCCGCGGCGGATTTCACTGCTGATCCGCGGCGGATTTCGCTGCGGACCCGCAACTGATTTCGCTGCGGATCCGCGACTGATTTTGCTGCTGATTCGCTGCGGATCCGCAACTGATTTCGCTGCGGATCCGCGACTGATTTCGCTGCGGATCCGCAACTGATTTCGCTGCGGATCCGCGACTGATTTTGCTGCTGATTCGCTGCGGATCCGCGGCGGATTTCGCTGCTGATTCGGGGCGGATTTCGCTGCTGATCCGCGGCTGATTTCGCTGCTGATCTGCGGCTGATTTCGCTGCTGATCCGCGGCTGATTTCGCTGCTGATCCGCGGCTGATTTCGCTGCTGATCCGCGGCTGATTTTGCTGCAGATCCGCGGCTGATTATCTGCTGATTCATCTGCGCTAGCGGGTATAGCATAACGCAATCGCGTTATGCTATACCGTTACCAGCCGGTCAACGCTACGTGTTGAACGGGCTGGTAAAACGCAATATGAACCCAGCCTTAGGGTTAGAACTAGGGTTAGGGTTAGCATTAGGGTTAAGGTTAGAATTACGGTTAGGGTTGGAATTTGAGTTAGGGTTGGAATTAGGGTAAGGGTTGGAATTAGGGTTAGGCTTGTAGTTAGGTTTATGATTAGAGTTGGGATTAGGGTTAGGGGTGTGTTGGGTTAGGGTTATGATTAGGGTTTGTATTAGGGTTAGGTGTGTGTAGGGGTTAGGGTTGGGGTTAGGGGTGTGTTGGGGTTAGTGTTGGAGTTAGAATTGAGGGGTTTCCACTATTTAGGCACATCAGGGGGTCTCCATACGCGACATGGCGCCACCATTGATTTCTGCAAATTTTGCGTTCAAAAAGTCAAACAGTGCTCCCTTTATTCCAAGCCTCGACGTATGCCCAAACAGTGGTTTATCCCCACATATGAGGTATCAGCGTACTCGGGAAAAATTGCACAACAACTTTGGGGGTTCTAATTTCTCCTGTTAACATTGGGAAAAAAAATTGGGGACTAAAAATTATTTTTGTGGAAAAAAAATGATTTTATATTTTCACGGCTCTGCGTTATAAACTTCTGTGAAGGACTTGGAGATTCAAAGTGCTTATCACACATCTATAGGAGTTCCTTGGGGGATCTAGTTTCCAAAATGGGGTCACTTGTGGGGAGTTTCTACTGTTTAGGCACATCAGGGACTCTGCAAACGTAACATGACGCCCGAAGACCATTCCATCAAGTGGGCATTTCAAAACGTCACTACTTCCCATCCGAGCCCCGACGTGTGCCCATACAGTAGTTTTCTCCCACATATGGGATATCAGCATACTCAGGACAAATTGGACAACAACTTTTGGGGTCTAATTTCTCATGTTACGCTTGGGAAAATAAAAAAATTGGGGACTAAAAGATCCTGATTGTGGAAAAAATATGATTTTTTTATTTTCATGCCCGGGCGTTATAAACTTCTGTGTAGCCCTTGGGGGTTCAAAGTGCTCTCCACACATCTAGATAACTTCTTTGCGGGGTCTAGTTTCCTAAATGGGGTCACTTGTGGGAGTTTATACTGTTTAGGCACATCAGGGGCTCTGCAAACGTAACAAGATGCCCGCAGACCATTCCATCAAGTCGGCATTTCAAAGCGTCACCACATCCCTTCCGAGCCCTGACGTGTGCCCAAACAGTGGTTCCCCCCCACATATGGGGTACTAGCGTACTCAGGACAAACTGGACAACAACTTTTGGGGTCCAATTTCTCCTGTAACCATTGTGAAAATAAAAAATAGTGGGCTAAAAAATCATTTTTTGAGAAAAAAAATGATTTTTTATTTTCACGGCTCTGCGTTATAAACTTCTGTGAAGCACCTGGGGGTTCAAAGTTCTCACTATGCATCTAGATAAGTTCCTTAGGGCGTCTAGTTTCCAAAATGGGTCACTTGTGGGGGAGCTCCAATGTTTAGGCACACAGGGACTCTCCAAATGCGACATGGCAACCGCTAAATATTCCAGCATATTTTCCATTCAAAAAGTCAAATGGCGCTCCTTCCCTTCTGAGCCCTGCCGTGCGCCCATACAGTGGTTTATGACCACATATGAGGTATCTATGTACTCAGGAGAAATTGCCCAACAAATTTTAGGATCCAATTTATACTGTTGCCCATGTGAAAATGAAAAAAACTGAGGCTAAAAGAAAATTTTTGTGAAAAAAAAGTACTTTCTTTTTTTTACGGATCAATTTGTGAAGCACCTGGATGTTCAAAGTGCTCACTATGCATCTAGATAAGTTCCTTAGGGGTCTAGTTTCCAAAATGGGGTCACTTGTGGGGGAGCTCCAATGTTTAGGCACACAGGGACTCTCCAAATGCGACATGGCAACCGCTAAATATTCCAGCATATTTTCCATTCAAAAAGTCAAATGGCGCTCCTTCCCTTCTGAGCCCTGCCGTGCGCCCAAACAGTGGTTTATGACCACATATGAGGTATCTATGTACTCAGGAGAAATTGCCCAACAAATTTTAGGATCCAATTTATACTGTTGCCCATGTGAAAATGAAAAAAACTGAGGCTAAAAGAAAATTTTTGTGAAAAAAAAGTACTTTCTTTTTTTTACGGATCAATTTGTGAAGCAACTGGGGGTTCAAAGTGCTCACTATGCATCTAGATAAGTTCCTTAGGGGGTCTAGTTTCCAAAATGGGGTCACTTGTGGGGGAGCTCCAATGTTTAGGCACACAGGGACTCTCCAAATGCGACATGGCAACCGCTAAATATTCCAGCATATTTTCTATTCAAAAAGTCAAATGGCGCTCCTTCCCTTCTGAGCCCTGCCGTGCGCCCAAACAGTGGTTTATGACCACATATGAGGTATCTGTGTACTCAGGAGAAATTGCCCAACAAATTTTAGGATCCAATTTATACTGTTGCCCATGTGAAAATGAAAAAAACTGAGGCTAAAAGAAAATTTTTGTGAAAAAAAAGTACTTTCTTTTTTTACAGATCAATTTGTGAAGCACCTTGGGGTTCAAAGTGATCACTATGCATCTAGATAAGTTCCTTAGGAGGTCTAGTTTCCAAAATGGGGTCACTTGTGGGGGAGCTCCAATGTTTAGGCACACAGGGACTCTCCAAATGTGACATGGCAACCGCTAAATATTCCAGCATATTTTCTATTCAAAAAGTCAAATGGCGCTCCTTACCTTCTGAGCCCTGCTGTGCGCCCATACAGTGGTTTATGACCACATATGAGGTATCTGTGTACTCAGGAGAAATTGCCCAACAAATTTTAGGATCCATTTTGTCCTGATGCCCATGTAAAAATGAAAAAATTGATGCTAAAAGAAAATTTTTGTTGGAAAAATTAAAATGTCCATTTTTTCCTTCCACGTTGCTTTAGTTCCTGTGAAGCACCTGAAGGGTTAATAATCTTCTTGAATGTAGTTTTGAGTAGCTTGAGGGGTGCAGTTTTTATAAAGGTGTCACTTTTGGGTATTTTCTGCCATATAGACCCCTCAAAGTGACTTCAAATGTGAGGTGGTCCCTAAAAAAAATGGCTTTGTAAATTTTGATGTAAAAAGGAGAAATCGCTGGTCAACTTTTAACCCTTATAACTTCCTAACAAAAAAATGTTGTTCCCAAAATTGTGCTGATGTAAAGTAGACATGTGGGAAATGATATTTATTAACTATTTTGTGCCACATAACTCTCTGGTTTAACAGAATAAAAATTAAAAATTTGAAAATTACAAAATTTTCAGAATTTTCGCCAAATTTCCATTTTTTTCACAAATAAACGCAAAAATTATCGACCTTAATTTACCACTAACATGAAGCCCAATATGTCACGAAAAAACAATCTCAGAATCGCTAGGATCCGTTGAAGCGTTCCTGAGTTATTACCTCATAAAAGGACACTGGTCAGAATTGCAAAAAATGGCAAGGTCTTTAAGGTCAAAATAGGCTGGGTCATGAAGGGGTTAAGCATTTCCTATCAAACTGACATACAAATTTAGCAGCAAATGGAAGGTATACAAATGGCATCCGAGTGCTGTCCGATATTTTTCATGGACTCCTTGATTTGGTCAGCAAAAATGCACTTACAATTGAACAGGCCCCATAGACTATAATAAGTATGAGTATCTGAAGAAACCACTGATAGTACTTGTATATGAAAAACAGACTTCTGAAGGAGCCCTAAAACTTATAGTATAGTGTTTCTTGGCTAAGTATGTAGGGGTGCCAGCACTTTCGCAGACCATCCACTTCACAGAGACAAAAAGAGCTGTGCGTCCAAATAATAAAATACCCCTTACTGGAAGGTTGACTATGACTAAAGGCATTTTTGTTACTCCCAAAATGTCAGTCTTTCATGGCCATTTTGTGAACCTTTTCCATTGTGTTGTTTTTTTTATCCATTTTATGCAAAATAGGAGATTTCGTTATTTCATTCCTTTTATGTAAAAAACTGAGATTTTAAATACAATATGCTGTGGATTAAACTGAGTTTATTGAAGAATTAAAAAACCATGAGACAGATACTGCTTCAGGAAACAATCCTGCTGGAAGAGCTTTTCTAAAAAAAAATGTCTGCAGCCTTTTGATTGTACAGTGTTTAGTTTAAGAAAGTACAGTATTCCTTTAGGATGCACTTTCTATGTTTCCACCAGGATTTTTTGAAAATCTCTTCAAGAAAAAAATGCTGAAAAAAACTCATATGTGCAACGAAGTGGATTTCCCATAGGAAACAATTCAAAGAGTTGTCCAAGAGTTTTTGAAGTGTTTTTTAGGAGGAGGCTGGTGAGGTTCCCCTCCAAAACCTACTAAAAAACTCAGTGTGAACATTGCCCAATAGATTATATTTCAAATTTTGAGTGTTTTGTTTAAATTACTTTGATTTTCAATTCTTTTTAGAACAAAGCTAAAAAAGTCACTCTAACTAGTTTCGTACATCTGAACAAAATATACAAAAAATGTCAGTCAATTCCAAGTGGAAATAAAAATATAATTATATAATTATTATTGTAATTAGTATGACCTGTACTTTAACAGGACAAATAATTAATTACATGTACAATAAAGCATCAAATTGCATAAAACATCTAAAGAAAGGACAAAAAGTGGATTTTATGTAAATTAGTTTAAAATAACTGACCACTATGACAGGTACTTTATGACATCAGGACTAATGCCTATAATTTATCTGTCAGAACAGTGCAAGTGAATAGAAGGAACCAGGACAGTTTTGTTGCCA
This sequence comes from Oophaga sylvatica, assembly GCA_033576555.1. Classification (NCBI taxonomy): domain Eukaryota; kingdom Metazoa; phylum Chordata; class Amphibia; order Anura; family Dendrobatidae; genus Oophaga; species Oophaga sylvatica. The sequence continues at coordinate 145,616,681 of JARQOD010000001.1, forward strand.
TTCACTAATGATTGTCCTTCTTCTGCACTCAATTCTGAAGCTGAGACCTGTAAGTGGAAGTAAAAGCTGCAGAATGTATTTTTTTTCTTTCCCAGACTGGTGTTTTATGTAGAAGAATAAAGGCACTATGTCCTAAAATTAACATTTAAAACTTGCTTAGAGAGTAAATGTTTTAATTTGTATATCATTAACCAACTGTACAATTGAAAATAAGTAACTTTGTAAGGCTGGTTTCACATTAGCATTGCACTGACCTGCATCGGTCAGCGCCAACCTGCGCCCAACGCACCATGTTGCATTTTGGTGTGTTCAGCGCACCGTCAAAAGGACGCATGCGCCGGCAAACGCATAGCTGCGCATGGCCTGCGTACCCCATGCTAAAGATAGGGTACGCAGGTCGCATGCAGCGTCTGCCACTTGGGGTTTTTTTTGCCTTCCTCTGGATCAACATGTTAGGGCAGGTTAGGATAGGATATGGGTTGAACTAGATGAACTTAAAGTCTTCCTTCAACCTTAATATCTATGTTACTATGTTACTATGCGCCCATAGGCGGAGTGATCAGGAGGAGGCGTGGCCGGGGGCGGGGCTTAGCGGCGGCCGTGTGCTGACCGTCTCAGGTCAGTGCAACGCTAGTGTGAAACTAGCCTAATATATCTTATCAGACAAATCTATTCTTTCTCTGACAAAATTGATCAGTCGTTATCAAAATTCTCAATTCTGAGGGAAAATCTTTATTCAGTGAGTACAGACTTTCCCATTACTTAGATAGGAGATGAGAGCTGCTGCCGATACAATTCTATGTAGGCGGGAGGTGGGAGGAGCTCTGTCTCTAGCTCCTCCCTCCTCCTCCCGTCTACATAGCATCTTATCAGTAGCAGCTCTCATCTCCTAAGTCAGTGATTTTCAACCTTTTTTGAGCCGCGGCACACTTTTATACTTAGAAAATCCGGGGGCACACCACCAACCAAAATAGCACAAAATGACACTAAAACAGTCATATTATACATATAGTTAATAATATAGATTTTTTCCCCACGGCACACCCGACCATGTGTCACTAGTGTGCCGTGGAACACTGGTTGAAAATCACTGTCCTAAGTAATGGGAAAGTCTGTCCTCACTGAATAAAGATTTTAACTCAGAATTGAGAATTTTGACAATGAAAAAAGCAGAAAAAAAGGGCTCAATTCATGAGGATGTTACCCAGCTTGGAATTTTCACAAAACTTTTTGAGACATTTGGTCCACGCCAGTCCTGCTCAGCATTGCATATGGACGGAGCATGGGCAGGATGTTTCTTTGCAGTGGAAAATTTGCCAGTAATGTACTCCAGTCCCTGAATGGAGTACATTTATGGCATGAAGATGCATTCCAATTAAGAGATGCGCCAAATTCATTAAGTGGCATGTCCCTCCTATTGAATTAGGAGTGTCATACTCTAGTGATCCCTTCATTACAACAGACGCCAATCTCAATGAATCGGCCCTATGTTATAAGCAACAAATGGGCCAGATCATCATGGAAAATATTTTTGAGCACTAGTACAACTATAGACACTATGATAACTGACTGAACCAGTTGACAGACAAATGGAACATCCGTATTTGCATTATCTTACAGTGCAGCTTTAAATAACGATTAATCTAATAAGTTTGCATTGTGGGAAATAAGAAATCAATATATGTGTTAAAGACAGGAAAACAGAAAAATATTAATAATATATATATCTTCTTATCCATATTGATCCCAAATGGGACAAAGATAATAAAGCCCGCACACTGACATTTTGTCTGTGATAAAAGGGTGCATAGTTGAGCTGTGCAACTGCAAAGTGAAAAGGTCATATCAATTCATGATTATTAGACTATGTACTGGGATGTCTAAAGATTAATCTTTCCTAACTGATAACTGCACTTTATAAATACAAACAGGTCACCAATATAAAACAACCTGCTAATTAGAGCAGAGAAAAACAACCGTTATACAACCTGGACTAAAATTAATGACACATAGATTTCAGCTCTCATCAATATGACCTGCAAATCATTTATAACTAGGTATGAAAGGCATGTACAGTAGATGCTTTTCATGCTAAACTGTTCAAAGCCATGCTAGAAAGACATTAACACCAGGCAACAATAAAAAATATTAAAGCAGCATATACACTTGCTGTAAAATTCACTTATAATTTGCAGGAAATAGTTAAAGGAATTCTCACACACATCTGTAATGGTTTCTGTTCTCAGTGGAATCATGACTTGTATAATGAATGTGGTTTGTAACAAATCCCAACAAATTCTGATTCATCCAATTCACATCTAATAATCTCCTTCAGTTTTCTGTAGAGGTTAAGGTGTGAACACTATGCTCCATTTTCCTTGAAAACACCCCAACACTGATGTCATAGATAATAGGACTGAAATCATTGTTAACAGCCGTTAGCATTCTGCGAAGTCCATACATTTATCAGCAAATATTGATTCATCAAAGCAATATTACCAGAATCATGGCATGACTTAATTTGAAAATAGTTGTGCAAAAATGTTGTTTTTAACGAGTTTTTCCCAGTTCTGCCAAAATGGGCAGAGCTGGGGGGACAGGGGTGTGGCATTGTTGTGACATCACAGCTCATCTAATTCATGACACCAGAAATCTCCAGTTGCTGACTGGACTAAGATTTGTGGTGAGGCGTACAGAGGTTCATGTAGCGCCTCAGATGCTCCTGATTGATTACAATTTATATGTCTCTTTATGAATCAGGAGCGCCTGAGTTCACCCTGCCCCCTCATCAAAACCAGGGTCAAACTCACCAGTCTTGATGACTTGGGTTTTAAATGTTTTCAGTAAAGATTACTTAATTATCAGTAAGGTTACATGAAGCCAAAAGAAAACCAAAGCTAATCTATTGTAACATCACCTCTGGCATACTGGTCCAGGCATAAGTCTGTGATATTGGCATTTCTAAAGAGAAGAAGCAGAAACATTCAGCTTTACTTCCAGAATGGCTCAACAGACTTTGCTTTTAGTGATTGGTAGGGACCTCAGCACCCCGACCCCAAATATAAAAACTTCTGATGTCTATATCATAAGTAAAAATTTTCCTGAAAATACAGTTGCACTTAAACAAAGTTTTAGGTAATAATATAGACAGTACATGGAAAACTGTTGTCCTATTTATTATACATATGACATTATCTGTGATGTTATATAGCTTTTGTGATGGGTTGTAGTCCAGAGCTTAAGTTGAATCTGTCAGTAGGATCCACCCTCCCAAGCGTTCTATATGGGCATGTAGGTCATAGGAAGCTGAATAAAATAACATATTTGCTGCAGCTCCCACAGCTCTGCTATACTGCAGCACTGTCTGCCTGTGAGAAGGAAGCTGAAGCTGAGAGGAAACTGCAGATGTGTCAGGTATAATCACATACAGCTCTGCAGTGAGATCTAGAGAGCAGATTATCAGTCATTACAAACTGGTAACTCCCCCTTTCATGTAAAGGTACTGCCACACTAAACAATCCCGCTAGCGATCACAATAACGACGCATACTAATGCGATCGCTAGCGGGATCGTTTTAATATCGCTAGTAGCGGCTTTATTTAGCGATGTCGTTAAAGACGCTATCGCGGTTAGCGATCTCCTTAACGACTTTAGCGGTACAAAAGTACCGCTAAATCGCTAAGAAAAGGTGCCACACTCAGCGATATATACTTACCAGCGGGGCGCCGATGATAAAATAGGGTCCGGAACGATGTCAGCGACGAGCGAGATCACAGCAGGATCTCAGCAGGGGCCACGTCGCTGGTAGATGCCGCACACTACAACATCGCTAACGGGATTGCTAAATAGTGATGTTTTTTAGCGATCCCGTTAGCAATGTTGTTTAGTGTGGCATACCCTTAAGACAAGCTCTGGAGACAGATTCTCATGCAGATCTGTGTTCGGTCCATTGATCTTAACAGCTCATTTACATATAAGAAAAAGTTGGATTTGGATTTCTCTGGAACAAGACATGGGATCACAGATATCAAGGTATTATTTTATTAAACTTTCTATGGCCTGCATGCCCATAAAGATCACTAAGGAGGAATTATGATACTGACAGGTTACCTTTAAGGGAGCTTAGCATGGCAGCATTGGTGCTATCAGATAAATGAGTTTCTCCACCTGCTGCTGTATGTCCTGCTTCAAGTTATAGGCCAATATGGGTATGTTTTTGCGCCTGGGATGTGGTTGCTGGTCATTTGCCCATGAATTGCAGTCTCATAGGGAACTGTAGTGCTGTCAGATCAGATTAGTACTATTATGGGTTGGGGCTTCCAGGCGTGGGTCACCTGTGTTGTGCTCTTGTAGATTGGCTTTATTTTATTCCTGCTACTCCCCTGAAAATTCAGTTTCTATACATATGAGCCTTTATTTTTATTAAATGATAATTTTTATGGTCTGTACCAAAGGATCGGTGCTCCCAGGATTGTTTGGGGGTATATCTTTTAGCTGTTCTGCATTATTACACTGTGAGAATTGCCCTATTGGTAAAGATCATTAAAATCAGAACCAAATAAAATATTCCATATATCTGGAACCATATGGTTATTTCATATTTTTACAAAGCAAGAAATAGAATACTCAGTGGAGCAGCGGGAATCAAGGAAGAAAAAAACTCACTTCTTTTGACCTGGGGAGATGTCTTATTTAAAGAGGACACTGTGAAGTGTTAAGTGGACTTACAGTTTCTTTACTTTAAATTTTGCTTAGCAATAACAGATCACTATATATCAATACTGACCAACAAATAGAATTCATTGAAAGCATCTAATAAGCAAACATATAAGTAAAAATATATGTGTTTTTAACATGTAAATCTATGTTGTACGGATATCCAACAGGTGTCTGACATTTGGCATCCAACAAGACGTCAGGTCATAGATGCTCTGAATGATATGTCAGGTGTAAAGACAAGTTAGGAAGGACACAGCTGTAGATCATAGAGAGCAAACTGTATTTGTTGAAACCAAAATACCTGCTAATTAAAAATGAAATATAATTTATAGTGTGAATAAGACCAGTATGACCAAAAACATAACTGCTTATTTTACAGGGTATTATTTTGTAGAGTGATACCTACATTATTCATTCACTTGGTGTAGAGATTTGTAGACTACTTAGGCCGGTTTCTCTGACCTATTTTTATATATTCAGGTCACAGAGACATAGTCTGACAGTTGCTATGTTTGCACACCTTGTTCACCATATAGACATTTACAGTTTTATCCAGGGGCAAAGTGTAAAATGTAAGAATGTCCTTAAAAATCAGATTAATTTAGGTAGATGTCGACGGTGTTCATCAGAGTGCATTTCAGAAGTGGCCTAATCATGAGTGCCAACAATTTTGTCTTTCCTGCTCAACAATAATGCAATCTTCAGCATGTATTTTTCTTTAAGATTTTTCCTTTTTCACCCAAACCTCTCAACTTTCCTTGATGATTTTAAAGACCATCAATTTCTTAAATTGACAGATTCCTTAAAAGCATACATACAAAACAATTCATCTAATATTTCGCCTGCAAAGTACTTGAAAATTGCTTAAATGCAGTTTTAGACACTGTTGCACTAAAATAACTATACAGTGAAGATGGATTAGTAAAAATTGTAATTTTAACAATAAAATGTTGCTCTTGACTTTACTTTTTTAAAACAGGAACAAAAATGTAACAATTACAGGGGATTTCTAGGTAAATGCCTTTAAGCAGAAATGTATTTTCAAGAACTGCTGGCGTGGTTTTTGATGTTTAGCAATGAAAGGTCTACATATCATCATTTGTTCCAACCATTAAAATTTTAACATATGAAACAGTAAATACAAACATAATCAAACTGCAATGTCAGCATAATAGATATATTTACGATGAACAAGCTTGACAGATTAAAAAAAGCTTTCCAAGCTGCTTACTTAAAGGGTTTTCTGGGACTTTAAGATAGCTCATTAAAGGGGTGGTCCAAAAACCAAATCAATTTTCATACTAAATCCCTATCAATTTAATTCCATAATCTAAATTTTTTTCCAATATACCGTATTTTTCGGATTATAAGACGCACCCCAAATTTTGAGAAGAAAAATAGGATATTTTTTTTAATAAAATGGTGGTGCTTCTTATAATCCATGTCTTATTGCTTACTGGGAGTGGTGAAGCGGGGTCCCAGGGTCACTGCTGGAGGAGGCAGGAGTGGGGTGATGCTGCAGGCCGCAGGCTGGGATGAGGGGGTGATCTGATGTGCGGCGCACCGCTGCGGGTGTCTGTTGCTGCTGAGGTGTCCGGTGCTGCTGTGGGTGTCCGGAGCTGCTGCAGGTGTCTGGCTCTGCTGCGAGTGTCCAGCGCTGCTGCCCGGTGCTGCTGCAGGAGTCTGCGATGCGGCGGGTGACTGGCGGTGCAACGGGAGTGTCCTGCTGTGCTGCCCGATGCTGCTGCAGGTGTCTCCGTTGCTGCAGGTTCCCGTCGGTGCTACTGGGGTGTCCGATGGTGCTGCCCTATGCTGCTGCAGGTGTCTCCGATGCTGCGGGTGCCCGGTGGTGCTACGAGGGTGTCCGGCGGTTATGCCCGATGCTGCTTCGGGTGTCTCCGATGCTGCCGGGGCTCTGCCTTCATTTTGTGAAAGGCCAGAGCCCTGGTAGTTCCATAGTTTCCTGTGCGGTGAACTTTGGGAAAATGGCTGCTTATAAATGATTTAAGGCTGTTGCCAACCAAGCTTTTCCTCCCATGAATGCAGAGGGATGGAGTATTTTTTACAAAAGTCTTGGTTCTTTTTTTCCTCAATAGACTGACCACTATATTAAAACTATATTAAAAATGAAAAATAAGAAATCTTGCATTTTCACACTGCCCACTAAGACTAATTCTAGATTTTATAGTTTTCTGTTCAGCACAGTTGACTAGTGTTGAGCGATACTGCTCGATATCTAAAAATATCGTATCGGAATGGTATCGCCGATATCACTAAATATCGTCGATATCCAATTCTGATACCGGAAGTCCCATGTAAGTCTATGGGAACAAAATATTGCAACAAAAAAAACCCTTTCTTTCGTTGTAAACACAAAATATACACACATAGAATACATATATATATATATATACATGTCATTGTGACATATATATATACATATATTTATAGTTTATACACTTCTACATAGTAAAATAGACTCTGATTCAATTGCCGGGTAAAGCCGTGACATACCCCATAGAAGTCGACGGGCTCGGTGCCGAGTACCCCCAAAACCTCTGGCTCTGTGCGACTCAACTTGGGCGTCACGAACAGGATTCTGTAGCTCGCTATAAGCGAGTCCTGTGTGCCTGAATTGAACTGGTTTTGTGCTTGAGAATTGCTAAAATCATCAGAGAATGTATTTGCCATTTTTCAGCCATATCTGCGTCACGATGAGGCACTGGTGAAGAAGAAGGGCGTGCTCTTCGTGGGTGTACACTCACTCAGTGGCGCGAAAACGATGGCCGACCACTGTAAATGGTACTGCAATGTAAGATCGTGCCCCACAGCTCTTCAGTTCCGCCTCCTCATCCTCCTCAGTGTGCGGAAACTAACACGAAGGTCCCGCCTCCCTACAAAAGAGGGGCCCTCTCCAGATGCTAATGACACATGTGATTGGCAGAGATGGCTAATGGACACGAGCAGAAGTGTGAAGGGATGGAGCAGTCAAAGCTCTCCCCCCACGGAAGCGACCCGATCGCCACGGAACCACAGTTGGGCACCCGGCCTGGAAACCCTCCTACGCTGCAAGAAGCGGAGGATACCCTAAGAGGCCTGGCCCGGCACCGGGAGGAGGTCGCCAAGATGGAAGCCAGCTGGCGTGCCCTAAAACTAAACTTGGAGCGGCGCCAATCCCTCTTACCTGAAGTGTCTGTACCGGAAGGTGAGGCACCCGTTCTAGTAGAGGAGTCCGTGCGGGCATCCCAGCCCTTGCAATGTGATCCGGTTGACGTTGTCGCAGTGGAGGCACCCGTTCCTGCAAAAAACTCTGCACCGGCAGCACCCCAGATCCCGCTGTCTGCCCCCGTCGCTGAGACAGAAGAAGCGACACCCGTCCTCATGGAGGAGGCCGCGCAGGCACCAGAGGTCTACCTGTCTGTACCGAAGCCCCGACTGTCATCTGTTCCAGAGCCGGCTGCTTCCTCCGCAGGTGAGCGCCGCCAGGACTGGGGGCGCCAGGAGAGCTTCCGCAAACCGGACACTGTAAGCTGCAGTTTGATGGTGGAGACATGGAGCTGCTGGTGGAGGAGAATTTCAACCGGCGTCAGGAGGAAGAGTGGAGACGTTGGGAGCGGGAAGCAGAGCGACAAAGGGAGCAGCGAGAAACCCAAAAGCTTCGCCAACGTAACCTGGAGAAGGACCGGGCAGATAAGGACCGGATGAGAAAAGATAAAGGAACCCTGTGGGAGCCGCGGCGTAAGGGTGCAGTACGGAGCTTTAAATTGAAAGGTGGTTGGGGCTTCATCCAGGAGCCTGGACTTTATTTAGAAGTTTTTGTGAACCGGCGGGACGTGGAGGCTCACCTCCCAGAAGGACACCCGGGGAGGGACCTGTTGCCAGGAGACTTGGTGACTTACACCCGACACTGGGGTTACAATGGATGGTACACCCTAAATGTTACCAGGTGCGACCCCTACTCCCCAGAGTGTCAGGAACCTGTGAGACCCTCGGAGCCTTCAGCCTCCCACATCCAGGCCTCTGCAAAAGTGCCCACCCCACGCCGTAAATCTCCCCAGCCTCCCTCAGTGGTCTCCTCAGCAGCCCCAGCTATGGACATGATAAGTATAGCTGGCCCGTACCCGGCGCCTGTTAGGCCCCCTGGGGTTCGTTCAGTCCGGGACATAGGGTTCCAGACCCGGAGGGAGATGAAAGAGGTGGCCACACAGACCCAGATAGCGGGTCACGACTTGACTGTACAGGCCACACGACGTCATCAGGTCCTGGTGGTCCTTGGTGTCTCGGATGTTTGGCAAGCATCAGAAGAGTACCAGGTGGTACCTGGAACACCCCTGCCAAAGAATTATAAATAACCCGGACAGGGTCCCTGTATGTAAATAGTTAAATTGTTGATGTACCCGGACGGGTGAATGTTCATAAAAAAGTTTTTTAATTTAATAAAAAAAAAAAACACAGTTTTCATTACTTTTATTACAGTCTCATCCTGCGACGCCATCGATCTCCTGTAAAAAAATGAAAAAAAAAAAAAGTATACCACCTGACCGACGCAGTCCATAGTAACGAGTGTCCCACGACGATCCAGCTCTGCTACATCAGAATGACAGGCAGAGCCTGTCATCCCGGCGCAGCACAGCTGATTACCTGCTTCCCCGGCGGTGACGTCATCGGACTGGTTTACGGCCGGGATTACCCTGCAGTCACTGCAGTTATCGCGAAAAACTGCATGTGACTGCCAGGGAGAAGATAATGGCGGCCATCAAGCAGTCCAGGACGTGACCGCCGGAGATCTTCTGCCAGGTAAGTGCCGCTGACTCCTGACAGACCCGACCGACGGACACTCACAGTGACAGTGACAAATCCGATTCCGGTATCCGATATGATGAAAATATCGGTATTCGGAATCGAAAGCCCGATACAGCTAATATCGGCCGATACCCGATATTTGCAGTATCGTATCGCTCAACACTACAGTTGACCTATCAGTAGTCTCATTATCATCATAGAGGTACAATGAAAGGTAACAACTTATATACAGTACATAATACAAGATCCATCACCGAACTCTCTTTGTCAGCCTTATATGCTGCTGTCACTACTGATAGTGGCATCTGAGAGGTTAGGCCTTCTTTACATGTCCTTTTTTGTGTCAGTATGTGGCACATTTTTTAAGCGCACGCCAATACAGATAACGCACACCCATTGTATTCAATGGTGGTGCGCACATTTCAGGTTTTTCACGCGTACCCTGTGCATGTGAAAAATCCACAGGATTGTCATTTTTTGTGCAGAACAGAAAAAATGCGTGCTGCACATGTGCACACTGATGACACAAGAATGACATCCATTTGTCATCAGCGTGATACGTTCCGGTGCATGGGTAAAAGCGGTATAGTTCGCGCTGTTCCCAGGTGCTTGCTGGCTGCTGAAAGCAGCTCTCATCATTGTTTCCTGCTCATTCTGGCTCCCGTGCCATTTTTATAACTTAACAGAGGAAAAGCCCATAGCTGGGGGGCTGTTGTTATTAATCTGTAATAAGGGACAATACCCCATATGGTTCGCAGGCTATTAATAACAGCTCACAGCTGTTTGCTTATCCTTTCCTGGTGAATTTGCAGGGGACCCAAAAAAATGACATAGGGACCTCCTATAAATTCAAACAAGCAAAGGCTAAACATACAGCTGTGGGTTGATAACAGCCTGGGAAGGGGCCAAGGATATTGCCACTCCTCCAGGTTACCAAAATCAGCCCTCAGCAGGCCCAGAAATGGTATATCCATAAGATGCGCCAAATCTGGCACTTAGCCTTGCTCTTCCCACTTGCTCAAGATGTGTGAAGGAGGCTTTAAAGTGCTGAGACTTGAACTATGTCCGGTCTCAGAACATGCAATAGAATCCTGTCCGTGAATGATCTCCTACTATGGCTCAATCATAACTTTTGAGCTCATGCCATCTTTGACCTAATTCTATGTAAGTAAATCACCTGCATTCTTGATGTACAGTTACATCATTTTGAGAAAGGGTTAAACACTGCCTATTAAATAAATGCTGTTATACAGCTTTTAGCCCTCTTGTGTCCAAAGTTAACTATACTCATTGGATGCATATCAACTAGACCAACTGATTTTGGCTAGACTAGCTGACAATTTGATTTGTATGTGGTCTGCCTACTCTCCCACAATGACAGATGTATGGGGAAATAAAGATCAGACAGGTAGATTTCTACTGCTTGATCCAGGGGTGTCTGGCAGTGGCTTATTACTCTCTAATGAGAACGCATGCACACTCAATGCAGCCAAGTGTGCATGTCCTTCCAGGACTAAGGAGAGTCCAGCCTTATATATGGCCAGTCTTATTTCCTCACAAAATGTGAAATACTGCACAAACTGTATTTTTGGATAGATGTGACATGGTCACACCTCCCTATGTGATTTCTAGGCAAAGCATCATGAGATTATACCTGAAGATAATGAATTCTTCAATTACGGTGGCAGATAGAAACTGAATTATTTTCTTCCAAAAAGTTAAAGATGACACAGAAAGAATTGTTGGATACTGTTGCTCACTTAAGGGAAGGTAGGAATAAACACTTGTGTCTTCTAAAGTCTCTCTCAGCCCTAAATAGCGGGGATCTCCAGACACTCCGTGCGTCACCTAGGCAAAAATTAACTTTTTCTCTAGCGAGCCGCCTGCTTTCAATCATACAGGTGTGTACGAAGCAATTACAGTCACTGTTCACATTAGTGTGAGTGGCAACTTTAGGCATGTCCTGGCAGTTTGACTGACAGACGTCTTTCCTCTGATGCACTAGAGCCAGCTATCGAAGTGCAAGGGGGTCCTCATAGCCGCTGCTCACCATCTTGTGAGCGATGACTGTAGGCACACCACCACACCTGTATGACTGAAAGCCGGTGGTTCCTAGGAGAAATAAAGCTTATTTTCGTCCTGGTGCTGCTCTAAGTCCTGCAGATGGCACCTTCTTAACACTATTAACCTCCAGATTAACACTATATCTACACGTTAAGAGCATTATCCAACCAGACAGGTTCCCTTAATTTCATTTCAGACAAAAAAAGTTGAAAAACTACTTCTCTGATTAAATTAAACCAAAGATCTAAAAAAGGTATACTAATTCTGGCCACAATTCTGTTTCAGCGTTTTGCAACTACACTAGTCTCTATAAATATTTTTTACCTCCACAAATTGTAAATGCAAGGTCACTAGTTGTGTACTTTTTCGCATAGTTTGATATTCATAAAACTTTGGGTAATTTATCATTGTGCCACATTATACTTCAACAATACATCTCTCCAATCGTATGTGACCGCTTCTTGTTGATTTCTTCAGTTTACCATCAGCACTTACAGTATTTTCTGTTTTGTATTCACAAATTGTTCCTTTGTGTGAATGTCATTGTCTCATTACCCAGCGCTATAGAATAAGAGTTCATGCACCTTACTATATTACAGCTCTGCTTTGTCTTACACAGACATGAAGAAGTTTTTCAGTCATATTCCATATAAAAGCAAGTGAATAAAAAGAGAAATGTTATATTGGAAGCTGCATGTACAGTTCTTCCATAGAAGAATTGCTTTTGGAGAACATCTCTATAGCTTTTTCTTTTGTGGGATTTATGCAGAATTCCACAAAAAAATCTCTTGAAATAAAGAGAAAATCCAGTCAACACGAGATCTTGTAGTGCACGTGTCTTGGGATGGCGTCCTTCCTCGTAAGAAAAACTAATGACGGGCACCGACTCTTCAAAGATTATTCATGATTAATGTAAATGAGTGAATCATACATGTGACACATTTCGGGTAACAATGAGCCTTTAACAAATACTGTATACAGTACAGACCAAAAGTTTGGACACATCTTCTCATTCAACGATTTTTCTGTATTTTCATGACTATGAAAATTGTAGAATCACACTGAAGGCATCAAAACTATGAATTAACACATGTGGAATTATACATTACACTTTACAAAAAAGTGTGAAACAACTGAAAATATGTCTTATATTCTAGGTTCTTCAAAGTAGCCACCTTTTGCTTTGATTACTGCTTTGCACGCAGAAAAGGTGAACGGATGGACTCTACATGCCTGGTTCCCACCGTGAAGCATGGAGGAGGTGGTGTGATGGTATGGGGGTGCTTTGCTGGTGACACTGTTGGGGATTATTCAAAATTGAAGGCATACTGAACCAGCATGGCTATCACAGCAACGTGCAGAAGCATGCTATTCCATCCGGTTGATGTTTAGTTGGACCATCATTTATTTTTCAACAGGACAATGACCCCAAACACACCTCCAGACTGTGTAAGGGCTATTTGAACAAGAAGGAGAGTGTTGGGGGTGCTATGCCAGATGACCTGGCCTCCACAGTCACCAGACCTGAACCCAATCGAGATGGTTTAGGGTAAGCTGGACCGCTCACCGATTCAATTTTGAATAAATCCCCAACAGTGTCACCAGCAAAGCACCCCACACACCATCACACCTCCTCCTCCATGCTTCACGGTGGGAACCAGGCATGTAGAGTCCATCCGTTCACCTTTTCTGCGTGCAAAGCAGTAATCAAAGCAAAAGGTGGCTACTTTGAAGAACCTAGAATATAAGACATATTTTCAGTTGTTTCACACTTTTTTGTAAAGTGTAATGTATAATTCCACATGTGTTAATTCATAGTTTTGATGCCTTCAGTGTGATTCTACAATTTTCATAGTCATGAAAATACAGAAAAATCTTTGAATGAGGTGTGTCCAAACTTTTGGTCTGTACTGTATATGATAAACTGCAGTTTCTGAAGGATAGATGCAGCAATTACAATATTAAAGATGGAATCTTTACAGAGGATAGAGTCTCAAAACAATGGGAGGAATAAACAATGGGAGGAATTTAGGTGTTGTTTCCTGTACGCAGTGGTTATCACCTACCAAAAATGGACCAAGGAAAGACACCTGGTGAGAGAGTTATGTGCAGCAAAGGCTCAATGATGCACATAAGAAGCAAATGTTAGTTGGCTAGTTCAATCTCTTGGAGGAGCTACTGTAGAACAAACAGCTAAAAAACTTTCCTCTTGACTAAGATCAAAACTGCAGCAGTAAATCACAGGATATCGCATATTGCTGTGTATGAGGCTATATGGAACTATACAAAAAATTAAGTGGCTGATCGATGCTTACTGTATATACAAATGTATGGCACAATAGAAAGATAGATGCCCGTATATGCCCTAGAAACACTGATTAAAAAAACAAATAGCAGTTTTGCAAAGGACACTATTATAGCCTTAAACCATGTGCCTTGATATAAAACTACAGTCATACAGAGGTACAGCGGACTCTCCATGTAATTCTATAGATTCTCTATTACAGTAAAGTTAAGTAATGATAGTTATTTTGCTAGATGAATAACTCTTCTTGTTTATAACATTTTGCTGTCCATAAGACTTTTTGATCTGCTTCTTCTATTTTTGGGGAGATGACGTGACCAAATAACTGCCATTTTTATATTTTTTTCATAATTATTTATCTCGACATTCATCGTATGGGCTAAATATTATTGGATTTTATTCGTTCTGGTAATTATAAATGTGGCAATAGCAAATAGGTTACTTATTTATTTTCACAATTTTATTTAAAAAAATAAGGGGGATGATTTAAACCTTTCTTATTACTTTCTTTAAAGGAGGTTTCCAACATACAAAGTTCATATTAATCACCAGATCCTGGGGAAAAGAAAGTAACTTCTACAATTAAATGTGATTCTAAAAAATTTTCCTGTTCTGAGATAATCTTATAAATGTGCACCAGATGTGTACTGTGTAATGGCTGTGTCTGACAGCACAGGGACATGGTCTGATCATATCACAGCTCCTGGGCAGAGGAGGATGCAAGAGAGTATACAGACAGGACAGCATGGAATCACAAATGATTCTTACTTTGAGGTAAACATTGCTTAAAAACAGGCAGTAAAATATTTTACCTCACAAAAAGAATAAGCTGTGATCCCTTGCTGTAATTTCTGTATACTCCCTTTTGCTTCCTCCCATGCCCAGGAACTGTGGTGTGATCAGATCATGTTCCCTCATGATTAGTGATGAGCGAGTATACTCGCTACTCGGGTTTTCCCGAGCATGCTCGAGTGTCCTCCGAGAATTTGGGCGTGCTCGGAGATTTAGTTTGTGTCGCCGTAGCTGCATGATTTGAGGCTGTTAGACAGCCTGAATGCATGAGGGGATTCTCTAACAAACAGGCAATCCCCACATGTATTCAGGCTGTCTAGCAGCCACAAATCATGCAGCCACGGCGACACAAACTAAATCTCCGAGCACACCCAAATACTCGGAGACCACCTGAGCATGCTCGGGAAAACCCGAGCAACAACTATACTCGCTCATCACTACTCATGATCAGACACAGCCTTAACACAGCACACAGCAGGGGCACTTATAAGAGTATCTCAGCATAGGAACATTTTTTAAATCTCATTCAACTATGGATGCTATGATAACACCATTGGAACCCTGTGACCAATAGCACTGCATGGATATAACTGAGCTACTGACTATGCTCCATACATGCAGCTCACACATGAGCAGTGAATGTTGCCAAGGTGCTATGAAGCCCCAAAGAAGAGGTGCAACTACTAGAGTAATTACTGAAAAGGAGAGAAACCTGTCTAATATTAGATAAAAGGAGGAAAAGCAGAACATGAGTAAATGCAAAGGCCAATAAAAAGGAACAAAATAAATAAAAATAATAAAAAAAAAAAATACAAGAGTGCTGATGGTGGTCGTAGTCAAGTGGGGACTAGAAATGAGCAGATGGATCCATGGTGGATCGAGTGAAATTCCTATCTCCTGAAATTCGTGGTCCCAAGTTATTTTGAACAATTTGATTCCCTGCACCATTTCCCACACTAGTGAAGCATCAATGAGGTGGCTTATGACCAGCAGCTATGATATCACATCTCAGGTTACAAATTTCATACCTTGTACAGTGGTGGTCTGCACACCACTGGATCATTGTAGATCAGCAGTTCCCAGTTGAGTACAGTCAGGCACAGGGCTCATAGTATGTACAACCGAGTTGGATTCATCTCCAGATTTAATGGAGTAGGCAGATGATATTGAAACAAAATAATATGTTTCTCTCTCTATCAACCCCCTTCTCTTCCTTCCTGGCCATTATTAGAATCCGTGCAAATTTAATAATTGTAACTCACATCCTAAGGGAAAATGTGGCAAAGCTGGCGAATTCGAATTTTAAAAGATCCAAATATTTCTACTGGAGACCTTTCCCAAGATTCTCTTTATGGTCCAAGAGTAACATGCTATATCACTGATGAGAATTGAATGTGTATACTTTATATTTTGACAAAATAGTACAACAAAAAAATTTGAGAAAAACTAAGAACTAAGAATTAAGAAGTCTTTTATTAAAAAAAAAATTACTGACACATGCCAAGCACCAAACAATGAACTGTAATGTCTTTTGTTCCCTTACCATGGCTCAATGCTTTTGGCAGGTTCCTTGGTCTAATGAGCAACTTGCCTGGCTGAAAAAGATCTAAATTAAGCAACAGAAAGGCCAGCTGTCAGTTCTGCAAATATATTCATGCATTATCATTTTCAGATTTTATATCATCTAACAAATAAAAACGTCTTCATTTGTTGGTTACAACTGACTCAGAGAATAGCAGGACAGCTCACAATGCCAACATATGCAAAATGTAGAATACATGAAAACAGACAACTTTGAAAAGCTAAAAGGGGTCTCTGGGTATATAATAATTATATAATATTATATCCGTAGGATAGATTATCAATATCTCATTGTGGGAGCCTGACTCCTGGCTATTGTGCCCAACAATTGACAATTCACATTTTTCTAGTCAATAAAAGGTTATAGGTAAAATTGCTGATAAAATGTCATGCACATTTTAAAAGGACTTCTATCAGCAAACACATATGCCTACAGAGAGGCATAACATTTAATCAATAGACTCAACAGCAAATATTGGAATGTGATCCTACAAAGAAATACCACCATGAGAATCAGGTGATTTCATGAAAGATAAAGGAGAAAAATATTGTGACTGCTTTGTCATATGTATTAAATGTTAAATAAAGGTGGATGTAAGATGACCTATTCTATTGCAAAGATTGAACAGAATGAGAAAAACAAGACAGATTTCTTTTCCCCTCATTCTTTTATCATAAATATGTTAAGCAAGTGCACCATGAGTTCTATGCATATAGCAATAGTGGAATTCAGTATTCACGGTGTGTTGACACACAGTGTATATATGTGCTTGTCCATTGGCCACCATGTATTTGGGCTTCTAGATATTTAATACTAACGGTGTACAGAAACCCTTTTTGTTTTTACTTTCTTTTTATCAAAAGAAAGGTGATATCTTGCAGATTTCTGTGGGTCTACCACCGATCCCAAGAACGGAGCTTTGAAATGCCCTGTGGAAATGAAATTATAGTCATTCATGTGTGCCACCATTCCAATGATTATCTATGATTGTGCCATACAGAATAAATGGATTTAATTAATCTTGGCTATCTCCAGAAGTTCCATAGAGAATGTATGGAGCAGTGTCATGCACTTTAGGGGCCTTGTTCTTAGGATTTTGTTGGGAATCTCATTGATCTGTCAATTATCCTTTGAATAGATGATAACTTCTAATGATAAGATCAACCCTATAATTTACATATGGTCTTGCAGCTCAATCCTTTATAATTAAAATACTCTAAGCTGACTAGAGATCAGTGAATCTTTTGAAATTCAAATTTACCATTTTTGCCAAATTTTCCACCAAAATTAAATTTTGGCAAATAAATTCACATAAATGTTAATACAATAAAATTTGTAATTGTTTAGAAAATACACATGGGCAGAAAGAACCCCACTAACCAAAAGATCTTTCGCTATAGGTGAGAGGTGATCCTGCTGATCATAATAAGAGGTTATACTCTACAGAAGAGAGAACTTCTGATCATAAGAGCTTACAGTCTACAGTAGACAAACAGAGAAAGTGAGATGACCTTGCTGACATAAGAACTTACACACTTACAGTAGATGGGATACGACTCTTCCATAAACTGTGTTCCACTGGTAACCGCTGATCTGTGATGTCCCAGATACTGACCACCACTGTACAAGATATGATAATCCATTAGATGTCACAGCTGGAGGACATTAAGTTGAGGTCCATGAGGCAATGCAAAATAACTTTAGTCCAGTCTCTGATGCTTCAGCAGTGTGGGAAATGGTACCAGTCAAGTTTGATTTTAATTTGCAAACCACAAATCGAATCTCCAATTGTTCGAATTCACATGGAATCATGAATTTCATCAAAATCAACTTGAACTAAATTCTCCGCTGATCCATCCGCTAAGCTGTAAAACTGACATATCGGAAACATGTATAGCCACTTTAGGTAATGTTTTTTTGAAGAAAGCATGCGTTAGGCGTCAGGATACTCCAGCTGCATGGGATAGATCCCAAGCATTATCTGATGCTGTGGTCCCCCATTCAGGTCCAGCCACTGCAGTTGCTGCTCAGCACAGATGTTGGTCCCAGCATCTTGTTCAGGCTCATGGTATATATTTGGTTGCTGCTGGCTCTCCAGCCAAGTCTTTTGTAACCAGTGATATACAGGTGCAGCCTTGCACTCTGGAGTTTAAGTCCAGAGATCACCTTACTGAGCATGTCTGTGATGTGGTGTCATCCCATTGTTGGTTAGACGTTAGCTGCTCTGGTGATGTGGCAGCTCCAGATTGGCCCACGGGTGATGCCCCGATTGACTGGGCTTGAGTGTTTGAGGTGGAGCCTAGTGTATAAAAGGCTCTCAGCGGCGCACGTGGGTGCGCTAGTGTCATTTATATTTTGGTGTGTGTGTTTGTGGATACTCTACTACCCTGCATGCTTTCTGGTGTTTGTCTGTGCTAAGAGACTGTACACAATGTCAGGCTGGTAACACTTCTGTGGTTTCCTTCCCATGGCTCAATGCCTGAGTCTTTAGTTGGCTACATGCTTAGGTTGCAGGTTAGGCACAAATTCAGTAGCGTCAGTCCTGGGGTAACTATCCGCTTGGCTTAGCATCTGTTTAGTTTGTGTGTGCAGTTAGCACCGTTCAGTTACAGAGCAAGCTCAACCCTTATGTTATACGTTTCTATGAAGGCAACAGGGTATTGTACCTAGCGTCTTAACAGGTCTTTCTATTGGCTCAGCATCTGCTTCAATCGTGTGTATGGTTAGCACAGATTAATTGCAGAGCTAGCTCAATCCACGTGCTAGCATCCCTGTGACATTAACAGGGTGTAGTACTTCGCACACTTGGGGCCTACCTCTCTGTGAAGTAACAGAGCTTGGTATTCTGTGTTCCGATCACACTGTGTGGAGTTAACACAGTGTGTTCAAGGTGAACGCTCACTGTTTTATTCGGTCATTGTTCACACTAGCAGCAGGTTACATCTCTGCACCGTAGACCCTGGGTTGCGATCACACTTTCTTTTTATATTTTATTCAGTGTGATCCGCCAACACTAACAGCATGTTTATCTATCACTGTAAAAGTCATGTAAATCTTCTGTTAATTTTTCCTTTTATCTTTTTCTGCTTTGCATTCTTTTCACCATTAACTTTTTTCTGCCCTTACCTTAACAACCTCCATAAACAATTTCACCATGAATTAACAAACATTACTATGTAATATCCACCTTATATTAGAATGAACACTTGCTAACTCAGTAAGCTCACTTACATTTCTATTATTATTATCTGAAAAAATGCTTAATAGGGCGAGACCCAAGAGAAACCAAATATCCTGGAACTTGACCCAAGCTACTTCTTGTGCCACTAATTTAAACCACATATGGAATGACCAGTGAGACTTTGGGTCAAGATAAAGATCGCTACCCCTAAAATTCAAATGTTTTGACAATGACTTTTTCAGTCAGAGACAAAACTGTGAAAGGGTGTAAACTATTATATATAATAAGATGTTCTTGAAAGGACTTATCTTAATGAGGCTACTTTGAACTTGGCAGTTAATATAGTTTCTTCATCCTATCTAGACACTTAATAATATTACCTCTAAATTTATTTTCCTCTTTTCTACTTTTTTTGTGCTTTGCTTGTGTGATGCAATGTTTCAAAACACTATTTTATTCGCACATTTATTGTTTGGTACCTCCTTGAGCATAACATCGCTGTCAATACGCCAACCTTGATCTTGTGTCTCACAAATTAAAGTGCTTCAATGTAAAAACTAGAATTAAATAAAATACTGCACATATTGTGTCATCCAAACATTACAGAATGAGGTAGATTTTCTTTTTGTCATTTTGCAAAGCAAATTTTCTAGCTTTTTTTATTTCAACCTCTTCACTAACGAGCATAAATATTTTCCATTCAAGAAGCAAAAGTGATGCTAATTTTTAAAATAATCATAGACGTGGCCATGAATTACCAATATGTTTTCACTAGTGTTGAGCGATACGATACCGCAAGTATCGGGTATCGGCCGATATTAGCTCTATCGGCCTTTCGATACTTTGTTTCGATATTTTCCATATATCGTATACCGGAATCGGAAGTTCCCATAATTCTTTGAGAGGCAATGTGATTTTAGTCAGCCAATGAGGAATCCTAAGAAGTGTGGGCACATCCTGTACTGCTGCGGTCATGTTAACTAATGGCATGGCTGTGATTGGATGCTGAAATGATGTCAGAATGCACTATAAAAGGCGCCGCCGCCATTTTAGCGTCACTGTGCTGTGAATTCAGTTAGGGACAGAACGCTGCTGTGCTGACTCTGAGGGACAGTTAGAGATTGCGATTTAGTGTAGTGTGCTTTAGGCAGGCTAGCACCAACCGCTATGTAAAGCTTCCTTTTGCCTGCAGTGTTGTTTTAACAGCTCTGCAAGGTGTGTGTGAGTGCAGGTGACGCTGCAGTTTGCTCTGCATGCAACGCTGTCTGTAGGCATCTGCACGTGTCACTCACAGACTCTTTTTTTTTTTCTTCAGTGTAATTCTTGCTGCTCCATGCAATTTAACTATTAGTGTGACGCGCTTCCATCCGTATCCAATACATTGGTTGCAAACACTATAGAAGTAGACAAAGGAGTAGCCTTTCACAGATTGTGAACAGTTGTGTTTCAGTGTTCACTTCAGTCTGTGTTTTTTATTTTTTGAGTGCACATCACGCTCCAGTTACTTGTTCAAGCACTGCTGCTTGTACTCTGCTGAGCGTGTCTCAGTGCCTCATCCTTTTCATTTCTCTCCAATTGGTTCTGCTCCATTCCATTTAAAATAAATATAATCTATTAGTGTGACGCGCTTCCATCCGTATCCAATACATTGGTTGCAAACACTATAGAAGTAGACAAAGGAGTAGCCTTTCCCAGATTGTGAACAGTTGTGTTTCAGTGTTCACTTCAGTCTGTGTTTTTTATTTTTTGAGTGCACATCACGCTCCAGTTACTTGTTCAAGAACTGCTGCTTTGTTATGTTTCGGTAGCTGAGGAGTGCAGGTAAAAAAGGCAATACACCAGAGCAGTTGGAATCTATGAGATTGCAGTACCCTGACTAACCACCACAACTAGAGGCAGCCGTGGAGCGTTCCTACGTTGGTCCTAGACGCCTAGTCACAGCCTGAGAAACTAACTACACCTAAAGATAGAAATAGGAAAGCTATCTGCCCCGGAGCAGAACCCCAAAGATAATAGAAAGCCCCCAAACATGTAATGGCGGTTAGACAAGATGAAATACTGACACAGAAAGAAAATAGTATGAGCAAACGCTGGGGCCCAAACTAACTAAATAGAAAAGGATAGGAAGGGTACTTACTGCAATCCCAGAAAACCCTGAAAGGCACCAACTCTACTAATTTCAAAAACACCTGAGATCACACGACCTCTTCCACCTAAATTAGTTCTCTGGTGTAACAAAATCAAAACAGCAGCCACTGAAAAAACTGGAAAAAGCAAAAGTACAAACATCAGTGGCTGAACAAAACTGAGAGGGCAGAAGCCCCCGGAGGGGACCCTGAAGGCCCCCACAGAAGTGCAGGACAAAATGCAAAAATATAGCACAAACACAAAAGAAGAAAATGTCTTATCTGTTAGCAGGAGATGCAGACACAACACAGCAGGCTACAAGGGAAACAGGAATAAAGGATCCAGACCAGAACAATTGATCACCGGCAACCCTGATGGGAAGGTGACTCCCTTATATAAGACCAATCAGTAACACCTGATTCCAAGTCCTCACAATCTTCACTGGACAGACTAGCACCGCTTGTAACCACCAGAGGGAGCCTCTGCTCAGAACTCATCTCAAACCCATTCACAACAGTACCCCCCCCTTGAGGAGGGGTCACCGAACCCTCATTTGAGCAACCAGGTCAGTCAGGATGAGTTCTATGATATGCACGGATAAGTCTCCTAGCATGGATGTCCGAAGCAAACACCCAAGAATTGTCTTCCTGACCATAACCTCTCCATTTAACCAAATACTGGAGTTTCCGTCTAGAAAAACGAGAATCTAATATTTTCTCAACCACATACTCCAGATTGCCCTCAACCAAAACAGGGTCAGGAGGCACAGCAGCAGGAACCACTGGCTCAACAAACCTCTTCAACAAGGACTTGTGGAACACGTTATGGATCTTAAATGTCCCTGGAAGAAGCAAACGAAAAGAAACAGGATTAATAATCTCCATGATCTTATAAGGTCCAATGAACCTAGGCTTAAATTTAGGAGATGCTACTCTCATAGGAATATTCTTTGAGGACAGCCAGACCAAGTCCCCCACTTTAAACCGAGGACCATCAGTCCTATGCCGGTTAGCAAACCGCTGGGCCCTCTCCTGAGAGAGGGACAACCTCTCCACTACCTGGTCCCAAATCTGTTGCATACGCTCCACAACAGAGTCAACACCAGGACAGACAGAAGCCTCCGTCTGTCCTGAAGAAAATCGAGGGTGAAACCCAGAATTACAAAAAAATGGAGACATCAAAGTGGCAGAGCTAGCCCTATTATTAAGAGCAAACTCAGCCAAAGGCAAAAAAGAGACCCAGTCATCCTGATCAGCAGACACAAAGCATCTTAGATAAGTCTCCAATGTCTGGTTTGTTCTCTCAGTTTGACCATTGGTCTGAGGATGAAATGCCGAGGAGAAAGACAATTGAACACCCAGTTTAGAACAAAAAGTCCTCCAAAATCTGGAAACAAACTGGACTCCTCTGTCAGACACAATGTTCTCAGGAATGCCGTGTAAACGAACCACGTGCTGAAGGAACAACGGCACCAATTCAGAGGAGGAAGGCAACTTAGGTAATGGCACAAGATGTATCATTTTGGAAAACCTATCACAAATTACCCAGATGGTGGTCATTCTCTGAGAAACAGGAAGGTCGGAAATGAAATCCATAGAGATATGGGTCCATGGTCTCTTGGGCACAGGCAATGGCATCAACAAACCACTAGAGCGAGAGCAAGGCTTGGAGCGAGAGCAAGTCCCGCAGGACTGCACAAATTCCCTGACATCACGAGACAAGGTAGGCCACCAAAAGGACCGACTAACCAAGTCTCTGGTACCAAAAATTCCGGGATGCCCAGCCAATGCGGAACAATGAATCTCAGACATCACACTCTTTTTCCACTGGTCCGGGACAAACAATTTTCCAACAGGTCAGCGCTCGGGCCTATCCTCCTGACACCCCTCCAGAGCAAGTCTCAAATTGGGCGAGATGGCGGAAAGAACTACACCCTCTTTCAAAATAACAGAAGGATCAGATAACTCAGGAGAGTCCGCAAGGAAACTCCTCGAGAGGGCATCCGCCTTAACATTCTTAGTGCCAGGAAGAAAGGAAACCACAAAATTAAAACGTGTGAAAAACAAGGCCCACCTGGCCTGTCTAGGATTGAGTCGCTTGGCAGATTCCAGATAGACCAGATTCTTATGGTCCGTAAGGACCACCACCTGATGTTTGGTTCCCTCCAGCCAATGTCTCCACTCTTCAAAAGCCCACTTCATGGCCAATAACTCCCGATTACCCACGTCATAATTACGTTCAGTAGGAGAAAATTTTCGAGAGAAAAAGGCACAAGGGTTACTTTTAGAGGTCTCTGGATCTTTTTGGGACAAAACGGCACCTGCCCCAATTTCAGAGGCATCAACCTCCACCTGAAATGGCAGAGAAACATCAGGCTGCCGTAGAACAGGAGCAGAAGTGAATCTCTGCTTAAGTTCCTGAAATGCAGAGACTGCCTCAGGAGGCCAATTCACCACATCAGAACCCTTTCTGGTCAAATCAGTTAATGGTTTAACAATAACCGAGAAATTACCAATAAATTTACGATAAAAATTGGCAAAACCCAAAAATCTCTGAAGAGCCTTTAATGAAGTAGGTTGGACCCAATCACAGATGGCCTGAACCTTGACCGGGTCCATTTCAATAACAGATGGGGACAAAATGAATCCCAGAAATGAGATCCTCTGTACGCCAAAAAGACACTTTGATCCCTTCACATACAGAGCATTCTCTCTCAAAATCTGGAATACAGTTCGAACATGTTTCACATGAGAGTCCCAGTCATTAGAAAAAATCAAGATATCATCCAAATAAACAATCAGAAATTTGTCCACAAAATCCCTGAAAATGTCATTCATGAAGGACTGGAAGACGGAAGGAGCATTAGTGAGCCCAAAGGGCATCACCAGGTACTCAAAATGCCCTTCAGGGGTATTGAATGCCGTCTTCCATTCATCCCCGTGCTTAATGCGAATAAGGTTATACGCCCCCCTGAGGTCAAGCTTGGTAAACCAAGTAGCGTTTTTCACCCTGGAAAACAGGTCAGAAATCAAGGGTAACGGGTATTGATATTTCACAGTAATATTGTTCAAGAGACGATAATCAATACACGGCCTTAATGAACCATCCTTTTTGGCCACAAAGAAAAAACTGGCACCTAAGGGTGAAGAGGATGGTCTGATATGACCCTTCTCCAATGATTCCTTGATATAAGACCGCATAGCGTCATGTTCAGGTACAGACAAGTTAAAAAGGCGACCTTTAGGGAATTTACTACCGGCACTAATTCAATAGCGCAGTCATAGCTCCTATGGGGAGGCAAGGATGCAGATTTACTTTCGCTAAACACATCAGAAAAATCAATCAAAAAGTCAGGAACATCCTGAGCCTGGGGGGAGGCAGAAAAAACAGGAGTGTTGGTATTAACACATTGGCAGCCCCAACTGGTTACAGACACAGATTTCCAATCCAAAACAGGATTATGAGACTGTAACCAAGGAAAACCCAGCACGATAATGTCATGCAGATTATACAGAACCAAAAATTTGCAGCACTCCTGGTGATCAGGTTCAACCCTCATTATCACCTGAGTAGAAAACTGGGGTTTATTCTCAGCCAAAGGGGTAGAATCGATCCCCAGTAGGGGAATAGACTTCTGTAGGGGTATCAAGGGAAATCCACAACGTTTAGCAAAATCATAATCCATCAGGTCAATAGCTGCTCCAGAATCAACGAAAGCCTGAGCAGAAAATGAGGACAGAGAGCATATCAGAGTGACAGTTAATAAAAACTTAGTCTGAACACTACCCAAGACAACTGAGCGTGCAAAACGTCTTCCCCGCTTAGGGCAGACTGAAATAGCATGAGAGGCATCACCACAGTAGAAACATAACCCATTGCGCTTTCGAAACTCATGACGCTGTGCCCCAGACACCACTCTATCACACTGCATGGGTTCAGAAGCTGGTTCACAAGGCAACACCATTCCACGCATACTTCTCCGCTCACGCAAACGTCTGTCAATTTGAATCGCTAATGACATAGAATCATTGAGACCAGAGGGGACAGGGAATCCCACCATAACATCCTTTACATTATCAGACAGACCCTTCCGGAAAAGGGCTGCCAAAGCGTCGTCATTCCATTTGGTCAGGACTGCCCACCTACGGAATCTCTGACAGTATAACTCAGCGTCATCAAGCCCCTGATTTAATGCCAACAAGGCTTTTTCAGCTTGATCAGTGACATTAGGCTCATCGTACAATAACCCCAAGGCCTGAAAAAAAGCATCAACATCACTCAAAACAGGATCCCCAGGTATCAGGGAAAAAGCCCAATCCTGAGGATCGCCGCGCAGGAGAGAGATGATAATTTGAACCTGCTGCGCTGCGTTCCCTGAGGACTTAGGTTTTAAGGCAAAAAACAATTTACAATTATTTTTGAAATTCTGAAACTTAGCTCGATCCCCTAAAAACAAATCTGGCATGGGAATCCTAGGTTCCACAACAGGCAACCCAGCAAGATAGATAGCAATACTCCGAACCTCAGTGGCAAGCTGATCCACACGGCCAGACAACTGTGCAAACTCCATTGAGAGAAAAGATCCTCCCCAGCACCCAGAGATACAGAGGGAAAAAAAAAATAAAAAATGCAACAAACAGAAAAATATCTCTGACAACTCTGACAACCTTTTTTCTTTCACAATATTTTTTCCCTTCTGTGAGTACCATACAATTTTCAATTTATAGGCCGGTGATACTGTTATGTTTCGGTAGCTGAGGAGTGCAGGTAAAAAAGGCAATACACCAGAGCAGTTGGAATCTATGAGATTGCAGTACCCTGACTAACCACCACAACTAGAGGCAGCCGTGGAGCGTTCCTACGTTGGTCCTAGACGCCTCGTCACAGCCTGAGAAACTAACTACACCTAAAGATAGAAATAGGAAAGCTATCTGCCCCGGAGCAGAACCCCAAAGATAATAGAAAGCCCCCAAACATGTAATGGCGGTTAGACAAGATGAAATACTGACACAGAAAGAAAATAGTATGAGCAAACGCTGGGGCCCAAACTAACTAAATAGAAAAGGATAGGAAGGGTAGTTACTGCAATCCCAGAAAACCCTGAAAGGCACCAACTCTACTAATTTCAAAAACACCTGAGATCACACGACCTCTTCCACCTAAATTAGTTCTCTGGTGTAACAAAATCAAAACAGCAGCCACTGAAAAAACTGGAAAAAGCAAAAGTACAAACATCAGTGGCTGAACAAAACTGAGAGGGCAGAAGCCCCCGGAGGGGACCCTGAAGGCCCCCACAGAAGTGCAGGACAAAATGCAAAAATATAGCACAAACACAAAAGAAGAAATTGTCTTATCTGTTAGCAGGAGATGCAGACACGACACAGCAGGCTACAAGGGAAACAGGAATAAAGGATCCAGACCAGAACAATTGATCACCGGCAACCCTGATGGGAAGGTGACTCCCTTATATAAGACCAATCAGTAACACCTGATTCCCAGTCCTCACAATCTTCACTGGACAGACTAGCACCGCTTGTAACCACCAGAGGGAGCCTCTGCTCAGAACTCATCTCAAACCCATTCACAACACTGCTTGTACTCTGCTGAGCGTGTCTCAGTGCCTCATCCTTTTCATTTCTCTCCAATTGGTTCTGCTCCATTCCATTTAAAATAAATATAATCTATTAGTGTGACGCGCTTCCATCCGTATCCAATACATTGGTTGCAAACACTATAGAAGTAGACAAAGGAGTAGCCTTTCACAGATTGTGAACAGTTGTGTTTCAGTGTTCACTTCAGTCTGTGTTTTTTATTTTTTGAGTGCACATCACGCTCCAGTTACTTGTTCAAGCACTGCTGCTTGTACTCTGCTGAGCGTGTCTCAGTGCCTCATCCTTTTCATTTCTCTCCAATTGGTTCTGCTCCATTCCATTTAAAATAAATATAATCTATTAGTGTGACGCGCTTCCATCTGTATCCAATACATTGGTTGCAAACACTATAGAAGTAGACAAAGGAGTAGCCTTTCACAGATTGTGAACAGTTGTGTTTCAGTGTTCACTTCAGTCTGTGTTTTTTATTTTTTGAGTGCACATCACGCTCCAGTTACTTGTTCAAGCACTGCTGCTTGTAATCTGCTGAGCGTGTCTCAGTGCCTCATCCTTTTCATTTCTCTCCAATTGGTTCTGCTCCATTCCATTTAAAATAAATATAATCTATTAGTGTGACGCGCTTCCATCCGTATCCAATACATTGGTTGCAAACACTATAGAAGTAGACAAAGGAGTAGCCTTTCACAGATTGTGAACAGTTGTGTTTCAGTGTTCACTTCAGTCTGTGTTTTTTATTTTTTGAGTGCACATCACGCTCCAGTTACTTGTTCAAGCACTGCTGCTTGTACTCTGCTGAGCGTGTCTCAGTGCCTCATCCTTTTCATTTCTCTCCAATTGGTTCTGCTCCATTCCATTTAAAATAAATATAATCTATTAGTGTGACGTGCTTCCATCCGTATCCAATACATTGGTTGCAAACACTATAGAAGTAGACAAAGGAGTAGCCTTTCACAGATTGTGAACAGTTGTGTTTCAGTGTTCACTTCAGTCTGTGTTTTTTATTTTTTGAGTGCACATCACGCTCCAGTTACTTGTTCAAGCACTGCTGCTTGTACTCTGCTGAGCGTGTCTCAGTGCCTCATCCTTTTCATTTCTCTCCAATTGGTTCTGCTCCATTCCATTTAAAATAAATATAATCTATTAGTGTGACGCGCTTCCATCCGTATCCAATACATTGGTTGCAAACACTATAGAAGTAGACAAAGGAGTAGCCTTTCACAGATTGTGAACAGTTGTGTTTCAGTGTTCACTTCAGTCTCTGCGTAATAACCACACTTAGGCCTTATAACTTTTCTGACTTTCTTTATCAATCTACCAAGATGAAGAAGTCAGTGAGTAAGGCACGTGGTCGTGGCCGTGGAGTTTCAGCAAGGAGAGGACGTGGGGATTCTGTGGCTGCTGCCGCCCTCAGTGACACAGCATCCACCATTTATCCCCGTGAGCGTTCCTTTATGCGCACTTTGGTAGGAGCTCGGCGTGCCCCCCTGCTGCGGGAAGAACAAATTGAAGCCGTTGTTGGTTGGATGGCAGCCAATGCATCAACTTCAATTCCTTCCACCTCCTCTCAGGAACACAACACTGTTGAGCAACCATCTGTCTGTTCACCGCCTGTCAAATTGGCCAGGCAGTCAGAGAGTTCTGTACAGGAGCCAGCTGAGTCTCTGCTTCTGTTCTCAGAATCTGTTGGCTCGCAAACACGGGCACAGGCAAGCAGCATTCTGCAATTTGAAGAAGAGGGAGTATGCAGTGATGCGCAACAGCTGTGTCTCTCTCAATCTGAAGAGGCGGGTGAGCCAGTGCCGATGGACAGCACACCGCAGAACGCATCTCATGATGATGATGAGACTCAGGTGCCAGGTTTTGTGGAGCATGGTGCTGCCCAGACCATCCAACAGCAGCAGGTGTTGGAAGAGGGTAGTGGAGATGATGAAGTCCGAGACCCAACATGGCGTGAGCAACAGGAAGGTGGTGGGAGCAGCTCTGAGGAAGAGATTGGCCAACGGTACAAAGAGGAGGGAGAGGTAGGCTGCAGACTCGCTTGCCTGTAGCCTCCAGTTTGGCACCTGTTGGGAGCAGTTCTCTTACAAATGTCAAAATTGGCGCTCCCATGACTTGCACTGCGTGGTCCTTTTTTGACAGACTTGTAGATGATATTTGCTATGTTCAATGCAAGCTGTGTAAGCAAAAAGTTAAAAGAGGTAAAAATATCAGTAACCTGAATACCACAAATATGTGGAAACATGTACGGACAAAGCACGTAGCTGAGTTACAAAGACACACTGGAGATGTAGGCCAACCTACAGCAGCACCTACATCTTCAGGTCGTGTTGGAGCCTCTACCTCCAGCTCACACACACCTGGTTCGGCTTCCTCACAGGATCTCCATGGAAGAACCTCGGTCACTGTTGTCCATAGACAAACTGTTATTCCACCCACAGCAGCAAGTTCACAGTCATCGTCACACTCCCAGACCACAAAACAGCCATCGGTACCACAGGCATGGGATAAAAGACGGCCATACTCGGCAAACCATCCACGAGCACAGGCTCTGAATGCTGGCATTGCAAAACTCCTGTCCCTTGAAATGCTGTCATTCAGGCTGGTGGAGACTGACACTTCAGGAACTTAATGGCATTGGCAGTCCCACAATATAATGTGCCAAGCCGATTTTATTTCAGCAGGCAAGCCGTCCCTGCTCTGCAAAAACATGTCGAGGGAAACATTAAACATGCGCTACTAAACGCCGTCAGTAGCAGGGTCCACCTGACCACCGATGCGTGGACCAGTACCCATGGCCAGGGACGATACCTTTCCCTCACTGCCCATTGGGTCAATGTTGTGGAGCCGGGTACAGATCTTGCCAGTGGCGCTGTACGTGTTCTGCCAACTCCAAGGATTGCAGGAATCCAGTCTGTACACATTGATTCCTCCTCCTACTACAGTTCCTCAGAATCATCGCTGCACGAGCCGTCACGGTATACCTCCACATGGACCCGTGAACGCTTACCTGTTGCGACCGATATGAGCACAGCCGTGGCCAAACGTCAACAGGCCGTCCTGAAATTAATTTCCATGGGGAATCGAAGCCACACAGTGCAGGAGCTCTGGGATGCCATCAAGCAGGAGAGCGATGTGTGGTTTTTGTCAGCTAATCTCCAGCCAGGCTTGGTAGTGTGTGACAATGGCCGAAATCTGGTGGCAGCTCTGGGCCTTGGCAACCTCACTCACATACCATGTCTGGCACATGTGCTCAACTTGGTCGTGCAGAGTTTTTTGAGGGACTATCCGGATCTTGATGCACTGCTGCACAAGGTCCGCCTAGAGTGCGCTCACTTGCGACGTTCCAGCATGGCCAGATCGCGCATTGCAGCTCTGCAAGTCAGATTTCGCCTTCCTGAACATCGCATCATATGTGACGTACCCACCAGGTGGAATTCCACGTTACATATGTTGGAGCGGTTGTGTGAGCAGCAGCCAGCAGTAATGGAGTATCAGCTGCAACAGGCGCAATCAACTCGCAATTTGCGCCGTTCACACTTCACCACTACTGAGTGGGCCTCTATGAAGGACATCTGCGACGTTTTGCGTGCGTTTGATGTCTCAAGCGGATGGCGAGTGCAGATGATGCACTAGTCAGCATGACTGTCCCCCTTATCTGCCTGCTTCAGAAATCACTGAAAGCACTAAAGGAAGAGGTTTTGGAAGAGGTGGAGGATGAGGAGTCACAAATTCAATTACCTTCAGGACAGTCAGCGCAACGTGGTTCCTCACAAAGGGCTGGGCAGGGATGAGGAGGAGGAGGAGTCAATGGAGTCAATGGAGGTGGAAGAAATCCCTACAGAGGGAGGTACACAACGCTCTAGTCAGTATGTAGAGCGAGGGTGGGGTGATGCAGAGGAGGCAGAGATGACGCCTCTTCCAGAGGACAGCCTTTGTTGGCCAGTTGGGAGTCTGCAGCACATGGTTGATTTCATGCTTCAGTGCCTGAGAAACGACCGCCGCATCGCCCACATTCTCACCACGTCAGATTATTGGGTGTACACCCTCCTAGACCCTCGCTACCGGGACAACTTACAAACCCTCATCACACCGGTGAACCGGGACCTTAAAATGCAGGAGTAACAAGACACACTGGTGCAATCCATACTGTTGTACATTCCAGCCGAGAGAGCTGCTGCTGCTACTGCTTTACAAAGCAGCTCTGTGCTTCGAGGCAGTGTAGACACCTCTACAACAAGAGGGAGCACAAGCAGCGCCTCTGCACAGGGCAAGAGCTGTATGTTACAAATGTGGCAAAGTTTTGTGACAGCGCCAGCAAGGTCTACACCATCCGAGACGGCTCCAGTCACCAGGAAGAAACGTTTCCGTAAGATGGTGACAGACTACTTGGCTTTCCCTCTAAGTGTACTCCCAGATGCCTCTTCCCCTTTCAAATTTTGGGTCTCTAAGTTGGATACATGGCCAGAGCTTAGCCAGTATGCATTGGAGGTGCTGGCTTGCCCTGCTGCCAGTGTATTATCTGAGCGCGTCTTTAGTGCTGCAGGTGGTGTAGTAACAGACCGTTGCATGCGACTATCCTCAGAGAATGTAGACCGGCTTACTTTTCTGAAAATGAACAAGGCATGGATCTCACCTGAATTTGCCTGTCCGTTTTCAGATTAAATAACTGTTTGGCAACGTTTTCCATGTCTCCTGTTATGTTCATCTTTCTACCACCTGAACTCTACTCCCTGGGCTACAACACCGCCATTTGTTGCTCGTAAGTAATTGGCAGGGGTACTGACTCCTGGCCAGCCTGGTTACAGCACGACAGCTGTTTCCTGGCAGTGTGAACGTCAATTATCCTCCAATAAGTTGTGCTGTCGTGTTGCATTCGGGTTAGCCGACTCTATGGTGCCTGCAGTTTAGGTGATTCCTATGTGTGCTGTGGGATATGTAAATAAAGGCTGCTTCCATTGTGACAATAAGACAAGCACCCACTGTAGGACTGTGTGATTCGGTAACTGCGGACGGCTTGCGTCCTGTCAACTTACATTTTCATGGGTGCGTTCTGCTACCCGTCCGGGGTCCAGTACCATCAACTGGTTCTCCCCAGTGCCTTTGGCCTAGGTGCCTCCATCTCCGTATCCGAGTTCCACCAACGTCTGCTGGTCCTTGGTAGTGCTTTGGAGCACAGGTACCTCCTGCTTAGTAACCGTGTCACAGTAACGTCAGCTGGTACTCGGTTGTGACATTGCCTCTTTTCCTTCTGCTACCCGTCCGGGGTCCAGTACCGTCAACTGGTTCTCCCCAGTGCCTTTGGCCTAGGTGCCTCCATCTCCGTATACGAGTTCCACCAACGTCTGCTGGTCCTTGGTAGTGCTTTTGAGCACAGGTACCTCCTGCTTAGTAACCGTGTCACAGTAACGTCAGCTGGTACTCGGTTGTGACATTGCCTCTTTTCCTTCTGCTGCCCCTCCGGATTCCAGCACAGTCAGCTGGTCCTCGTTACTTCCATTGTCTCTTGCTCCATCTGATACCCATCCGGGGTCCAGTAAAGTCAACTGGTTCTCCCCAGTGCCTTTGGCCTAGGTGCCTCCATCTCCGTATCCGAGTTTCACCAACGTCTGCTGGTCCTTGGTAGTGCTTTGGAGCACAGGTACCTCCTGCTTAGTAACCGTGTCACAGTAACGTCAGCTGGTACTCGGTTGTGACATTGCCTCTTTTCCTTCTGCTACCCGTCCGGGTCCAGTACCGTCAACTGGTTCTCCCCAGTGCCTTTGGCCTAGGTGCCTCCATCTCCGTATACGAGTTCCACCAACGTCTGCTGGTCCTTGGTAGTGCTTTGGAGCACAGGTACCTCCTGCTTAGTAACCGTGTCAAAGTAACGTCAGCTGGTACTCGGTTGTGACATTGCCTCTTTTCCTTCTGCTACCCGTCCGGGGTCCAGTACCGTCAACTGGTTCTCCCCAGTGCCTTTGGCCTAGGTGCCTCCATCTCCGTATCCGAGTTCCACCAACATTTTCCTTGTCCTTGGTAGTGCTTTGGAGCACAGGTACCTCCTGCTTAGTAACCATGTCACAGTAACGTCAGCTGGTACTCGGTTGTGACATTGCCTCTTTTCCTTCTGCTACCCGTCCGGGGTCCAGTACCGTCAACTGGTTCTCCCCAGTGCCTTTGGCCTAGGTGCCTCCATCTCCGTATCCGAGTCCACCAACGTCTGCTGGTCCTTGGTAGTGCTTTGGAGCACAGGTACCTCCTGCTTAGTAACCGTGTCACAGTAACGTCAGCTGGTACTCGGTTGTGACATTGCCCCTTTTCCTTCTGCTGCCCCTCCGGGTTCCAGCACAGTCAACTGGTTCTCCCCAGTGCCTTTGGCCTAGGTGCCTCCATCTCCGTATCCGAGTTCCACCAACGTCTGCTGGTCCTTGGTAGTGCTTTGGAGCACAGGTACCTCCTGCTTAGTAACCGTGTCACAGTAACGTCAGCTGGTACTCGGTTGTGACATTGCCTCTTTTCCTTCTGCTGCCCCTCCGGGTTCCAGCACAGTCAGCTGGTCCTCGTTACTTCCATTGTCTCTTGCTCCATCTGATACCCGTCCGGGTTCCAGTAACATCAGCTGGTTCTCGGAAATTAGACGACCTTAAAGACCACCCAGAAGAATGACGACAACAAGGACGACGAGCATGAAGCCAACCAGCCTGAACACCATCACAAAGAAAAAATAAAAGATTACCCAGAAGAAGATCACCAACAGGACAAAGAAGGTTAAGACAAACTACAAGATACAGAACAAGAGACAGAAGAACAATAAGCAGAAGATCAAAAAGCAGAAGAACATGAAGTATAAGACCAAAATGAAGAGCAAAATATATGCTCTAAATTCTAAGCAGAAGAAGACTAAGCAGTGTATGGGGGTGAGTCCGTTCCTCCTCGTGGTGCCCCTGGAAAATGCCTGCTGCTGCAGGCTAAACTGAACACGGACAAATACTGTTGTAATTTAAATCTTTTGTGACAGCAAGAACGGAAGAATGAAAAATTCATACTTTTACAGATTACAAGTACAGGAATCTCTGTCACAAATAAGAATATGATGAAGAAGATGAAGAGGAAGAAGATGAAGAATTTGAATATGAAGAAGATTAATAGTTTAATAACAATATGAGTAATGTAAACAAAAACATGAATAGAAAGAAGTTTAAGAAGAAGATTAAGAAGGTGAAGATGAAGAATAATTTGATGAGAAAGATGATGCTGCTGAAGATTATGAAGGAGAAAGTGTGGCACTGGCAAAAGTTAAAAAGGTGAAGAGCATGGAAGTTGTGAAACATACATATTTGCCAAAATAGAAAAAAGGTTAACAACATTGTCAATTTGTTCGTCAATCCAAACGTATTTCCAAAAAAAAATATATTAATGCTATTCCAATGCATTGGGTTAAACATGTATGCCTTTATTGTCTCCTCAACCTCCCCAATACATTCTACATTACTCTTTGTGTTGTTTTCCATCATGTACAATTTACAAGGCAAGAATGGGTTTTTTTAAGTCGTATTGGTTCCATAGCTACTGGACTTCCGGTATCGGAATCGGATATCGCCGATATTTAGTGATATCGGCGATACCATTCCGATCCGATATTTTTAGATATCGAGCAGTATCGCTCAACACTAGTTTTCACTTTTTAACCTATATTATGCATACGCAACCCCAAAATGCTATAAGATGTAAAGTTAAACATTTTTATCCTTCTGTCCTGAAGTTGAAGAAAAGAGTTATTCTACATGAGCTGTTGAGATGGTAAATCCCACTAGCCAGAATGTTTCACTTAAAAGACCTCCAGAGAATATACTGTAAGATGTATTCACAATTCTGCAGGCTTCAGAGATAAAATCTCCCAGATTTCCTTGATTTCTTAATGTTTGCCCAAGATAGTTTGGCAATTTATAGTCTTTAAAAAAAATGGCCTATCTACTAGATATTCAAAACAGCAGAGAAGGTAAGCCAAGAAACCCTCAAGACTTAAGGGTATGCCACACTAAACGAGATCGCTAACGAGATCGCTAACGAGATCACTAAAACGTCACTATTTAGCGACCTCATTGTGTGTGGCATGTAGCAACGATGTGGCCCCTGCTGTGATGTCGCTGATCGTTCACTAGCGTTCTGGACCGTTTTTTGATCGTTGGCGTCCCGCTGGTGAGCCTATATCGCTGTGTTTGGCACCTTTTGCGAACGACGAGCGACCTCGTTTGTGACGCATATGACTGTTTTAGCGTCACGGAGTGGATCGCATTATCTGTAAGTTCTCTTTTGCATCACAGAGAGGATCACAGAAGTTGCAAAGCAGGCTAGCAGGACGCAGAGAGCAGGAGCGATGCTGGAAATTCCTATGAATTAGAACGCTCAGTACATACTAATGACATCCTAACGACCGCCAAAGTCGTTAAAGAGATCCTGACCTCTGATGAGTTGTTTATGAGATCTCCTGTTTGGCAGCTACTAGCGACCTAAAAGACATCACACCAACGATCTCGTTAGCTTGCGTCGTTATCGAGATCGCTAACGAGATTGCTAAGTG
Organism: Oophaga sylvatica; assembly: GCA_033576555.1. Lineage (NCBI taxonomy): Eukaryota > Metazoa > Chordata > Amphibia > Anura > Dendrobatidae > Oophaga > Oophaga sylvatica. The sequence goes on from JARQOD010000001.1 coordinate 145,652,426, forward strand.
TGGCAGTACCTTTAAAGGGAACCTGTTATGTGAAAAAACACTATTAAACTGCAGATATGAGTTAATCTGCAAGTTAATAGTTCTGAAACTGCCCAGCGCCTGCACTTAGAGCACCGCTGCCAGGAGGAAATCAACTTTATTCCCCCATGGAAGCATTTGGCATTTATAGGGGCCGTGCCAGCATAGTTTCAGGTATGAAAAGGTTAACTTTCCCATGCAATATATGAAATGCACTAATATGCCAGGGGAGTGTCTAACGATGATAGGCAGACCTCTGTTTCAGATGTAGAATATAATTCAGGCTTTAAATAAAAATAATTACAAGATAAACAATTCAATAAATGTAAACATTATTACACAATATAAATGCATGCGTACTTATATAAATATATTTACCGCACACATATATATATACATCTATACGGTGAATATACAGTGGGTACGGAAAGTATTCAGACCCTTTTAAATTTTTCACTCTTTGTTTCATTGCACCCATTTGGTAAATTCATAAAAGTTCATTTTTTTTCTCATTAATGTACACTCTGCACCCCATCTTGACTGAAAAAAACAGAAATGTAGAAATTTATGTAAACTTATTAAAAAATAAAAATTGAAATATCATATGGTCATAAGTATTCAGAGCCTTTGCTCAGAATTGAGTAGAAGCACCCTTTTGAGCTAGTACAGCCATGAGTCTTCTTGGGAATGATGCAACAAGTTTTTCACACCTGCCATTCTTCCTTGCAGATCTCTACAGTTCCGTCAGGTTGGATGGTGAACGTTGGTGGACAGCAATTTTCAGGGTTCTCCAGAGATGCTCAATTGAGTTTGGGTCAGGGCTCTGGCTGGGCTACTCAAGAATGGTCACAGAGTTGTTCTGAAGCCACTCCTTTATTTTAGATGTGTGCTTAGGGTCATTGTCTTGTTGGAAGCTGAACCTTCGGCCAAGTCTGAGGTCAAGAGCACTCTGGAAGAGGTTTTCATCCAGGATATCTCTATACTTGGCCACATTCCAGTTTCCTTCAATTGCAACCAGTCGTCCTGTCCCTGCAGCTGAAAAACACCTCCATAGCATGATGCTGCCACCACCATGTTTCACTGTTGGGACTGTACTGGGCAGGTGATGAGCAGTGCCTGGTTTTCTCCACACATACCGCTTAGAATTATCACCAAAAAGTTCTATATCTGTCTCATCAGACCAGAGAATCTTATTTCTCATTGTCTGGGAGTCCTTCATGTGTTTTTTAGAAAACTCTATGCAGGCTTTCATATGTCTGGCACTGACAAAGAGACTTCCTTTGGGCCACTATGTCATAAAGGCCCGACTGGTGGAGGGCTGCAGTGATAGCTGACTTTGTGGAACGTTCTCCCATCTCCCTATTGCATCTGTGAAGCTCAGCCACAGTGATCTTGGGGTTCTTCTTTACCTCTCTCACCAAGGCTCTTCTCCAACGATTGCTCAGTTTGGCTGGACGGCCAGGTCTAGGAAGACTTCTGGTGGTCCCAAACTTCTTAAATTTAAGGATTATGGAGGCCACTGTGCTCTTAGGAACCTTGAGTACAGCTGTAACCTTGGCTAGATCTGTGCCTTGCCACAATCCTGTCTCCGAGCTCCTTGGCCAGTTCCTTTGACCTCATAATTCTCATTTGGTTTGACATGCAATGTGAGCTGTGAGGTCTTATACAGACAAGCGTGTGCCTTTACAAATCAAGTCCTATCAGTTTAATTAAACACAGCTGGACTCCAATGAAGGAATAGAATCATCTCAAGGAGATCACAAGGAAATGGACAGCATGTGACTTAAATATGAGTGTCAGAGCAAAGGGTCTGAATACTTATGACCATGTGATATTTCAGTTTCTCTTTTTTAATACATTTTTTGTTTATTATTCAGTCAAGATGGGGCACAGAGTGTATATTAATGAGAAAAAAAAATAAACTTTTTTGAATTTAGCAAATGCCTGCAATGAAACAAAGAGTGAAAAATTTAAAGGGGTCTGAATACTTTTCGTACCCACTGTGTATATATATATATATTTTAAAATATTTGTGTACACATGCAGCATGAGTACACCTTTGAAAAGTAAGATTTGAATCAATTATGTCACTGAAAGTAAGAAAAATGTCCAAACTTTTAACAAGACTGAGCTTCATAGAACACTTTATTAACCGATAACATGAAAGTAAGGTTGAAAATATAACTTTCACGATAAAATATAGTTTTACTCCAGTTAGTTGATGCAAAAATAAATACACCCCACAGAGTTGTTCTGAAGCCACTCCTTTATTTTAGATGTGTGCTTAGGGTCATTGTCTTGTTGGAAGCTGAACCTTCGGCCAAGTCTGAGGTCAAGAGCACTCTGGAAGAGGTTTTCATCCAGGATATCTCTATACTTGGCCACATTCCTGTTTCCTTCAATTGCAACCAGTCGTCCTGTCCCTGCAGCTGAAAAACACCTCCATAGCATGATGCTGCCACCACCATGTTTCACTGTTGGGACTGTATTGGGCAGGTGATGAGCAGTGCCTGGTTTTCTCCACACATACCGCTTAGAATTATAACCAAAAAGTTCTATATCTGTCTCATCAGACCAGAGAATCTTATTTCTCATTGTCTGGGAGTCCTTCATGTGTTTTTTAGAAAACTCTATGCAGGCTTTCATATGTCTGGCACTGACAAAGAGGCTTCCTTTGGGCCACTATGTCATAAAGGCCCGACTGGTGGAGGGCTGCAGTGATAGCTGACTTTGTGGAACGTTCTCCCATCTCCCTATTGCATCTGTGAAGCTCAGCCACAGTGATCTTGGGGTTCTTCTTTACCTCTCTCACCAAGGCTCTTCTCCAACGATTGCTCAGTTTGGCTGGACGGCCAGGTCTAGGAAGACATCTGGTGGTCCCAAACTTCTTCCATTTAAGGATTATGGAGGCCACTGTGCTCTTAGGAACCTTGAGTACAGCTGTAACCTTGGCTAGATCTGTGCCTTGCCACAATCCTGTCTCCGAGCTCCTTGGCCAGTTCCTTTGACCTCATAATTCTCATTTGGTTTGACATGCAATGTGAGCTGTGAGGTCTTATACAGACAAGCGTGTGCCTTTACAAATCAAGTCCTGTCAGTTTAATTAAACACAGCTGGACTCCAATGAAGGAATAGAATCATCTCAAGGAGATCACAAGGAAATGGACAGCATGTGACTTAAATATGAGTGTCAGAGCAAAGGGTCTGAATACTTATGACCATGTGATATTTCAGTTTCTCTTTTTTAATACATTTTTTGTTTATTTTTCAGTCAAGATGGGGCACAGAGTGTATATTAATGAGAAAAAAAAATAAACTTTTTGAATTTAGCAAATGCCTGCAATGAAACAAAAAGTGAAAAATTTAAAGGGGTCTGAATACTTTCCGTACCCACTGTGTATATATATATATATTTTTTTTTTAAATATTTGTGTACACATGCAGCATGAGTACACCTTTGAAAAGTAAGATTTGAATCAATTATGTCACTGAAAGTAAGAAAAATGTCCAAACTTTTAACAAGACTGAGCTTCATAGAACACTTTATTAACCGATAACATGAAAGTAAGGTTGAAAATATAACTTTCACGATAAAATATCGTTTTACTCCAGTTAGTTGATGCAAAAATAAATACACCCCACATCAAAAGTATCTAGCATTTTTTATTACCTGAATTATTTTTAAGTACAACACCAAGTCTTCCAGGTTTGTCACATATTGCAACATCTACAGAAACTTCTCACAAAATTAGAATATCATCAAAAAGTTAATTTATTTCAGTTCTTCAATACAAAAACACATATATTATATAGAGTCATTACAAACAGAGTGATCTATTCCAAGTGTTTATTTAACTTAATGTTGATGGTTATGGCTTACAGCCAAAGAAAATCCTAACGTCATGATCTCAGTAAATTAGAATACTTTATAACACCAGTTTGAAAAATGATTTTAAAATCTGAAATGGCCTCCTGAAATGTATGTTCAGTTAATGCACTCAATACTTGGTTGGGGCTCCTTTAGCATAAATTACTCCATCAATGAGGCGTGGCATGGAGGTGATCAGCCTGTGGCACCGCCGAGGTGTTTTGGAAGCCCAGGTTGCTTTGATAGCAGGCTTCAGCTTGTCTGCATTGTTGGGTCTGGTGTCTCTCATCTTCCTCTTGACAATACCCCATAGACTCTGTATGAGGTTAAAGTCAGGCAAGTTTGCTGGCCAGCAGATGACATGGCTCCCCAAACCATAATTGATTGTGGAAACTTCACACTAGACCTCAAGCAGCTTGGATTGTGGCCTCTCCACTCTTCCCCAGACTCTGGGACCTTGATTTCCAAATGAAATGCAAAATTTACTTTCATAAGAAAACAACACCTTGGACCACTGAGCAACAGTCCAGTTCTCTTTCTCTTTGGCCCATGTAAGATGCTTCTGGCGTTGTCTATTTGTCATGAGTGGCTTGACACAAGGACTGCGACACTTGTAGCCTATGTCCTGGATATATCTGTGTGTGGTGGCTCTTGAAGCAGTGACTCCAGCAGCAGTCTACTCCTTGTGAATCTCCCAAGTAGTTCTGACCTTTCTCAGTATCATCCTTACCCCACGAGGCGAGAAATTGCATGGAGCACCAGACTGAGGACGATTGACAGTAATCTTGTGTTTCTTCCATTGTCTAATAACTGAGCCAACAGTTGCCTTCTCACCAAGCTGCTTACCTATTATCCTGTCGCCCATTCCAGCCTTGTGAGGGTCTATAATTTTGTCCCTGGTGTCCTTAGACAGCTCTTTGGTCTTGGCCATGGTGGAGAGGTTGTACTGTAATTGATTGTGTGGACAGGTGTCTTTTATACAGGTAACAAGTTCAAGCAGGTGCAATTAATACAGTTAATGAGTGCAGAGTAGGAGGACTTCTTAAAGAAAAAACAACAGGTCTGTGAGAACCAGAATTCCTGCTGGTTGTTAGGTGGTTAAATACTTAATCCATGCAAAAAAAATGCAAATTAATTATGTAAAAATTATATAATTTGATTTTCTAGATTTTTTAAATTTTGTCTCTCAGTTGAAGTGTATCTATGATAATAGAAAAATATTTAGAGTTGAGAGTCCTCAGTGGTTGATACCTTTTAATGGCTAACTGAAAAGATGGTAACAAATTGCAAGCTTTCGAGATTACTCAGGTCTCTTCATCAGGCTGAACTAATACAAAATCTGAAGAATCACATATTTATACACAAAAACACAGAAAAAATGCAATAGGTAAGACAAGTGACGTGAAGCAGAATAGTCATTATGGCAGAGGGATGAGCATAAATATTGGAACAGTTCATAGATAAGGAGAGAAAGTTTTATTACCCTCTGATTGGGGTCTGGTAATGTTTTGTGATGTTTTCACAGGGTATTTGGAGTAAATTCCTTAATTGATGTAATAGGCCATAAAACCATGTGACAGGTTCATTCCAGCTTTAAGAGTGTCAAAGTCACCATCAATTTGTATTCGCAAATTCTTCTCTGTCTCTGAGATGTGAATCTGCTTCTTAGTACCAGTATTTTCATATCTGACATGCTATGATCAGGGGAGCAAAAATGTTTTGCCACAGGTAGATCCATTCTTTTTTCTCTTATTGTGTGGCGATGAGAATTCATCCTTGTTCTCAGTTTTTGCCCGGTCTCCCTCACATATAGACCCCCAGTTGGACATTTAGTACATATAATTAGGTACACAACATTAGATGTGATGCAGCCGAAAGTACCTGGTATCTTGTAGTCCTGATGTGAGTTGGGGATCACCAAATTACAAGAGCCACCAGAATATCAAGGGATCCCCTGCTACATTACAAAGCTAAAGAAGAAAATAACCGGGTGCCTCTAGTGGTCACCTACAATCCAAATCTGGAGGTGCTAAGGGGAGCTGCACGGAAACTACAACCTTTGCTACAAAAAGATGCCCGGTTACAATCCATATTTCCAGACCCCCCACTACTGTGTTTTAGACAGCCCCAAATATAAGAAGCATCATTGTCAGAAGTTCCCTGTCCTCCCCAACAGCTGCAGGAACCTTGCCTTGCAATCAGAAGAAATGCAAAACTTGTCCATTTATAATGACCACGGACAAGATAAAGATCCCCAACTCCCATCAGGACTACAAGATACCAGGTAATTTCAGCTGCATCACATCTAATGTTGTGTACCTAATTATATGTACTAAATGTCCAACTGGGGGTCTATATGTGGGGGAGACCGGGCAAAAACTGAGAACAAGGATGAATTCTCATCGCCACATAATAAGAGAAAAAAGAATGGATCTACCTGTGGCAAAACATTTTTGCTCCCCTGATCATAGCATGTCAGATATGAAAATACTGGTACTAAGAAGCAGATTCACATCTCAGAGACAGAGAAGAATTTGCGAATACAAATTGATGGTGACCTTTGACACTCTTAATGCTGGAATGAACCTGTCACATGGTTTTATGGCCTATTACATCAATTAAGGAATTTACTCCAAATACCCTGTGAAAACATCACAAAACATTACCAGGCCCCAATCAGAGGGTAATAAAACTTTCTCTCCTTATCTATGAACTGTTCCAATATTTATGCTCATCCCTCTGCCATAATGACTATTCTGCTTCACGTCACTTGTCTTACCTATTGCATTTTTTCTGTGTTTTTGTATATAAATATGTGATTCTTCAGATTTTGTATTAGTTCAGCCTGATGAAGAGACCTGAGTAGTCTCGAAAGCTTGCAATTTGTTACCATCTTTTCAGTTAGCCATTAAAAGGTATCAACCACTGAGGACTCTCAACTCTAAATATTTTTCTATCTACTGGCTAACACGGTACGAAGTTATACATCTTTACTGTATCTATGATAATAATGAACGATCTCTCCATTTTTTGTAGGTGGGAAACCTTGCAAAATCGGCAGTGTATCAAATACTTATCATCCCCTTTCCCCCACTGTATACATATATATATGCAGTATATATATGAAATGTAATATCTTGCTCAGTTGTAGAATTATCGATAACATTTTTAGTTTGGCAAATCAGACCAATGTACTTTCTTGGACACACAATATTCTAACCAAGGTTGAAACTAAAACAATTATGTACTGTGTTCAAAAGTACATGACCTGTGATAGTGTAAAAAAAATTAGGTGCAAGTAAGGAAAACAAATTAAGTTCTATGCTAACTAATATAATAAAAAGAGACATAAATCAAATTTACGAGTACTAACTTATCATAATTTTGATTAAAATGCAGTTATTTGAAGCTACAATATTTCTGCTATTTATCATCCAAATAAAATGATATTGGTAAACTAATACAATATCCTGTTCCCGAAGGGTTTCATCTTTTAAATATAGTTCAAAGAGAGTAATAATATACTTTTATCAGACAGTAGGGGCTTAATTTTGTGAGCGACGTAAAATTACAAACCTGGATTGCAAAGTACAACTACGACTGTGACCTGCTGTACCAACTGTAAAGACCAACTGGGCCCTATTAAATCTCCTTACTACCAGTCCATTCTCTTCTGATTCTCGCACTTTTTATCTCCAGTTGGTCTTTACAATTACCAGCATACATCTCCTCCACCCTCCTTCTCCCTACTACGCCCATTTACTCCTTGCCAGCATCCAACATGGCGACCGCAGTCATTCCAGTACACTGCGCGACGTCACTTCTGGTTCCTGCCACACACTTCCTGTCTGGCCGATCGCATAAAGCAGGGCCCACCCTGCTTCCTCACACAACCGCAGTCTGCAGCCGTGGCAGGACGCTGGTGCGCCGCCTTTCTGATTACCCCACTCACAGGTACTTTCTGATCTCAAATCATGGGCACAAGTGCACCTAATTAGTAGATAGCACTCAATATGACCGCAAGCTATCTCCTTTCTTCCCTCTAGCAACTCTGCCTTTTTGACTTATAACGCCTCCTGCTCCTACTACATTAGACATAGTGACAGGTAAAACCATACTTACTGGGAGGACGGCGATAGTAGGTGATGTTCCTATTTATATATTTATGCACTGTGTACCTCTTTCTTTATCCTAGTACCTGGAACCGCATAAAGGGGCGTTTAATTCTGTCTTCATCTAGTGCCTCAGTCTAAATATACCCACTACTAGGGTACTTTGTAGTCTCCTTGCACTTCTCTCCAGTGTATCTTGAATCCAATTATTAAACAATTTGCAACTTATAGACTCTCATAGAACTGAGCATTGCTACTGCTTATACATTGTTTGAACTGATTAATATCTGAGATTATATAGCGATACTATTTTGCTTTATCTGACATTATGCAGTTACCTTTCTTACTTCTATATTACCACTATTAGTGTAATTTTGTATATATGTAATTATGTATATATGTATATATGTTTATATTATTTTGTGTGTCATGTTCCTATGCTATATCATAAAGCCTGTTTTCTTTGATCTCTCTACAGTACCCCATGATTAAGATACGGGAGTATCGAAACGTTGGGTATTAATCTATGTATGGGTATTAATGTATGGGTATTCAATCCCTTTATTTCTATTTTGTATGTGGCACTACAAGTTTGAAAGTGAAGAACTGTAATAAATATCACTTCTTGGCATCAACATTATCTCTTCTTTTTATGTGTGCGGTGAATTATACTCTTTCAGATGGAGATCTCGGCACCAAGATCTAGGGAGATGAGATCTCAGCGCTGATTTTGACTACAGATAATCCTAGAGAAACATTATTTTTTTCCTTTTGGAGGACAGTTCAATTGGCTACTGAAAAAAACACAATATATTTCTATAGCCAGTGCTTATTACTAGGAAACAGTCTTATGGTACAGCAGGTCACAGTCGTAGTTGTATTTTGCAATCCAGGTTTGTAATTTTACGTCGCTCACAAAATTAAGCCCCTACTGTCTGATAAAAGTATATTATTACTCTCTTTGAACTATATTTAAAAGATGAAACCCTTCGGGAACAGGATATTGTATTAGTTTACCAATATCATTTTATTTGGATGATAAATAGCAGAAATATTGTAGCTTCAAATAACTGCATTTTAATCAAAATTATGATAAGTTAGTACTCGTAAATTTGATTTATGTCTCTTTTTATTATATTAGTTGGCATAGAACTTAATTTGTTTTCCTTACTTGCACCTAATTTTTTTTACACTATCACAGGTCATGTACTTTTGAACACAGTACATAATTGTTTTAGTTTCAACCTTGGTTAAAATATTGTGTGTCCAAGAAAGTACATTGGTCTGATTTGCCAAACTAAAAATGTTATCGATAATTCTACAACTGAGCAAGATATTACAGTTCATATATATACTGCATATATTATATATATATATATTATACAGTGGGGGAAAGGGGAAGATAAGTATTTGATACACTGCCGATACAATTGTTGTGGAACCTTCACAGGTCCATTTTCACCTGCACCCCTGAGCTCTTCTATCTGACCCGTGTGCACACCCATTCCCTACCGAGATCTCCATCTGCGCATGCGACGCCCCCGGCAGCCATTTTACCAGAATTCACCACATAGCAAACCATGGAACTGTGGGGGCTCAGCCTTTCACAAAATGTCAGCAGAGCCCCCGCAGCACCAGACACTCCCGCAGCACCAGACACCCGCATCGGCACGCCGCATATCCGATCACCCCCTCATTCCAAAGAGTCTGAATACTTATTAACATGTGATATTTAAATTTTTCTTTTTTAATAAATTTGCAAAAATTTCTACATTCCTGTTTTTCTCAGTAAAGATGGGGTGCAGAGTGTACATTAATGAGAAAAAAGAGAACTTTTTTGAATTTACCAAATGGCTGCAATGAAACAAAGAGTGAAAAATTTAAAGGGGTCTGAAAACTTTCCGTACCCACTGTATATCTGCTTATTACACTTATTTTATATTCTATACTTTTATATCAGGCTACATCATGTACTTATGTTAAATATTAAACAAAATTAATTTTATTTAGACACTAAAGAGCTTGGTGTGTTGGGGTGAGCATCTGGCATACATGGGTAAAAATCACTTTTATTTTATTCATTGTGTTGAAATTTTTTAAGAAATATTTGAAGGTATTTTGTATTGAGTCTGCTTTATAATAAAAAAAAAGCCATTACAGATCACATTCTCTAGTCCTGAGAGTCATTATTTACGGTTCGTGTACATAGTGCATTGAAAAAATATGCATTCTTACCTAGGACCACAATAATTTGTACAAATTTATAAGAACGGGAGGGAAAGTTATAAAACTATCTGAGAAACAAAAATGTTTTTCTTATCCATAGTAACCAATCACAGCACAGTTTTCATTTTGCATTCTGCTTTTGAAAAATGAATTCTGAAATCTGAATACTGAAATGTTAATCATTAGTCATAGGGCTCATTGTAAAGATATCAATATAGCCCCTGATTATGATGGTTAAACCTGGTGCTTTTCTGTCCCGCTAACTCTTTGCATGTTCTTTAGACTAATTCCTAACCTACATGCTTGCTAACTTCCAGGCACACGCTGACTGATATGTCCGTGCTTCGAGGCGGGACTGTAGGCAGAGTCTTATCTTCCTGCTCTAAGCCAGAGAAACCAATGGAAGATCTGTCCACAGGCCTGTCCCAAAGCACAGTCTGTCTTATTATTAGGCTTTGCTTATAGTGCTATCTTATTCCACAGCGCTTTACATACATTATCATCACTGTCCCCGATGAGGCTCACAGTCTAGATTCCCTATCAGTATGTCTTTGGAATGTGGGAGGAAACCGGAAAACCTGGAGGAAACCCACGCAAACACGGGGAGAACATACAAACTCCTTGCAGATGTTGTCCTTGGGAGTATTTGAACCTAGGACTGCAGTGCTGCAAGGCTGCAGTGCTAACCACTGAGCCACCATCTGTCTCTATGATGAGGAACATGTTTGTGCTTTGGGGAAGGCCTGTGGGTAGGTCTTTCCTTTCTTCTTCTGGCTTACAGCAGGAAGATAAGACTCTGCCTACAGTCCTGACCCAGCATATCATTAACTGAAAAATTCTAAAGCCCCGTATCACATAGCGATATCGCTAGCGAGATCGGTGCTGAGTCACTAGTTTTGTGATGCAGCAGCGAGCTCACCAGCGATATCGCTGTGTGTGACATTCAGCGACGATCAGCCCCCCTGCCGGGTATCGCTGATCGTCGCTGAAAGGCCAGGACATTTTTTTGATCGCTGGTCTCCCGCTGACAGGCACGCATCGCTGCGTGTGACAGGTAGGAGACCAGCGATCCGCTGGTAACCAAGGTACACAGGGGTTTCCAGGCACCGCGCAGCGCCTGGAAACCCGATGTGTACCTTGGTTACCAGCTCCCTGCATCAGGGCGCTGGTATCCAAGGTACACTGCGGGTAACTAAGCGATGTTACCCGCAGTGTCGCTTGTACTGATCGCTGCCTGAGCTGCCTGTTTGGCAGCTCAGCAGCGATAATGTAGCGACACACCAGCGATCCTGATCGTTGTCGGGATCGCTGGTGTATCGCTACGTGAGACCCAGCCTTAACACTGAATACGCAAGAGCTACAAGATGGATTTCTTCACCCCAGGTACCATTTTAATCAGTTTAACATCATTTTAATCAGTTTAACACTTCCAACCTGACAATGCCTGTAGTTTACGTAGCAAAATACTGCTGACAGGTTCGCTTTAAGCCTTAAAAGCACCCTTGGTTAACCACTGTACACTGGCTACCCTAAAATCATCTCTCTGCTTAGAATGAAAAAGGAAACAGTAAAATAAAAGGATGCTAATGATTTCCATTAAGTAGGATTTACTTTATCAGAAATTCCATTTACGCATTTAGTTGTTTATATTGAAATTCTACAAAATATCCAGACTATTAAAAAATCTAAATGCACATTCCAAAGCAGTCAAGTGGTTTCCTATTGTTCAGTGAACTTTTATGCTTCTTTTCTGAGGTACAAATTCTCTGTCATGACAAATATGTCTTATGTCGGTGAAAAGACAATAACATTACATTCTTAATGCTTCTCTGAATATGTCTGTTGTGTTTAGTAGATGTAAAGAGGAAACAATAATCCAGTTCCACGCAGATCTGAATACAAATACAATTTTCAGTTACTATATTTTTGTCTCTTTAGTCATCACTCACTCAATTCTCCTTAACCAAAAAGCTATTTTATTAAGAAAATCAGTTCCGTGATTATTGGGAGGGGGCTTCTACTAGATGAACCACTGTCTGCTTCACTTTTTCTCCTAACTGTTAACAGCAAAAGAAAAAATGTAAACCATTATTTTTTTTCATATTCCGCTCCTTTCACGTATGCTATTCAAGCCTGTAAGTGCAGCGCCATTCTATAGAGAACCATTGACCGTTCAATTTCCTGATCATTTGGGACCTTTGTGTCTCATACACATTCTACATTATGCAAAGCTAATAATAATGCTGCTGTCGAGGTGAGTAAGGCTTCTACTGTATATCTGTTTACTATTCACACAATGGTATAATTTGTTTTTTTCTGTAAAATTTTATACACATCACACTGAAAAAGATTTGTGCTATTTCCTCTTCTTCTATTGTAGCCAGTATGGAGAAATCGAGAGCCTGTGTGGTCACTGTCATACATGAGCTCTTTGCTTAGCGTACCCCTTTGTTAAATATGCCATTTCTACTCTATAAATAATATAAATTAAATCATTATTTACAATTAGCCAGAAGAACCAATAAGATATAGTTGAAAAATGACGAGTACTCAATATGATCCATTAGAAACAGAAATAAACATATGAAAATTTCAAAGCATTTTAGCAGCAAAAAAATAATTGTTGAATCTCTCGAGTCCTGAGCTACAAGGATAATTCTTTTAAGAAACCTAGAAGCTGGATGAATTTCCTGTAATCTGGATTTTGACTATTAAATGCCTGTTTTTATGCCTTGATGTAATATCACTAGAGATGAGTGATATTATTTTCCGCCATTCCTGGAGAGGCATCTCATTTGTCAAGGCTGGCACATACCTTGTTATCGCATGAGCCCAGCCTAATCATAAGCTGCGCCAGGGACACCAGAGGGTAAAAGTTTCACAAGCCTCCCATCTAGCTGCAGGGAGGAGGCACACTAGGAAGCTACAATAGAGAAAATAAATTGTCATCAGCTAACCAGAAATTCAAGGGAAATATTGCTGTTTGTTCTGGATGTGGTATATGGCCAACCCCAGGCCGGTTCCTGGGTAAACAGCGGGAGAGGTGGGACAAGGTCTGCATACTGCTTCTCAACACTGAGGAGCTTTCAAACAGGCTAAGTGGGCAGATATTGAGTTAAACTTCATAAGAATTGTGCAATCCTGAAATAGATTTTCAAAGTAAGTAAACTAGCCTCATTAGGTCCAATTTTTCATTTTAACAAAATTTTCAATTTCCTGGGTGGATGTAACGTCAAAAATGTTAAAAAGTTCACAGGATATGAATACTTTTTTCAAGACACTGTATAATAAAGCACCATAAATGGTTAATATAGGCAACAAGATCATTTGTTTTGCTACAATTATAAATAAATAAAACTATGTGTCATCCATAGTTTTAAAGCGAACATCCACCCTGAAACTAAAAAGTAAATATATTTGTCTCCTATTCCCCCTTAGGCTCTCCGTTTGTCTCCCACTCCCTCTTGGTATTGGTGTTCCAGTACTCTTACATCCAAGATGGCTGCCGTTTTGGCATATAGAGGAGTTGCAACTCTGATCCAAGCCTCCGCAGCACAGGAAATGCAGTGAAGGTATGGTTTAGAACTACTACTTTTCTCTACCCCACCACAGCATTGGCCATCTTGGATTCAGGAAGACCAGAATGCTGGTCTCAGCGGAGGAAACAACAGGAAGGTGACTATTCATGACAAGCTTCACTTCAGGCATTTCTTCCAACACTTGAATCTCATATCTCAGCACATTTTACTTTTCCCTGTTCTAACCAAGAACAATTCCAAAATAATAAACTCTGATTCTTTTGTGAATCTGAATAAGCCTTATTCTGCTTTAGTTCATGGAACTGCCTGAACCAAGATTGTTTTACGAAATACTTTAAATCAGGTCAACATCATGCATCATGCTTAAAGATTAATAGAGAATGAGTGTTTAATAAAAAATGTATTATGTAAATTATGTAAATTTATGTAGTTAATTTAGTTTTGTATACACCCAGTAGTATTGGTAAATGTACAAAAAGTTGTTAACAAATATTATACTCAAATGACTTTACAATCTCCTTTATTTCAATGCTAGAAATAATTTCTAACATCGTAAAAGATTTTAAACCAATTCATTATTAACTGGATATTAGAGATGGTGTTGACAAGAATGGAGTTAGTTTTGCGTTTCAAGCTTATAACGTTTCCCTACCAGTGAGCATGAAAATCATCTGAGAAGGTTGATATGCCAGAGGAACATTCGTCTCGCCATACAGTGTTATTCATTGACTGTACTGTACTAAGAGGAGCAACAAATTGAAAAAAAAGCAATTTATGCTCTGGCTCAAAAACGTATAAAGAAATATTTTTTCAAGTTCACCAAGCTGGTGCAAAGAGTGGTCAAAAATGAACTCTTATATTAGTATAATGAATTTATTTTTTTCATTTAATTTTAGATTACAATCAGCAATCTTGTCATATAAAATGCTTGTGCCTGCTAATGTCTATTGTTATAGTTATATACCGTAATACATTGGTATATAACTCTCTCACTTCCTCTAGTACAATCCCTGCATTCCTTTAGTGTTGTCTATAAACATTAAGATAATGGAAAAAATAGCAAAGAAAAATGTTTTTGACTCTTTTAAAGGATATCACACTTCATGTTTCACAAATGAATGAGAAGCTATAATTTTAGCTGAAGCAGATTTGTCGCAGGAATTCATGTTTTTGAAGATCCATTTCATGCATCTGATTGGAATTATTTTGCAGCATATTTATGGTTTTTAGAAAACCCTGTTAAGATATTTGAAACAGCTGCAGAATTTTCTGCCAAAAAATTTGCTGCTAGTGAACGTACCCAGCTATGAAATAAAAAGGTTCCTCTAATAGTGATTGCAATTGAAAGGTATTGGCTCCAAAAGAGAGCTCTATTACGTCATGTTGGACCATGGATAGGAGTTGTCCACTTAGGATCCATTCTCTCTGAATGACTATCATTTAATATCGTTGCAAAAAAAAAAATAAAATGCTTGAATGGCTCCAACCTTCCCCAGTATATCAACCACTTATCATTCGTGGCCAATTTTTTTGCACTTTCTGTTTTTCCACTCTACTTCTTCTAAGAGTTATGACTTTTTATTTTTAAATTGACATAACCATATAAGCTTGTTCTTTGTGGAATGAGTTGTAGGATTGTATGACATAATTGATCTTACCATATAATGTCCTGGAAAATGGGAAAAAAAATACAAGTACAGTGAAATGGTGAAAATAACAGCAATTCTGCCATTGCTTTTTGGTTTTGTTTGTAGTGGTTAAAACATATCTGAAATTTAAAGAAAAAATTGATGTCACCATTTTCTGTCACTAGCACTTTTAATCCACCACGTACCAACCATGCAACAGAGGCGTGCATAGACCTCATACGTAGGGACATTGACGACATATTAAGCTTACAGAAAAGTGGCTCTTTACCGACAACCAACAATATATCACAGACTGAGAAACATGCCAATGACTCACTCAAACACAATAAAAGCATTATTATAAAACAGGCAGACAAGGATGGGGACAATATTAGCCTTGGATTGTACACATTGCCTTACAGAAATTTGACCCCTACTTTCTGATACTTCAACATACAGAAAAATAAATAGGGATCCCATAGACACCATAAAACCTAAAATTGAGCGGATACTTCAAAAATACCTATCTCTGAATACCATTGACCAAAAAATAGTCACTCTTCTTACCAATCAATACCCAGTCGCCCCAGTTTTTTACACTCTGCCTAAAATTCATAAGTCCTTGACCAATCCCATAAGCAGCCCTAAACTAGCCTCTACTGATTCAATTCTATCTCCCCTCTTGATATTCCTTGAGAAAATTCTTATACCTCTAATCAGGAACACTCGCTCATTATTTAGAATACAGGGCATTTTCTTCAGACCATTCAACTGATATCGGATATTTCGAAAGACAGCCTACTTGTCACTATGGATGTCAACAGTTTGTACACGTCAATCCAACACAACCTTGGGCTCTCAGCAGTACACAACATTCTTGATACATCAGAACTCACTCGCAACTCAACAGAGCTTTGCATGGAACTACTATCTACAGTACAACATGAGAACTACTTTTTCTTCGAGCAGCAATACTACCTACAAATACGCGGTACAGCGGTGGGCTCCAATGTAGCACCCGCATATGCACACTTCTACATGGACTCCTTTGAACAAGAGTTCATTTACACAAACGATTCCTTTCTACAACACTCCAAATGCTGGTTACGCTACTCTGATGATGTGTTTTGAATATGGAAAGACACCGCCGACACCTTACTCCTTTTTCATCAATACCTCAACTCTATCTGCCCAGAATTGCAGTTTACACTGGAATATGATGCCTTAAAGATCCCATTCTTGGACACCTTAGTCCAAAAGGATGGATGTTGTAAACTCACTACAGACCTCTACACAAAACCCACTGACCTTCTACACTATTTGAGCTGCCACCCTAGAACTACCAAGAATGGTTTGCCCCGTTCACAATATCAACGCATTTTCAGGATAGTTTCTGACAAGGAGATACTTCCCATTCATCAGGACGAAATGTCACAAAATTCACTGATAGGGTTTATTCTACTTCCATTCTGACACAAGAAAAGATCAGGACACTCAACACAACACCATCACTTCTACCCACTCCCAAAGTAGAACACATTCCATTTGTACACACGCACCATCTCATGATGCCTAAAATCTATAACATGATTAGGAGACATTGGCCACTCCTTAACTAGTCATATCCGCAAATCGAAGCATTCAAGACCCAAGCATTAATGTGCACTCAAAGACCACATAACATTAAGGATCACTGAGAAAGGGCTGAAATTGAGAGCTCATCAAGACAACCAACACTATATTTCATTGGATCTTATTGGATGGGCACATTCCCATGCCTGGCATGTACCTTATGTTCCAAAATTATCAAATCGAGTGACATTACCCATCCTCACACTGGCAAAAGCTATCCAATTAAAGTTTTTTTACCTGTGATATCAATTTCTGGTCTATGCAATCAAATGTGTCTGTGGCTTACTATAGGTAGGGGAAACAACTCAACACATGAGGGATAGAATAGCTAGTCATAAATCAACCATTAGGTGGAAAAAAGACCTGGCTCCCTATACCCCAACACTTTTTAGCTATGAATCACCTTGTCACAACTAAGATTTCAGATCCTGGAACAGATAGCCAGACCCAGGAGAGGCGGTAACCATGTTAAAATACTGAAGGAGAGGGAATCATACTGGAACCACACATTGCAAATATCACCTTAGGGCCTGAATAGGGAATTAGACTTCTTAGTCCATTGACCATGATCAGCAAACTTATTATTGCTAAACTGTTGCTTTACTTCCTGCAGCTTTGTATTTTCATCATAATTGGAATATTATTTCAGAAGTGATCTAATGTTGTACTTATTTTATACTATACAAGTAATTTTCTGTTTTAGCACACTCTTCTCTGGTGAACATAGAGTGTGAGCCTTACTTTCTACAGTTCCTCCTCCTAACCATATTTTAAACTTTTTCAGATCCACTGATACCCAAATACCAACAGGGGGTAAGTACACTTGGATAGTCTTACATTTCTTTTCCTTTTTCCGTTTTCTTTTTCTGTCTTTTTTCAAAAGAAAACTCAATTTATTTTTCCATTTAATTCATTTTTTTCCTTTTTCCATTTTTTTCCTTTTTTCCATTTGTTTTATTTCCTTTAATTTTTTATTTTTATTCTTCCCCTTTTTTCATTTTGTTTTTATTATTATTATGATTTTATTTTCTAGCAATTTTTCATATTTTCCTTTATTTTCAGCATTGTTTCAGTCTAGAATTTTTTTCATTACATTTTTTTCATTTTTCATTTTTTTCATTCTTTCCTATTCCTTTTTTATTGTATTTCATTGTGTACTATGAATTATTTCCACACAAATCCTCTTTATACATTGGCCGTTTGCTCATAGCATCCTTGCTTTGACAATTGCACTTCTCTTCTTATTTTTTTTATTTTATTTTTTTATTTTGATTTTGATTTTATATTTTTATTTTTACTATTTTTTCTTACATTTTTCAGCATCTTTTTTGTTTTATTAAAATTTTAATTTTTACTCTTTTTCTTTATTCATTTTTATGTATATCTCATTCTTCCCACCCCCTTGGTATGGACATCAATTAGTCCCTGTTTACATTAGAATAAACCAATGAACTGTTTCTTATATTAATTTCCTTATCCATCACACAAGTCTTTCCCCCTTACCTTAACCAAGTCCAGTTCCACCTTCTTATATCCACACTAAATTTCCCTCCCTCTTTACAGCCTATCATTTCCCTTAGCAACCAGAGCAGCATCACACAATGCCTTACAATAGTTCCTTCACTGCTGTGTGGTGATCGCATAGCGCATGCGCACTACACCATGCGCTCCACACCTCACTTTGACATCCCCTCAGCAGCAGCTTCTGGGGTCCCAAAACCGGGAAGTGCGGCTCCGGTGCTTATTTAAACTTACCCACTGCCACCAATGCCTCTGCACCACCACTATAGCACACAATCGCACTCCCACATAGGGCTCCCTGGACATTATATCCCAAGGTCAGTATTACAGGTTACACCTCCACCTACCTCTATTCCTGGGTTGTTTTAAACTTCTTTCCCTTACAATCCCCCAGCACTCCAAACTGAGAAACACAACTGTACAGAACAGGCAGCTAATGAATTCAAGTATACCGTAAGTCAGTAACTTCACTTATACCTTTCATTGTATGGTCCTTTCTGTGTCATGAGTGTATAAGGCAGATCAGTATAAAACCTTCATTATAGACCCTTTACTTGCAAGTTCATGTCTTTTGTTTAGTATTTTGTTTGTATTTTTTCACTGCTGCAAAGGAACTGTATTATGTTCATATCATTTTTATTTATTTGATTACCAACTTTTTCCTAACATTTGCTAGCAGCTTTGTCTGATGTACTAGTGTATTTACCTTGAGTGTACTTTTAATTTATTTTTGTAAACCCCGTTTATTATTCTGTTTATTATGTGTTTCATATATATAGCACAATAATCTTTTGTATATACCTTCACTTGTCTTAGCGATATTTGAAAAAGACCCGGACCGGGTCGAAACGTCACTCGCTACTTGATTTTTGCCAATCGCATTTTACAACTTGCTGTGGTGTACAATTTATTTAATTAAATTATCAAACATTTGAAAACCTTTGAGAGTGTGACTGATTCAACTCTATCCCGTTTTACTGTGGATACGTCTAGTTCAGGCAGCAACCCCTACCCCTCTACTAGCCGTGTGCACTTCCTTTCTATTATCTACCTTTTTCTGGGAAACACAGCATCTTCATTTTTTAGTGATTGATGTATGTAAGATCTTGTAACTTTTAATGTCTTTATTTTAAGGGTAAGAAAGGGTGTGATGATACAGATTAGCATTTTTTATCTTTATATATCTATATACACTGCTCAAAGAAATAAAGGGAACGCTCAAATAAAACATCCTATATCTGAATGAATGAAATAATCTCATTGAATACTTTGTTCTGTACAAAGTTGAATGTGCTGACAACAAAATCACACAAAAGTCATCAATGGAAATTAAATTTATTAACCAATGGAGACCTAGATTTGGTGTCACACACAAAATTAAAGTGAAATGTAATGTCCTTAAAACAAGTCAAAATGATGCTCAGTAGTGTGTGTGGCATCCACGTGCCTGTATGACCTCCCTACAATGCCTGGGCATGCTCCTGATGAGGCGGTGGATGGTCTCCTGAGGGATCTCCTCCCAAACCTGGACTAAAGTATCCGCCAACTCCTGGACAGTCTGTGGTGCAACGTGACGTTGGTGGATGGAGACATGATGTCCCAGATGTGCTCAATCGGATTCAGGTCTGGGGAAGGGGTGGCCAGTCCATAGCTTCAATGCCTTCATCTTGCAGGAACTGCTGACACACTCCAGCCACATGAGGTCTGAAATTGTCCTGCATTAGGAAGAACACAGGGCCAAGCGCACCAGCATATGGTCTTACAAGGGGTCTGAGGATCTCATCTCGGTACCTAATGGCAGTCAGGCTACCTCTGGCGAGCACATGTAGGGCTGTGCGGCCCTCCAAAGAAATGCCACTCCACACCATTACTGACCCACTGCCAAACCGGTCATGCTAAAGGATGTTGCAGGCAGCAGATCGCTCTCCATGACGTCTCCAGACTCTGTCACGTCTGTCATATGTGCTCAGTGTGAACCTGTTTTCATCTGTGAAGAGCACAGGGTGCCAGTGGCGAATTTGCTAATCCTGGTGTTCTGTGGCAAATGCCAACCATCCTGCATGGTGTTGGGCTGTGAGCACAACTCCTATCTGTGGACGTCGGGCACTCAGACCATCCTCATGGAGTCGATTTCTAACAATTTGTGCAGACACATGCACATTTGTAGCCTGCTGGACATCATTTTGCAGGGCTCTGGCAGTGCTCCTCCTGTTCCTCCTTGCACAAAGGCGGAGGTAGCGGTCCTGATGATGGGGTTGTTGCCCTCCTACAGCCCCCTCCATGTCTCCTGGTATACTGGCCTGTCTCCTGGTAGTGCCTCCTGCCTCTAGACACTACTCTGACAGACACAACAAACCTTCTTGCCACAGCTCGCATTGATGTGCCATCCTGGATGAGTCGCACTACCTGAGCCACTTGCGTGGGTTCTAGAGTCCGTCTCATGCTACCATGAGTGTGAAAGCACAAGCAACTTTCAAAAGTGACCAAAACATCAGCCAGAAAGCATTGGTACTGAGATGTGGTCTGTGGTCCCCACCCGCAGAACCACCCCTTTATTGAGTGTGTCTTGATAATTGCCAATAATTTCCATCTGTTGTCTATTCCATTTGCACAGCAGCATGTGAAATTGATAATCAATCAGTGTTGTTTCCTAAGTGGACAGTTTGATTTCACAGAAGTTTGATTTACTTGGCGTTATATTCTGTTAAGTGTTCCCTTTATTTTTTTGAGCAGTGTATATATATATATATATATATATATATATATATATATATTTGCTACTTTTATTTTGCTCCACAGGGCACAACTTGAACTGTTCTATGTACAACAATACCCCAACAAGACAAGCAAGAGAGATTTACAGTACCCTCTGATAAGGTAGAGACTGTTAGAAGAGTATGGAACAATCATTACATGGTAGCATAATCATGACACATTTCGCTGGTTTGAGCCATTTGCAAAGCTGGCTGTCTTTTATATATATGTTGAATGTCCACTTTAGATTATAATGTACGGAGAGTTTGTACATTTTTGGGTTCACACACTTTGTTGTCTTGTGTAAGTTTTGTCTGTTACGGTTTTTATTATTGTAGGTTTACATGAATAAAGTACTTTCTTTTAGTTGAAGAATTTGTGTCCTGCACATCTTTATGTGTAGGTGTATGTTCATTCGTTCAGTGCATATAGTACATTTGATGGTTGCTTAGGGCAAATGTATTTGGATTTTGTTTTTATAAAATGTGCGTTTTAAAAGGTCAGGCACAAGACAGCATCAAATGTAAGCCACAAAATAAACAAAAAGAAACAGTTATTTATTTGAAATAGTCCTTTTATTAAAGTTGTACAAATAACAAGAAAAATAAATTTAAAGCAGAAGAGCTGTGCTCTATTAGAAAATGCAACAAATTCAACAAATGATGATACAATAGGATACATCTATCACAAATTTAAATACAAATAATGCTGCATAAGATATAAATATGACATTAAATAATCCAATATTCTTAAAAGCGAGTCTATTTTTTTCTCATTTCATACAGGTGAAACCTGCCGGAAGCTGAAAGAATGCAACAGAGCATATTTTACTGTGATGGGCACTGCTCAAATAAAATATATTTACTGAAGAACAAAAAGTTAAGCAGTCCCAGAAGGATTGGACTAGCAGAAATAAGAATGGCACATTATATTAGGCTAGAGAAGGAAATGTCTTTTGGAAAATCTAAGAATTTTAACTACAGTGCTGATACGCACTCACCAAGGACAGATTTTGAATTGCAGCTTTAGGCCGGAGTCACACTATCGTAGAATATGGCCGAGTGATATGCGAAAAATATTACTGTTACTCTATGGGGCAGCTCACATCTGCGATTATTTTCTCAAGCTGAATCGGCATGTGAGAATAATCACAGCATGCTGCGATTGGGGCTCACTCGCACGCATATAAGTCTATGGGTGCGAGTGATACAGCGCACATCATTCGGATATAATCCAAGTGCGGTGCGATATATACCGACACTGGCAGCTGAGGAGATAGAGAAATTACTTTCTCCACCTCCTTCGCAGCTGTGCTGCAATCCTCTTGCACAGAGAGGCTCAGAGCACAGTAGCATGACACTCGGCTCCCACTCACAGCAGAGCAGGAGCCGAGGGTCATTAGCATATCGCATCCGATGCTCTTGCAGTGTAAATAAAATCACTCCGATGTTGTTCCTGAAAAGGAGGATGAGTGTCATGAGAGTGTCATGTGAGTACAATCATGTAGCATCCGTATAAGATCTACAAGATCTACATGACATGCGTATGCAATGCATTTTTAACATTAGCTTTTACATAGTGTCATTCTCTGTCATTTAGAGATAGATGTCCTGTATATATTTAAAGGGAACCTGTTACCCCCCCAGGGTCTTTTTAAGTAAAAGAGCCACCTTTAGCAGCACTAAGGCTGCATTCTGTGAAGGTGTGTCTTAGATTTCTTATCCCTAGGAAAGCCTCCTGTGTTGCTGTTACATGCCCGGCGCTTACGCTCTGCCTACATTTGTCGGGCATGCGCCGTGCACGCTGGCCGGGAACTTACATCAAGTGAAATATATCACAATGTACTCTTTTGGAGTACTGATGCTGGCAGTGAAAGGTTCAGCATTACTTTCCTCCTCTGTTTTTTTCCCAGTACAATTGTCTTCAGCAGGTCAAGGCCCCCTTCACACGTTCACTTAAAAAAACGAATGTGTGAGATGGTTCGTTATTACTACCCATGAGGTTTTCTGTTGGCCATCTTTGTGTATGTGTGTGCCATCCATTAGCTATACGTGTGCCATCCGTATGACCTCCTTGCATAAAAAGCATTCAAGAAATTACAGATTTTTATGTGTGAAAGATGTGCAAGGATAATAGATAGAAGATAGATACAGTATAGACTAAAAGTTTGGACACACCTTCTCATTCAAAGATTTTTCTGTATTTTCATGACTGTGAAAATTGTAGAATCAAACTGAAGGCATCAAAACTATGAATCAACACATGTGGAATTATACATTACACTTTACAAAAAAGTGTGAAACAACTGAAAATATGTCTTATATTCTAGGTTCTTCAAAGTAGCCACCTTTTGCTTTGATTACTGCTTTGCATGCAGAAAAGGTGAACGGATGGACTCTACATGCCTGGTTCCCACAGTGAAGCATGGAGGAGGTGGTGTGATGTGGGGGTGCTTTGCTGGTGACACTGTTGGGAATTTATTCAAAATTGAAGGCCTACTGAACCAGCATGGCTACCACAGCATCTTGCAGCGGCATGCTATTCCATCCGGTTTGCGTTTAGTTGGACCATTATTTATTTTTCAACAGGACAATGACCCCAAACACACCTCCAGACTGTGTAAGGGCTATTTGACCAAGAAGGAGAGTGTTGCGGTGCTACGCAGATGACCTGCTCCACAGTCACCAGACCTGAACCCAATCGAGATGGTTTGGGTAGCTTAATTTTGAATAATCCCAACAGTGACACCAGCAAAGCACCCCACACCATCACACCACTCCTCCATGCTTCACGAACACAAAGAATGGACATTAGACCAGTGGAAATCTGTGCTTTGGTCTGATGAGTCCAAATTTGAGATCTTTGGTTCCAATCACCGTGTCTTTGTGCGACGCAGAAAAGGTGAAAGGATGGACTCTACATGCCTGGTTCCCACCGTGAAGCATGGAGATGGTGTGATGGTGTGGGGGTGCTTGCTGGTGACATTGTTGGGATTTATTCAAAATTGAAGGCATACTGAACCAGCATGGCTACCACAGTATCTTGCCGGCATGCTATTCCATCGGTTTGCGTTTAGTTGGACCATCATTTTATTTTTCAACAGGACAATGACCCCAAACACACTCCAGCTGTGTAAGGGCTATTTGACCAAGAAGAAAAGTGATGGGTGCTACACCAGATGACCTGGCCTCCACAGTCACCAGACCTGAACCCAATCGAGATGGTTTGGGGTGAGCATGACCACAGAGTGAAGGCAAAAGGCCAACAAGGCTAAGCATCTCTGGAACTCCTTCAGATTGTTGGAAGACCATTTCTGGTGACTACCTCTTGAAGCTCATCAGAGATGCAGAGTGTGCAAAGCAGTCATCAAAGCAAAAGGTGGCTACTTTGAAGAACCTAGAATATAAGACATATTTTCAGTTGTTTCACACTTTTTTGTAAAGTGTAATGTATAATTCCACATGTGTTAATTCATAGTTTTGATGCCTTCAGTGTGATTCTACAATTTTCATAGTCATAAAAATACAGAAAATTCTTTGAATGAGAAGGTGTGTCCAAACTTTTGGTCTGGACTGTAGATATATAGAGTGGATTGCAAAAGTATTCTCCCCCTTGGATTTATACCTATTTTGTTACATTACATACTGTGTTTAAATATTTTTGTAATCTGATTTGTGTGTGATGCATCAGAACTAAATATTCTAAGTTGGTGTAGTGAGAAAAATATAAACATAATTTAAATGTATGGGATCAAATAACTAAAAAAAAATGGCATGTGCATATGTATTCACCCCTTTTGCTATGAAGCCCATAAAAATTTCTCTTGCAAGCAATTATATTTTTTGGACTATGACATACTTTTTTCCTTTCTTTTGGAGGAAAGTGGGGTGTATGTCTTGTAGTCTGGATGTACCTTTTCTTATAGTTTGGCTGTGGGTCCGGGGTGGCAGCACAGGAGCAGTGGGTCACAGGAGACAGGAGCTGGCAACTGCAGCTAACACTGTGCCCACTGCTAAAGAAAATGAATATTAACTGCTCCCCACGCCCATAGTCACTCCCTTCTCTAGGCACTGGCACAGGCACCAAGAGGTAGTAGGGACTATAAGTGTGGGGAGAAGTGAATATTCATTCTGTCTAATAGCAGGCACACTGTTAGCCACAGCCACCGGCTTCCTGCAGTGGCTGGGCGATCAAGTTGCCTGCTATTAAAGAGAATGAATATTCACTGATCTCCGCTCCATTCATTTTCTTTAATAGCGGGCACAGATGATCGCTCAGCCGCTGCAGGAAGCCGGGTGCTGCTGCTAACAGTGTGCCTGCTATTAAACAGAATGAATATTCACTGCTCCCCAGGCCCATAGTCCCGGGTGTAGGGAGTTGTGAATATTCCAGCAACTGATCTCGGTGTGTGAAGGCACATGGCAGTGACATTATGCGATTACATGCTGAAATCAGCTGCTGGCGTCAGCACAGGACGCAGCGCTGCGAGGGAAAGGGAGAAAGGTGAATCGAATCTTTTTTTGTATGCATGCACCATGATGGGGGCCATGTTTACCAAGATGGGGATGGGGCCATGGATACCAGGATGGGGATGGTGCCCATGGGTACCAGGATTAGAACGAAGGCCATGGATACCAGTATGGAGATGGTGGCCATGGATACCAGGATGGGGACCAGGTATACTTGGATTGGGGGCCATATATACCTGGGTGTGGACATATTTACCAGGACGTGGATCATATATATCAGGATAGGGACATATATATACCAGGATGGGGGATATTAGTACAGAATTGGGGGACATTACCCCTATAACAGTGCCCGCAGCAGATTTCCCATAATAGTGTTGCATGACCAGTTTTTTTGCTTCAATTTTATGTCCCTCCTCTAAAACTTAGGTGCATCTTACAGTCCAGTGCATCTTATAGCCAGAAAAATACGATACATTCATAAGTCACAAACTTAGTGAAAGAAAGTCCACCTATGTGCAATTTAAGTGTTATATGGTCTGTCAGTATATACAAACCACTTCTGAAAGGCTATAGAGGCTGCAACACCATTAAGAGGCAGCACTAACCAAACAACACCTTGAAGACCAAGGAGATCTCCAAACAAGTCAGGGACAAAGTTGTTTAGAAGTAATAGTCATGGTTGGGTTATAAAAAAAATCTCAATCTCTGATGAACCCCTGAAGCACCATTAAATACATTATCATCAATTGGAAAGAACATGGTACCACAACAAACCTGCCAAGAGAGGGCTGCGTACCAAAATTCTCAGCCTGGGCAAGAAGAGCCTTAATCAGAGAGGCTGCATAGAGACCAAAGGGAACCCTGAAAGAGCTGCAGAGTTCCCAAGCAGAAACTGAAATATCTGTCCATATGACCACAACAAGCAGCACACTCCATAAGGGTGCCCTTTTTGGAAGAGTGGGCAGAAAAAAGTCTTTTCTACACACAAAAATTGTATGGCTCGTTTTGAGTTTGCCATAAGACATGTTGGACACTTCTCAAATGTATGGAGGAAGGTGCTGTGGTCAGATGAGATCAAAATTGAAGTTTTTGACCACCAAGGTAAACGCTATGTTTGGCACAAAACCAACACCGCTCATCACCCCAAGAACACCATGCCTATAGTGAAAAATGGTGGTGGCAGCATCATGCTTTGTTGACAGGGTGTTTGTAGAAACAAATCAATATTATACAGAGGGCAGTGGCAGCCTGTCAAGTCTTCTTTAGAAGACTGTTCTGATAAGCAGAACACTCAGAGGAAAATGTAGGTGCTGATCCCTTCACTGCAAGCATCATTACTCCAAAAGAGTATGTTCGGATATCAAAGTAGTTGAAGACAGGGAAACAGACTGGGGAAAAAATGGAATTTAAAGCCACTTAATAGAAATAAGAGGATCGATCAGATTTCATAAAATTTGATTTGCATAAAAAAAAAAAACTTGCCAGACACCATTTTTCACACTGCTGACTAATTAGAGAGCAGGCTACTATCATTTAGTGTTATCACACAGACCTCCCCACAATGCTCTGAAGCTAAGAGGTCTTATGCATTATCATACCTTGTACAGTGGTGGTCAGCACCTGGGCCATCAAAGATCAGTGCTTCTCCGCAGAGTCCAGTTTGCATGGCATAGTGGTTTTCCATCTCCAGAATTATTAGGTAAGTCTCTTTCCTGTACAGTCTAAGTAATTATGGTCAGCTAGAGTTCTTTTTCCCTCTCTCTTTCATGCAGAGTGTAAGCTGTTATGATCAGTAGGGTCCTCTCTCTCTTCTGTACAGTATCATGTAAACTCTTATGGTCAGCATGGTCCTCTGTTTCTCTCTCCCTGTAGAGTTTAAGCTTTTATGGTCAGCAGGGTTCTCTCTCTCTCCTGTAGAGTCTTAGTTCTTATGGTCAGCAGGGTCCTCTCAATCTCTCTCTTTCATGCAGCGTGTAAACTATTATAATCAGCAGGGTCCTCTTTCTTTCCTGTAAAGTATAAGCTTTTATGGTCAGCAGGGTTCTCTCTCTCTTCTTTCCCATGAGTATTTCCTGAACAACTACAAGCTTTCCAGTATTGAGATTTGCGCGAATCAAATTTTTGGGTAAAAATTGGGGAAGTCGGCAAATTCACATGTCAAAGGTTCTGCTCATCTCTATCACTTACACGTAGTTTTTTTTTTTAAAGGAATGAAGACAAATTCTCTATTAATGTGGCTTGTGTAAATATTTTATGTGCATTTCAAGATCGTACTAACAATCTTTCTATGCACCTAAAAATATTGTCGCCTCTAAACATGGAAGGCTGGCAACCGTTTAGAGCAAAGTACACTGCTGTCGTCACACCTATACCACACATGATACATTTCCTGTTTTATTCAGTGCTGTCTTGACTTCATTATCTGGTCTGGCATTTTCTTTAGGAGCACACATACAGCTTGAAATTTGCTTTTGGGTGGGATATTTAAAAAAATCTTTTTCTTGTGAGGATCCAAAGTGCTATAGTAATTCAACCCACCTCCTTCTCTGCAACATATTTGTAGCTTCACACTAAAAAAATTGAAAGTAACCTACACATTTTCAGCTTGTAGGTGGGCTCTAATTTAGCTTCTAAATTGGCCATCCTACACAATCTTATTACTTATTTATGGTAGAAGGGTTTTAAAAATTGCAATTATTTAGTGAATTTGGTGCATCACAAATATATTTTTCCAACTAAATGGCATTGGAGAAAAAAAAGTCACAATGAGTGTTTGGAAATCCTCTTAGTTCATTACATTTAAAATGTATGTGTTAAGGGTATGCCACACTAAACAACATCGCTAACGGGATCGCTAAAAAACGTCACTATTTAGCGATCCCGTTAGCGATGTTGTAGTGTGCGGCAGCTGCCAGCGACGAGCTTCCTGCTGTGATCTCGCTCGTCGCTGGAATCGCTCCGGACCCTATTTCATCGTCGGCGCTCCCGCTGGGTAAGTATTATCGCTGAGTGTGGCACCTTTTCTTAGCGATTTAGCGGTACTTTTGTACCGCTAAAGTCGTTAAGGAGATCGCTAACCGCGATAGCGTCCTTAACGATATCGCTAAGTTAAGCCGCACTCAGCGATATACAAACAATCCCGCTAGCGATCTCATTAGTATGCGACGCTAACGAGATCGCTAGCGGGATTGTGTAGTGTGGCAGTACCTTTAGGTTATGCATCTGGGGAGGATAATGTGTGCAACAAATGCAGCAAAACTGGTAGAAGGATCTGGATATAATTGAAGATTGTAGACTAAATAACACATAAATGCTAATCTTTTGATATTAAGGACAGCAGGATACTAAAAAGTCTCACAAGACAGGGACATAATCTTCCAGCTTAACAAAGAATTAGCTCTTAATCTTATATACACAGTTTGGTTTTGGTTACCATTCATAAATGTTTGCCCTTCAGTTTAATAATGTGCAAAGAAAAGCACTTTTCCGATAAACTTTTTGGTCCTTTATCAGGTTTAAGTGGATGAAACTGGCAAGGAACAGAAGAAAGTGGAGAGCTCTTCAGAGGGATGTTCCCATTTTCCTTGAGTTTAGTAAATTAAAAGAGGCAACTGTTTGCAGTCATCATTCAGTAGGAGTAACAAAATAATATTCTTGTGGTTATGTCACCTTTTAATGGCTAAATAAAATAATTAATGTTACAAAGCAAGCTTTGGAGATTACTTAGCCCTCTTTATCAGGCATGGAATGACAGAGAATCTGAAGAAGCACACATTATACACAAAAAGAACAGAGACATGGTATAATACATGGACATTTGAAAAACAAACTGAATTTGAAGAGAAAATCCTTAAAGGGAACCTCTCACCAGGTTTGGCAGATATACACTACCGGTCAAAAGTTTAGGGTCACTTAGAAATTTCCTTATTTTTGAAAGAAAAGCAGTTTTTTTCCAATGAAGCTAACATTAAATGATTCAGAAATACACTCTATACAGTGTTAATGTGGTAAATGACTATTCTAGCGGCAAACGTCTAGTTTGTAATGCATATCTTCATAGGTGTATAGAGGCCCATTTCCAACAACCATCACTCCAGTGTACTTATGGTATTTTGTGTTCGCTAACTATGTAAGAAGGCTAATAGATGGTTAAAATACCCTTTAAAACCCTTGTGCAAGTATGTTAACACAGCTGAAAACCGTTTGGTTGATTAGAGAAGCTATAAACCTGACCTTCCTTTGAGCTTGTTGAGAATCTGGAGCATTACATTTGTTGGTTCCATTAAACTCTCAAAATGGCCAAAAAAAAAGAACTTTCTTGTGAAACTCGACAGTCTATTCTTGTTCTTAGAAATGAAGGCTATTCCATGTGAGAAATTACCAAGAAACTGAAGAATTCATACAATGGTGTGTAGTACTCCCTTTAGAGGAGTGCACAAACAAGCTCTAACCAGAGAAGAAAGACAAGTGGGAGGCCCCGCTGCACAACTGAGCAACAAGACAAGTACATTAGAGTCTTTAGTTTGAAAAATTGACGCCTCACGGGTCCTCAACTGGCAGCTTCATTAAACAGTACACATTAAACGCCAGTGTCAACATCTACAGTGAAGAGGCGATTTGGGGATGCTGGCCTTCAGGGCAGATTGGCAAGACAAAAGCCAATATTCCTCTGTCCAATGTCTGTGTTCTTTTGCCCATATTAATCTTTTCCTTTCATTTAAGCCAGTCTTAAATTTTGTTTTTCTTTTGCCAATCTGCCCTGAAGGCCAGCATCCCCAAATCGCCTCTTCACTGTAGATGTTGACACTGGCGTTTAATGTGTACTGTTTAATGAAGCTGCCAGTTGAGGACCTGTGAGGCGTCAATTTTTCAAACTAAAGACTCTAATGTACTTGTCTTGTTGCTCAGTTGTGCAGCGGGCCTCCCACTTGTCTTTCTTCTCTGGTTAGAGCTTGTTTGTGCACTCCTCTAAAGGGAGTACTACACACCATTGTATGAATTCTTCAGTTTCTTGGTAATTTTTCGCATGGAATAGCCTTCATTTCTAAGAACAAGAATAGACTGTCGAGTTTCACAAGAAAGTTATTTTTTTTTTGGCCATTTTGAGAGTTTAATGGAACCAACAAATGTAATGCTCCAGATTCTCAACAAGCTCAAAGGAAGGTCAGGTTTATAGCTTCTCTAATCAACCAAACGGTTTTCAGCTGTGTTAACATACTTGCACAAGGGTTTTAAAGGGTATTTTAACCATCTATTAGCCTTCTTACACAGTTAGCGAACACAAAATACCATAAGTACACTGGAGTGATGGTTGTTGGAAATGGGCCTCTATACACCTATGAAGATATTGCATTACAAACTAGACGTTTGCCGCTAGAATAGTCATTTACCACATTAACACTGTATAGAGTGTATTTCTGAATCATTTAATGTTAGCTTCATTGGAAAAAAA
Source organism: Oophaga sylvatica (assembly GCA_033576555.1). Lineage (NCBI taxonomy): Eukaryota > Metazoa > Chordata > Amphibia > Anura > Dendrobatidae > Oophaga > Oophaga sylvatica. The sequence continues at coordinate 145,683,648 of JARQOD010000001.1, forward strand.
CTGCTTTTCTTTCAAAAATAAGGAAATTTCTAAGTGACCCTAAACTTTTGACCGGTAGTGTAAGTTACGGCCATCACCTTCCAGGGCTGATATACAGCATTCTATAATGCTTTATATAAGCCTCCATCCCAATCTGGAAGAACTGAAAA
>JARQOD010000001.1:145683896-145730740 GCA_033576555.1 Oophaga sylvatica
CTCCAGATGCTAATGAAACATGTGACTTGGCAGAGATGGCTAATGGACACGAGCAGAAGTGTGAAGGGATGGAGCAGTCAGAGCTCTCCCCCCACGGAAGCGACCCGATCGCCACGGAACCACCGTTGGGCACCCGGCCTGGAAACCCTCCTACGCTGCAAGAAGCGGAGGATACCCTAAGAGGCCTGGCCCGGCACCGGGAGGAGGTCGCCAGGATGGAAGCCAGCTGGCGTGCCCTAAAACTAAACTTGGAGCGGCGCCAATCCCTCTTACCTGAAGTGTCTGTACCGGAAGGTGAGGCACCCGTTCTAGTAGAGGAGTCCGTGCGGGCATCCCAACCCTTGCAATGTGATCCGGTTGACGTTGTCGCAGTGGAGGCACCCGTTCTAGTAGAGGAGTCCGTGCGGGCATCCCAGCCCTTGCAATGTGATCCGGTTGACGTTGTCACAGTGGAGGCACCCGTTCGTGCAAAAAACGCTGCACCGGCAGCACCCCAGATCCCGCTGTCTGCCCCCGTCGCTGAGACAGAAGAAGCGACACCCGTCCTCATGGAGGAGGCCACGCAGGCACCTGAGCACTACCTGCCTGTACCGGAGCCCCGACTGTCATCTGTTCCAGAGCCGGCTGCTTCCTCCGCAGGTGAGCGCCGCCAGGACTGGGGGGCGCCAGGAGAGCTGCCGCAAACCGGACACTGTAAGCTGCAGTTTGATGGTGGAGACATGGAGCTGCTGGTTGAGGAGAATTTCAACCGGCGTCAGGAGGAAGAGTGGAGACGTTGGGAGAAGGAAGCAGAGCGACAAAGGGAGCAGCGAGAATCCCAAAAACTTCGCCAACGTCAGCTGGAGAAGGACCGGGCAGATAAGGACCGGATGAGAAAAGATAAAGGAACCCAGAGGGAGCCGCGGCGTAAGGGTGCAGTACGGAACTTTAAATTGAAAGGTGGTTGGGGCTTCATCCAGGAGCCTGGACTTTATTTAGAAGTTTTTGGGAACCGGCGGGACGTGGAGGCTCACCTCCCAGAAGGACACCCGGGGAGGGACCTGTTGCCAGGAGACTTGGTGACTTACACCCGACACTGGGGTTACAATGGATGGTACGCCCTAAATGTTACCAGGTGCGACCCCTACTCCCCAGAGTGTCAGGAACCTGTGAGACCCTCGGAGCCTTCAGCCTCCCACATCCAGGCCTCTGCAAAAGTGCCCACCCCATGCCGTAAATCTCCCCAGCCTCCCTCAGTGGTCTCCTCAGCAGCCCCAGCTATGGACATGATAAGTATAGATGGCCCGTACCCGGCGCCTGTTAGGCCCCCTGGGGTTCGTACAGTCCGTGACATAGGGCTCCAGACCCGGAGGGAGATGAAAGAGGTGGCCACACAGACACAGATAGCGGGTCACGACTTGACTGTACAGGCCACACAACGTCATCAGGTCCTGGTGGTCCTTGGTGCCTCGGATGTTTGGCAAGCATCAGAAGAGTACCAGGTGGTACCTGGAACACCCCTGCCAAAGAATTATAAATAACCCGGACAGGGTCACTGTATGTAAATAGTTAAATTGTTTATGTACCCGGACGGGTGAATGTTCATAAAAAAGTTTTTTAATTTAATAAAAAAAAACAAAAACACAGTTTTCATTACTTTTATTACAGTGTCATCCTGCGACGCCATCGATCTCCTGTAAAAAAATGAAAAAAAAAAAAAAAGTATACCACCTGACCGACGCAGTCCATAGTAACGAGTGTCCCACGACGATCCAGCTCTGCTACATCAGAATGACACAGCACAGCTGATTACCTGCTTCCCCGGCGGTGACGTCATCGGACTGACTGCTTTACGGCCGGGATTACCCAGCAGTCACTGCAGTTATCGCGAGAAACTGCATGTGACCGCCGGGGAAAGATGATGGCGGCCATGAAGCAGTCCAGGCCGTGACTGCCGGAGATCTTCTGCCAGGTAAGTGCCGCTGACTCCTGACAGACCCGACCGACGGACACTCACAGTGACAGTGACAAATCCGATTCCGGTATTCGATAAGACAAAAATATCGAAACGAATTATCGAAAGGCCGATGGAGCTAATATCGGCCGATAGCCGATATTTACATTATCATATCGCTCAACACTACTCTCAATTATTAACCTGGCTTAAAGTCACCTTTCAATAGCAAGGTGGCTTTAACCCATTATTAACCCATTCGCCACTGCTACAGGGCAATGGGAATAGACGGGCTAAGTGCCAGAAACGGCGAATCTAATTATAGATTTGCCTTTTCTGGGGTGGCTTGGGCAGATGTTAGTAGCCGGGGGGGCACTAAATAAATGCACCCTCCCTAGGCTATTATTATCTTCCCCCACTCGCTGGCTTTGTCTGTCTGGTTGAGAAACTAGCACGGGAGCCCACGCATTTTTTTTCAACAGTTTTACACCTCACATATATATATATATATATATATATATATATATATATACATGTTATTGTGACACACATATATATATATATATATATATTTATAGTACATACACTTACATAGTATAATAGCCGCTATTTCAATTGCCGGCATTTGTGAAATTACAGAACCACCCGACATGAAATGAGACATGGTTTACATACAGTTAACCATGTCATTTCATGTAGTTTGATATATGGTTTTCACTAACAATTACATGAGTGTATGTGTGCAAAATTTCACACATGTAGGGGTTAATTAAAGGTGTAAATTCGTTGACTTTTTTTTCAACGAATTAACACCTTTAATTAACCCCTACATGTGTGAAATTTTGCACACATACACTCATGTAATTGTTAGTGAAAACCATATATCAAACTACATGAAATGACATGGTTAACTGTATGTAAACCATGAGTCATTTAATGTCGGGTGGTTCTGTAATTTCACAAAAGTCGGCAATTGAATTAGAAGATGGCGACCAGTTTTCCTGCTACAGTTTTCGCTCTGTGAATTTTTCTAGCGATTTTTTTGCTCCTCTGCCTCTACAAACTCTTTCCCCATTATCCTGAGGTGTTTCCCTTCCATTTTATCCATTATATAGCACTGTAGTGGTCATTTTGTAATTCCGATTTTTTTCTCCCATTGACTTGCATTGATATCGGAAATTGGAAATTCCGATATCCGATATTTTTCCAATGTCGGAAATCGGAATTCCGATACGATGTTGGGCAATATCGCTCATCCCCACTCAGCACCTCTGATATCTCCAGTAGTATTAGTAGGGCACATCTAATATATGAAGGTGGCATCTGTCCTAACATTCAAGGACAGTTTTCTCTACGTAAAACAAGGTGTCAGCCATTTTATTTCTATAGTGATTACCTTCCTAGACAGAACAAATGTGATTTGCTAATTAAAAGTATTTAGGAACGTATTTATACTGACATCTCATGTATGTATTTGCGGTTTGTATTCAGAGAACCTCTTTCAAGTATGTAGTCTACTTCTTTAGCCACTTGAATGGATATGAGAATATTAACCTCTTCCCAACTTATGACATACAGTTAGATCATTTGTCGGGTCCCTGACGTTGCTGGATGCTCGCCAGCCGAGCTCACATCTTTCCCAGTAGATGATTGCTGAATTTTTCAACCATCATCCAGCTTTTACTGCCTCGGCTGTTAACCAGTCAAATGCTGCTGTCAATCTCTGACAGTGTCATTTAACGTACAATGATGGCAGGGAGACGCTATTCTATGCGCCCGTCGGCATGACTGTGACATCATTACGCTGCTCCTGTAGCTGGTGTTCACAGGTCACTGTGATTTTCACTGCTGTGTTATAGTTACAGCAATCAGATGATCGCAGGTTCTAGTCCCCTAAACGGAATAACAAAGACTAAAAAAAAAGGTTTTAAAAACATAAGAAAAATGAAAAAAGTATAAAAGTTCAAATCACCCTCTTTTGCCCCAATAAAAATAAAGCAATTAAAAAAAAAGAAATACACATATTTGGTATCGTTGCATTCCATTCCTAAAAGTCTATCTGACCTAATCAAAATATAAAATAAACTAATCCGATCAGTAAAACGCTTAAACAACAAAAAAATATCAAACCACCAGAATTAAGTTTTTTTGGCTGAAGCAACATTGCAATAAAGTGCAATAAGAGGTGAACAAAACATCATATCTACCCCAAAATGGTATCAGTAAAAATGTCAGCTCAGGGCCCAAAAAATAAACCTTTCACACAGCCACATATCCCGAATATTGAAAACATTAGGGTCTCTGAAAATGGTGACACAAGCAACATTCTTTGTTTTTTACAAATTTCTAATTTTTTTTAACCACTCAAATAGAAAATATATAGAAATTAAATATATATTATTGTGTTTGAGCTCTTGATATCTACTTTAATTTGCCTGGCAGCAGGATTTTGCAATAAAACAATTTTTTATAGCAGTCTGTTGCAATATAAAATAATTATCTGCTATGGCGAATGTGTTTTAAGCTGAACTATTGATGCTAGAAGTTGTTTAATTAAAATTAAACACAAGAATTTAGAGTTGTTTTTCCAAAATGCATTTAATTTATATTTTAATTGTTTATGTGGAAATTAATGTCATAAAACTGTGGCAGTACCATATTTGTGTTCCTCAGTTAGATAGAAGTTTTTAAGGGAAAAGAAAAATAAGGCTGGTGGTTTAAGAGAGTTAAGGGAATAGTCCGAAACTAACATTGATTTTAATCCTAAATGTCTGTATATTTAATATAATAATCTAATCACTTTTCTAATATACCTTAAATAAAAAGTCCCTCCTGTTCCCTCTCTGCTCTAACGGCTTTATTTTTTTCCTTTGCCTCCATTTTTTTAATGTTTTCTTTGAGAATCCCCAGTGCATGCTTGGATACTCACATGGGATGTCATTGGGGCAGAGGATGCGGTCTCTGCAGCAGCTGTTTTCTGCGCCCAGAACACAGCTGTAAGGAGGTAGCGGAGACCCTCATTTGCCCCTCCCCCACATGGGACCTATGTGACCCTTTTTGTATGTAAAATCTGCTGCATATGTCATGTCTCATATGTAATGTGAAATGTTCTCCTATGATATTTTGCCGTGCTTGCAATGTACTGTATAATGGCCGTTACTGTATTAATGTTATGTACCTGTATGTTTTATGTATCAGTGTGCTGTGTCTGCAATGTTCTAATATGTGTTAGAGGCAGGGCCTGCACAGGTTAATTTAGGAGGCATGACCAGCAGCCTCTAGTGAGCAGGAAGGTCCTGCTTCCGAGTCAGTATCCCGGGCACGTTGGCCCAGGGCAGATGTGTAGCAACAGCCGGGGCATTGCCAGACCCCAGGAGGGGAGGAAATCTGCTGCCCCGGACCATGAACTTAAGGACCGCAACATGGGCCCCAGGACTTTGGAGGGCCCCCCTGCTGAAGGGACTACAAGATCCCAGCGAGTGGACTACTGCTTGATTTTTGGCTACCGTGGCCATTGTGGGGCAGCCGTGGACAGTGTCAGAGAGAGAGCAGAAGGCTGGTGTTGTACCTCTTTCTCATCTCTGTTTTTATTAAAAAGTTTGTTCCCTGTTGGACTGCAAGTTGTGCCTGAGTATTGTGTCCGCCTGGTCCATCTCTGTGCAAGGCACCCGGGGTGTCTAGTTACTCTTCCTAAATTGACTCGGCTGTGACTACCACCCTGGGTGACTTTGTTACACAGCAAGCAGGGAGAGCTGAGACTAGCCCTGCCCCTGACACTGATGTGATGACATCTGTTTCGGGGGCTTAACTTGTCTCTATTTTCCCTGCTCTGCTCTCCATATTCTCTCCTTTACAATGTACGCTCACCTGCCTCTCGTTGCTCCTCATTAGAGCTGGCGAGGGAGAGCACTATCACTGTGCACTGAAAAGGAATATCGCGCAGAGAGCTCATACTGAGCATGCTTCAGAATTGACAACCTACACATGCTCAGTAGAGCAGGGGACTAGCCCAGCCCGGAAATGGATGTCCCTGGTGACGCCTTGTTTTAGGGTGGGAACAGCAGCTGTGGTAGTGACACCACCTGCCTCTGACATCCTATTCCAGTATCCCAACATGAATTGGGAATTCTCAAACAAAATGTCATCAAACTGGCAGTAAAAAAAATGGAAATATCAACAAGTTAGGTAGAGTAGAGAAGGAAAGGTAGGGACTTTTTAGTTAATGTTTATTAGAAAAATGTTTAGATTATTACATTAAATAGATATTTAGGATTAAAATCAATGTTAGTTTCGGACAACCCCTTCAAGGAATCTAAGCAGGGTTTTGACATATGGGATTTGTAATATTTTGTTTAAACGTAGAATGAGAAATTCCAGAAGACAGGAATTGAAGATGAGGAGCGAAAGAGTGGAATTAAGGCTACTTTCACACAACCGATTTTTACAATCAGGCACAATCCATCAAAATTTAAAAAAGCCGGATCCAGCTGAGATTGTGAAAAACTGATGTAACGGATCAGGTTTTTAGCCGGATCCATCTTGAACTTTTGAACCTTGAGAAATGCAGTGTTCGCATGCCTGGAATGAGAAGAGAGAGAAAGAGAGACCGACCTTGATTTTCTAGTTCCAGGCATGCGCTGAGGAATAAAACGGAGTCCGGCGGCAGGATCAGTCCTTTGCCTGATCTGGCAGCCATAGACTTCTATTGTACCAACAAGTCTAAGGCGTCGCTTCAGGCGCTGTCCGTTTTTTTCGCCGGAAACAAAAAAGTTCCTAGACCCGTTTTGTCCGGCCGCCAGAATTAAAATTTATGCCGGATCCAGAAAAAAACGGATGAAACGGAAGGACATATGGCGCGATCCGGCGCTAATGCCAGTCTATGACAAAACAACAGATTCGTTTTTTTAAAAAAAAGCCGGATCGCGCCTGACGGCAAAAATATGTGAAAGTAGCCTAAGGTAGCAGGTTGTGAAGTGGAATTTACAGATTAAAGATGGGAGTTTTCATTCTGCTAATAGGGATAAACACTTTACAGATTGAAGCAGGTGTTGAGTGACAGATCCGTGGGCTGAGCTGATTGAAACTACATGAGATATTGGTAATCAAATCTATGAAGAAAATAATAAAGTTGTTAGGTGTGATAAAATGTATGATTAAAATTAGATTGCTGATGCTGTAAAAATTAATAAAATAAAAACACATAAAGGTTTTATTCAACTGGCAACCTCTTTATATCACTGGCAAGGGTGACAATTGAAGAGTGATCTTTACATAACAGGCATATTGACTTCAGTGGCCAGTGTAAGTATTGCATGGTTTCAGTTTTTCAAATATCAATACTGATATGGAAAATAAAAAAATCACCAAAAATTTTTGAAAGAAATGTTTAACATAGAATCTTGATTTAAAAATGTGCAATAACAAATTATATTGTGATACCATGTTAGCCAGAAAAATCCATGTAAATATTTTTATGTTTTTTAGGAGTGATACCTTTACTGGCTAATCAGAAGAATTACATTTGCAAGTTTCTGAGCACAAAAGCTCCTTCTTCAGGCAGGTTTACAAATGACTTACTGAGATGAGAGCACAACATTTACCAGATATTACAACTGATGTCCATCTGTAATAGGGTGAATGGGGTGATGCTTCCTAAAGATAAGCCAAGGAAATCAAATTAAGGTTTTTGTTACAAATGTATAGGTGGTGGTAGTAATAGCTTAGGGATCTGGACCTTAATTTGATTTCATTGGCTTATCTTTAGGAAGCATCACTCCATCCATCCTATGCACAAATGTCAAGTTGTAATATCTCTTAAATGTTGTGATCTTGTCTCAGTAACTCATTTGTAAACCTGCCTGAGTCTCTGTGCTCGGAAAGCTTGCAAACACAATTTTTCTGGTTAGCCAATAAAGGTATCACTCCTAAAATACTTTTGTCATTTTTAGTCATAAAAGTATTTACATCAGTCTTGATTTAAAAAAAAAAGGTCCTGATCACATGGAGTTTTTAAATTCCATCCAGACTAATGTATTAGAACATAAACATCAAATGTTACAATTGTAAAAAATACATTAGAGAACCCTTTAAGATGACTTGTATTTTTACATAGATTACTTACAAAATGTGGTACAGTTGTCGCTTAATGCTAGGTTTACACTGCACAATTATGGCCATCAGATGACCTGCAAGTCAATCAGCGTGTAGACTGGCTGAAAACTGTTCTGTGAACCCATAGCTGTTGTTAAATGGATCACCTATTTATACGTGTTTGGTGGGCCTATAGCGAATGCTTTTTCTCCAATTATCCGGCCATCTAAACAGGACTTAACATAACACACAGACATTTATATTGTTCATTATGTAAGGGTTAATTCACTTTTTCTTGCAATTGGCCACTGATAAATTGACCCAGCTTAGAATTGTGTATTTTGATTTGAAATGGGCTATCTAAGCCAAATGTTGCAAATCTTTTTCTCTTCTTATACATACATTAGCAACAAGTGATGGGAATTCGATTGATTAAGGTGGACAAAAACTGGTCACAACTTCCGGATGTCCTCAGAAAAGTATCTAATCTAGGCATTCAGGGTCCATGGAATACCTAATAAATGTGATGTAGTAAGGACAATTGTTTTGGATGGATAATTAAACATTGAAGTTAAGTTAGTGATATTAGGAGAGACATTGTTTTCCTGTCTTTTTATCAATTAAAATGTGTACTGCAAAATATCAGTACAGTAAATCAGTGGTCAGAAAAATCTGTGATGGATGTTAAATCATCTTTGGAAACTTATAGAGACCCCTTCATTGAACTAATTTGTTCCTGTCCATCTTCAAGCCATACTGTCCAGTATATTTAGTACTTTTCCTTGCTTATTTCTATGTCTATGTTACAGGCCATTCCTATAGTTGCTATTGCATCTGACTGCTAACTGGTGAATTTTCTGTGGACTAGGGAAGACATCGTCCTCTTTGAGGTGTTAAGAGTGAAAGGGCATGATTCCTTAGGTTCTACATACAGAAAAGTCAACACCAAATCGGTTGCTACCTAACAGATCCACTATCCAAGTACTACTAAACTGATAGTCTCGAGGTCTGCAAAACCTATGAGTATGGGGAGTCTCGTACCTAGAAGATTGTTCCTGATGTTTCTCTTTTCTGTGTCTTCCAGATATGTTAGCATATCTGAAATTTAAAGTGTGTTAGAATATAGATTACCGTTTCATGTTCAATCTTTTAGGTGAGGCTTTCAATTGAAACATGGACAAGGAACAGCGACAGGACGAGGGGTACAGCAGCAATCAGCAGACACGCACAAAGATAAGATAATATAATATGTACAGTACAGACCAAAAGTTTGGAAACACAAATCATTTAATGATTTTTCTGTATTTTCATGACTATGAAAATTGTAAATTCACACTGAAGGCATCAAAACTATGAATTAACACATGTGGAATTATATACCTAACAAAAAAGTGTTTAACAACTGAAATTATGTCTTATATTCTAGGCTCTTCAAAGTAGCCACCTTTTGCTTTGATGATTGCTTTGCACACTCTTGGCATTCTCTTGATGAGCTTCAAGAGGTAGTCACCGGAAATGGTTTTCACTTCACAGGTGTGCCCTGTCAGATTTAATAAGTGGGATTTCTGGCCTTATAAATGGGGTCGGGACCATCAGTTCTGTTGTGTAGAAGTCTGGTGGATACACAGCTGATAGTACTACTGAATATACTGTTAGAATTTGTATTATGGCAAGAAAAAAGCAGCTAAGTAAAGAAAAACGAGTGGCCATCATTACTTTAAGAAATAAAGGTCAGGCAGTCCGAAAAATTGGGAAAACTTTGAAAGTGTCCCCAAGTGCAGTTACAAAAACCATCAAACACTACAAAGAAACTGGCTCACATGAGGACCGCCCCAGGAAAGGAAGACCAAGAGTAACCTTTGCTTCTGAGGATAAGTTTATTAGAGTCACCAGCCTCAGAAATCTCAGGTTTACAGCAGCTCAGATTAGAGACCAGGTCAATGCCACACAGAGTTCTAGCAGCAGACACATCTCTACAACAACTGTTAAGAGGAGACTTTGTGCAAGAGGCCTTCATGATAAAATAGCTGCTAGGAAATCACTGCTAAGGACTGGCAACAAGCAGAAGAGACCTGTTTCGGCTAAAGAACACAAGGAATGGACATTAGACTAGTGGAAATCTGTGCTTTTGTCTGTTGAGTCCAAATTTGAGATCTTTGGTTCCAACCACCGTGTCTTTGTGCGACGCAGAAAAGGTGAACGGATGGACTCTACATGCCTGGTTCCCACCGTGAAGCATGGAGGAGGAGGTGTGATGGTGTGGGGGTGCTTTGCTGGTGACACTGTTGGGGATTTATTCAAAATTGAACGCATACTGAACCAGCATGGCTACCACAGCATCTTGCAGCGGCATGCTATTCCATCCGGTTTGTGTTTAGTTGGACCATCATTTATTTTTCAACAGGACAATGACCCCAAACACACCTCCAGGCTGTGTAAGGGCTATTTTATCAAGAAGGAGAGTGATGGGGTGCTACGCCAGATGACCTGGCCTCCACAGTCACCTGACCTGAACCCAATCGAGATGGTTTTGGGGTGAGCTGGACCACAGAGTGAAGGCAAAAGGGCCAACAAGTGCTAAGCATCTCTGGGAACTCCTTCAAGATTGTTGGAAGACCATTTCCGGTGACTACCTCTTGAAGCTCATCAAGAGAATGCCAACAGTGTGCAAAACATTCATCAAAGCAAAAAGTGGCTACTTTGAAGAACCTAGTATATAACACATAATTTCAGTTGTTACACACTTTTTTGTTAAGTATATAATTCCGCATGTGTTAATTCATAGTTTTGATGCCTTCAGTGTGAATTTACAATTTTCATTGTCATGAAAATACAGAAAAATCTTTAAATGAGAAGGTGTGTCCAAACTTTTGGTCTGTACTGTAACTTGCGCTTATTTTGAAAAAACGCAAATTTGGCGAAAATTTAGAAAATTTTGCAATTTTCAAATTTGAATTTTTATTCCCTTAAAACAGAGAAATATGTCACACAAAAGAGTTAATAAATAACATTTCCCACATGTCTACTTTACATCAGCAAAATTTTGGAACCAAAATTTTTTTTTGTTAGGAAATTATAAGGGTTAAAATTTGACCAGCGATTTCTCATTTTTACAACAAAATTTACAAGGCCATTTTTTTAGGGACCACCTTACATTTGAAGTCACTTTGAGGGGTCTATATGGCAGAAAATACCCAAAAGTGACACCATTCTAAAAACTGCACCCCTCAAGGTACTCAAAACCATTCAAGAAGTTTATTAACCCTTCAGGTGCTTCACAAGAGCTGAAGCAACGTGGAAGGAAAAAATGAACATTTAATTTTTTAGTCACAAAAATGATCTTTTACAAACATTTTTTTTATTTTCACAAGGGAAAAGGAGAAAATGGACAGATAAAGTTGTTGTGCAATTTCACCTGAAAACGCTGAAACCCCATATGTGGGGAAAACCACTGTTTGGGCACACGGCAGAGCTCATAAGGGAAGTAGCGCCATTTGACTTTTTCAAACTAAAATTGGCTGGAATTGAGATTGGACGCCATGTCACGTTTTGATAGCCCCTGATGCTCCTAAACAGTGGAAACCCCACAAGTGACACCATTTTGGAAACTACACCCCCTATGGAACTTAGCTAGATCTGTTGTGAGCATTTTGAACCCCCAAGTGTTTTGCAAAAGTTTATCATGCCTGGGTCTGAAAAAAAAAAAAACAATTTTCCACAAAAATGATTTTTTAGCCCCAAATTTTTGATATTTCCCAAGCAAATTGGATCCCAATTGTTGATGTCCAATTTGTCCTGAGTACGCTGATACCCCATATGTGGGGGGAAAAACTGTTTGGGCGTACAGCAGGGCTTGGAAAGGAAGTAATAACGTTTTGGAATGCAGACGTTGATGGGTGTCATGTTCCATTTGCAGTGCCCCAGATGTGCCTAAACAGTGGAAACCCCAGACAAATGACCCATTTTGGAAACTAGACCCCCTAAGGAACTTATCTAGATCTGTGGTGAGCACTATGAACCCCCAAGTGCTTCACACAAGTTTATAATGCCTGGGCATTAAAATAAAAAATCCTATTTTTTTCCCACAAAAATTATCTTTTAGTCACCAATTTTTTATTTTCCCAAGGGTAACAGGAGAAATTGGACCACAAAAATTGTTGTCCAATTTGTCCTGAGTACGCTGATACCCCATATGTGGGGGAGAACCACTGTTTGGGCGCACGGCAGAGCTCGGAATAGAAGGAGCACCAGTTGACTTTTTCCAACCAAAATTGGCTGGAATTGAGATTTGACGCCATGTTGCATTTGGAGAACCCCTGATATGCCTAAACAGTGGAAACCCCCCCCACAAGTGACCCTATTTTGGAAACTAGACCCCCTTATTTTTTAATTATGTCATTTTCTCAGTTCCTTATTTTAGTATATTCAATGTCGTTGTTTTTTGGATTGAAGATTCGCCTCGGCATGTCTTTCTTCATTTAACTGAATCTGAAGACTTTTCTAGGCATGCTGTGCTTCAGAAAAAATAATGGATCCATTTTGGTCTACATCTTGGATGAAAGATCGTCTTATATGCTTATTATATATATCTTTATAATTATTACCATGTCATTTATATGTACACTATATGCACTGTTTTGATATGGCTTCCCCTTTATTTGTACATATTATATGTTATTAGTTATTTGGTTGGGGTCCTATATTCACTTTATTATTATTTTTATTATATGTAAGTAATATTATTATTATTGTTTTATTAGTGCACTTTATTTCGATTATTTTCACTACGCACAGTATATATATATATATATATATATATATCTTTCTTTATTCCTCTTTTGTGATGATCTTCCCGAAAAATGTCCTCCTCTATGGTCTCCTTGATAATGGCTACGGCGGTGCGCGCATGCGCCCTGCTCCACGCTGATCCCGCCCTCTCCACGGCCGTCTCAGCTGCCTCGCGTGCATACTGATGACGTAATGAGGCGATTTTCGCCTGCATGCGAGCGATGCATTGACTGCCGGGGGAGAGGGAGGTACCTCCAGCGGCGTGTGACGCTGGGAACATGTGCGCCCTATTACACCGACGTTATCTGGATTTTACCACATATAAAAAGCCCTGGGGTTATGACATGGTGAGTCCCCTTTTGAGAAAGCACTGCCGCGAAACGCGCGTCAGGGGGTCTGTCCTTGGGAGACGCACGGACTCAGCCTTACAATATGGGTAAGCTAGACCTGTGATATGCACTATGCACCTTAAATGTGGTCATTAATTTACATGTGGAGATCTGTCGTACCGATTTCTTCTTATATATATTGATATATATGAACTCATGTTTACATGATATACCCTGGCTATCCATTAGTCTGTTGCTGTCTCTCTTACCGACAGCTTATCCTCGTCACACCTCTATGTTTATTTGGGCCTATATTGTTGGCATTTTATAATATTGTAATAAAGATTGAGATACTTTTTGAGATATGGTATACGCTCCTTTCTTTCTTGTTTGATACCCCTAAGGAACTCATCTAGATCTGTGGTGAGCAATTTGAACCCCCAAGTGCTTCACACAAGTTTATAACGTATAGCCGTAAAATTAAAAAATCATATTTTTTCCACAAAAATGATCTTTTCACCCCAATTTTTATTTTCCCAAGGGTAGCAAGACCCCAAAAGTTATTGTGCAATTTGTCCTGAGTACGCTGATACCCCATATGTGGGGGTAAACCAGTGTTTGGGGGCATGGCAGAGCTCGGAAGGGAAGGCGCGCCGTTTGACTTTTTCAGCGCAGAATTGGCTGGACGCCATGTCGTGTTTGGAGAGCCCCTGATGTGCCTAAACAGTGGAAACCCCCCACAAATGACAACATTTTGGAAACTAGACCGCTCAAGAAACTTATCTAGATGTGTGGTGAGAACTTTGAACCCCCAGGTGTTTCACTAAAGTTTATAACGCCCGAGCATGAAAATAAAAAAAATCATATTTTTTCCACAAACATGATCTTTTAGTCCCCAACTTTTTATTTTCCCACTGGTAACAGGAGAAATTGGACCCCAAAAGTTGTTGTCCAATTTGTCCTGAGTACGCTGATACCCCAAATATGGGAGAAAACTACTGTATAGGCACACGTCGGGGCTCGGAAGGGATTTAGTGATGTTTTGGATTGCAGACTTTGATTGAATGGTCTGCGGGCGTCATGTCGCATTTGGAGAGTCCCTGATGCGCCTAAACAGTGGAAACCCCCCACAAGTGACCCCATTTTGGAAAATAGACCCCACAAGGAACTTATCTAGATGTGTGGTGAGCGCTATGTAACCCCTAGTGCTTCACAGAAGTTTATAACATACAGCCATAAAAACAAAAAAAATCATTTTTTTTTTACAAAAATTATATTTTCACTCCCAATCTTTTATTTTCCCAAGGGTAACAGAAGAAATTGAACCCCAAGAGTTATTGTGCAATTTGTCCTGAGTACGCTGATACCCCATATGTGGGGGTAAACTACTGTTTGGGCACATGGCAGAGCTCAGAAGGGAAGGAGCACCGTTTGACTTATTCAACGCAGAATTGGCTGGAATTGAGATCAGACGCCATGTCACATTTGGAGAGCCGCTGATGTGCCTAAACAATGGAAACCCCCCAATTCTAGCTACAACCCAAACCCCAACACACCCCTAACCCTAGTCCCAACCTTAACCATAACTCTAACCACAAACCTAACGCTAACACACCCCTAACCATAATCACAACCCTATCCCTAATCCTAACTTTAGCCCCAACCTTAACCCTAACTTTAGCAGCAACACTAACACTAATGCGAAAATAGAAATAAATACATTTTTAAATTTTATTATTTTTCCCTAACTAAGTGGGTAATAAGGGGGGTTTGATTTACTATTTATAGCGGGTTTTTATGTTTGACAGCTGTCACGCTAAAAGATGCTTTTTATTGCAAAAAATAGTTTTTGCATCACCACATTTTGAGAGCTATAATTTTTGTATATTTTGGCCCACAGAGTCATGTGAGGTCTTATTTTTTGCAGTACGAGTTGATGTTTTTATTAGTACCATTTTTGGGCATGTGACATTTTTTGATCGCTTTTTATTTCGATTTTTTGGAGGTTAGAATGAACAAAAATCAGCAATTCATGAATTTCTTTTGGGGGGGCATTTATACCGTTCCAAGTGTGGTAAACTTGATAAAGCCGTTTTATTCTTCGGGTTAGTACAATTATGACGATACCTCATTTACGTATATCATTTTTTTATGTTTTGGCGCTTTTATACAATAAAAACAATTTTATATTAAAAATAATTATTTTTGCATTGCTTTATTCTGCGAGCTATAACTTTTTATTTTTTCGCTGATGATGCTGTATGGCAGATTGTTTTTTGCGAGACAAGATGATGTTTTCAGCGGTACCATGTTTATTTTTATCCGTCCTTTTGATCGCGTGTTATTCCACTTTTTGTTCGGCGGTATAATGAAAAAGCATTGTTTTTTGCTATGTTTTTTTTTTTTAAGGGGTTCACTAAAGGGGTTAACTAGTGGGACAGTTCAATAGGGCGGGTCGTTATGGACGCGGTGATACCAAATATGTGTACTTTTATTGTTTTGTTTTTTTATTTACATGAAGAAATCAATTTATTGAGGATTTTTTTTTTCCTTTATTTTGGAATTTTTTTTTTTTCACATGTGATTTTCATTTTTTTAACTTTTTTACTTTGTCCCAGGGTGGGATATCACTGTATAAAGTCAGATTGCTGGTCTGACAGTGTGCACAGCACTCTGTCAGATCGGCGATGTGACAGGCACTTCTGCAGGCTTTTTCAGCGCCTGCTCTCAGCAGGCACTGAGGAAGCCGCCTCCCTGCAAGACCCCGAAGGACCCCGTGGCCATCTTGGATCCAGGGTCCTGCAGGGAGGAGGGTCCCTCTGAACAGCGCAATACATCGTGCTGTTCTGAGGATCTCACGGAAGCACGCAGGGAGCCCCCTCCCTGTGCGATGCTTCCCTGTGCCCCCGGTACACCGCAATCATGTTTGATCGCGGTGTGCCAGGGGTTAATGTGCCGGGAGCGGTCCGTGACCACCGCTGGCACATAGTGCCGGGTGTCAACTGTGATAATCAGCTGGCACCCCCGCCGCAATCGGACGCGCTCCTAGGGAGCGCGTCCGATCGCTGAGACGTACTATCCCGTCCATGCTCATACGGGCCCAGATCACATGGACGGGATAGTACGTCCGATGGCAGAAAGGGGTTAATCATGAAAATACAGAAAAATCTTTAAATGAGTAGGTGTGTCCAAACTTTTGGTCTGTACTGTATAGTTACTAAACAGTTTATAAAGAGGAAAGGAAAGGATGGTAGGTAAGTAGTGTATTAGTAACAAGTACAATGACAGCAGTTCCTCTTAATAACACTGATTAAGAGTATAGGCAGGTACACCTAAACAGAATTAATGTGAGCAAAATACAACACGATTAAGCCTTTCTACTCATAAATCAATAAAACGACAGTGTTGTGCCCGTACTTTAGTAATTGCCTATAGGGAATGCCTAGCTCTCTAATGCATGGCCTCCCTTAGGCTGTGTGCACACTTTGCGGATTGGGCTCAGGAATTTCCTGAGTGGATTCTGCCTCTTTTGGCAGAAAACGCATATAAAAATCTGCACTCTTTTTGCGGATTTTGTTCCTTTGTTTTTGCAGATTGGCATGCGTTTTTACCCCTGCGGATTTCATTAATTTAATGGGTGTAGGAACGCAGCGGATCCGCAAAAATAATTGACATGCGGAAAATAAACCACTGCGGATTCTGTGCGGAATTTTCCGCATCATGTGCACAGCATTTTTTTTCCATTGAATAACATTAGTTGCTCAAACACTTGTGGATCTGCTGCAATTTTGTGCAGAAAAGCAGCTGCGGATCCGCAACAAATCCGCAACGTGTGCACATAGCCTAAGCCAGAGATGGCGAACCTTGGCACTCCAGCTGTTGGAGAACTACAACTCCCAGCATGCCTCAACTGCTGCAGGTTGCAAGGGCATGCTGGGAGTTGTAGTTTTACAACAGCTGGAGTGCCAAGGTTCGCCATCACTGGCTTAAGCCCTTAGAGATAAGGTCTCATATGACCTAGCCCAACATGCTATGTACTTGGTTGTCCTCATCAACTCGGCTCATGTCAAGCCAAACAACATGCCTTAGAGTCGCCATGTCACGATGAGGGTGAGAGGACTCCCAGCATGTGGTGCAACACAAGGTGAACACCAGGGAATATGTACAAAGAAACCCTGTTGATAGGGAGAAGGGAGAGGCTTCATCTCCTAACAAAAACCTGAGTCTGATCACTGCACTCCCTATCGTCCCTAGATGGGACCTACCCACCGTTGTGCAATGACATGCCTAAGCCCTCACTGGCGCTGAACCTACCCTGTCTAATGCGTAGGCTAGTGAGACACTTGTCCCACTACTACAAAAGACAATATGAGGAAGGTAAGACAAACAGTGGGAAAAGATGCAACATATAGCACACATCAGCTTCTCCAACAGGAAACTTCACTGCTACAACAGGAATAAACAACAAAGCTTAGGCCGGAGTCACATACAACGTATAAAAATCGGACCATATTATACGGCTGTAATACGCAGAAAAGTCACCTGAACAGTGATCCGTACGTCATCCGGGTGCAATGCGAGGATGCGATTTTCTCGCATCAAAATATCCGTGTGTCATCCGTATGGCATCCGTATGGCATCCGTACAGCGAGATTTTCTCGCTGGCTTGCAAAACCGACATATAATGGATCCAAATGACAGTTTTTAAATCACAAAAGAAAGAATAGATATACACACATAGAATACATATATATATATATATATATATGTCATTGAGACACATATATATATATTTATAGTTTATTAACTTCTACATAGCATAATAACCGCTAATTCAATTGCCGGCTTCTGTAAAATCATTACAGAACCCGACATGAAATGACATGGTTTACATACAGTAAACCATGTCATTTCATGTAGTTTGATATATGGTTTTCATTAACAATTACATGAGTGTATGTGTGCAAAATTTCATACATGTAGGTGTTAATTAAATGTGTAAATTTGTTGAAAAAAAAAATGTGTGGGCTCCCGCGGTATTTTCTCCACCAGACAGGAAAAGCCAGTGATGAAGAACAGATATTATTATCCTAGGGAGGGAGCATTTTTTTTGTGCCCCCCCTGGCTACTAACATCTGCCCCCAGCCACCACAGAAAAGGCACATCTAGTATTAGATGCGCCTTTTCTGGCACTTAGCCCGTCTATTCCCATTGCCCTGTAGCGGTGGCTAATGGGTTAATAATGGGTTAAAGCCACCTTGCTATTGGAAGGTGACATTAAGTCGGGTTAATAATGGAGAGTTGTCAATTAGACAACTCTCCATTATTAATCCTATTGTATTAAATGGTTAAAATAACACACACATTAATTAAAAATTATTTTAATGAAATAAATACACATAGTTTTTGACCATATTTTATTGTACTGGTAATCCTTCTGAATCCCTTGTTCTCCTGTAATAAAAATAAAATAAAAAAGCAACAATATTCTTACCTCTCTGGCGTTCAGTCAGGTCCCCCGCTGTAATCCATCACAAGGGGTTAACAGGTTTACAGCAGGGACCGCTGCTAATGCTGCCAGCCCTGCTGTAAACCCCCGAATGAATGAGTTCATCTCCCCGGCTCACAAGAGATGAGCTGATTAGTGTGGGAAGCTTAATTGATTGTTTCCCACGCTAATCAGTTCACTTCAGGTCAGCCGGGGACTCCCTCTATCGTCACTGATGCTGTGCAGAGTCCCCGGCTGCTGGGACTTTCACTCGCATACATAAAACGGCCAAGAAAAAAATCGGCTTATGGGAGCTGCCCCATACATTAACATTGGTCCGAGTGCAATGCGATTTTTTCTCGCATTGCACTCGTCCGTATTTCTCGCTAGTGTGACTCCGGCCTTATCCAGAGACTGGCTTCTTCAAAGATGTCAGTATAGATGTACTAAAACCGGCAAGAAATTAAGCTAGCAGTGAGTTTATATAGTGAAATGGAGTGTTCACAAGGTGCTGAAGCTGAGTACTCAAGCTCCAAGTTCACATCCAGAGGAGAAAGGGTCCTTAAATCTTTCAGCATCGAATTAAAGTAAATCAACTCCAAAAAAGAGGACCTGCGATGTATTAAATGTTGTGACCTTCTGATCCCAGATTCTTCAGGAGTCACATCAAATCAACAACAGATCCAGAGTCACATTGCTCTATCCAGAGTTTTCCCAAGGATTAGCACATCCACTCCACTCTAGTCTCTTTATCACCTCAGCCCAACTGCTCACTAATTGCCAAAACCCCAGTGATTTAACTCAGGTCTCGTGCTGCCGCCCTCTACTTGCAAGATCATATATTAAATCACAAATTTCCAACAATAAAGTAAACTGTGATTCACCCTTACACAATAGCTCAGCCCTGTAAGTGTGTTCCAGGTGTATGACATATTGCCTAAAGCCCCCGTCACACTAAGCGAGATCGCTAGCGAGATCGCTGCTGAGTCACAAGTTTTGTGACGCAACAGCGACCTCAGCAGCGATCTCGCTAAGTTTGACACGTAACAGCAATCAGGCCCCTGCTGTGAGATCGCTGGTCGTGTCAGAAATGCCTGGACTTTTCTTTGGTCGTTGAGATCCCACTGGGTAGCATGCATCGGTGTGTTTGACACCTTTTACCAGCAATCTCGCTAGCGACTCAGCACTGAGACACATAGGAGACACATCGTTACACAGGCCGCTACGGGTCGCCGATCGTTGCTGTGTCATTGGGAAGATCTGACTGTTTGGCATTTCACCAGCGACCACAAAGCGACGCAGCAGCGATCCCTGCCATGTCGTATCGTTGTCGGGATCGCTGTTGCTTATCTTGTAACTCAGGGGCTTATGAAGCCTGTGAGAGGCTTATGTAGCCTACTAGAGTCAATCACTGACTTTGTCAGGGATGTCAGCCATATTGGTGTGAGCAGTGGTTTTGAGGGCTGGCAACTGGGAACAAAATAGCTCCTACAACTATGAAATGCTTGTCATTCACAAAAAAAAGAAAAAATGTGTGTATCTAATACTCACCTCAACCATAGGAACTTTTTTTTCGTAAGCCATTGTTTTAAAACTACTTTTAATAGCATAAAAAAGTTTTTTCACAATCACTATGTCTCTGACCTACATGTTTCTGGCCCAGCCAAGGCGTAACCTAACTTCATAACTACAAAAAATGTGATTATTAATCTACATGTAGACCAGACAGTTTTGAGAATAAGACATGTCCCAATAAAAGTAGCTCATCAGCACTGTTGCCACAACACTTGGCACATAGAGTATTGAGATTTATAAGATAATCTGAGTATAGTATAGACCTTGATAACAAAAAGCTTACCTGCGGCTGAACATGCATACAGTACATTAATACTATCAGCTAAATAGTTATGTATGATGATAGTGATACATGTTTACTACAAAAAGGCGAAACGTGCGTCGGGGCACGTGCCTGATGCAGCGCATATCCCCCAATATGGGTAAGCACTTTTCTGCATCTAATTCCGTATATTAGTATGGCACTTCTTTACTTAAGGTGGCTGATTTGGAACTTATCCTCCAGCATTGCCATAGTGTGAGCCCATTTAAAACTATATATATCATATAGGCTCTATCTTCTATACGGATACAGTACTATTAAGGAATAGATGGCACTCAGGCTACTTTCACACTTGCGTTTTTTGCGCTGCGTTTCGAGCGCACATGAAGCGCATTAAAAAAACGCATGCAAACGCTTGTAAACGCTGCGATATTTAGTCGCATCAGCATGCGCATTTCTACAAAAAAACGCAGCGTTTGTCTGCGATTTCATGCGTTTTTGCATGCGTTTGCGTTTTTTTGGCGCATGCGTTGTCTATGTGTCACATTTCTATCATCTCTTTCTCCATCATCTCTGTCTGTCTGTCTGTCTGTCTGTCTGTCTCCATCATCTCTCTCTGTCTCCATCATCTCTGTCTCCATCATCTCTGTCTGTCTCCATCATCTCTCTCTGTCTCCATCATCTCTGTCTCCATCATCTCTGTCTCCATCATCTCTGTCTGTCTCCATCATCTGTCTGTCTCCATCATCTCTCTCTGTCTCCATCATCTCTGTCTCCATCATCTCTGTCTCCATCATCTCTGTCTGTCTCCATCATCTCTGTCTCCATCATCTCTGTCTGTCTCCATCATCTGTCTGTCTCCATCATCTCTCTCTGTCTCCATCATCTCTGTCTCCATCATCTCTGTCTGTCTCCATCATTTCTGTCTCCATCATCTCTGTCTGTCTCCATCATCTCTCTCTGTCTCCATCATCTCTGTCTCCATCATCTCTGTCTCCATCATGTCTGTCTCCATCGTCTCTGTCTCCATCATCTGTCTGTCTCTATCATCTCTCTCTGTCTCCATCATCTCTGTCTTCATCATCTCTGTCTGTCTCCATCATCTCTGTCTGTCTCCATCATCTCTGGCTCCATTATTTACAGAAAAATCGCGTGCGTGCAAAAGCGCTGACGAGCGCAAAGCCATGCGCACGCCAGCGCCCCCATAGACTGCAATGTTATATTTTGCGCATAGCATGCGCACACGTGCGCACGCATTTTTTGAAAGCGGTTGACCGAAAAAAAAAATGCAACATGTAGCGTCTAGCGCGTATGGGCGCACACCGGGAAAATGCGCAGCGCACGACAAACGCACATGAACGCATGCAAGCGCTAGACCCTGCGCCCGCCATGTTAAAGATAGGGGAGCATTGCGCATGCGTCCGATAGCGCAAGATGCGCTGCGCGATAAAACGCAAGTGTGAAAGTAGCCTAAGATGCCCTCTTTTTCTGGTGGAAATTATCAGTTTCTTCCACATGCATATTAGTATTACACGGTTCTGGGTTTAGGTGCATATGTATATGTGCTGCAGGCGTTTTTCACTTGCTCAATCACCATTCTCTTCTGTTCTAAATGTTACTATTGTGAACTATTTTAATATTTTTCAATAAAGTTTTGTATATTTTCTATACTCTTTGTTATTTATTCTGGGCTTGAAGCTCTGGAGTATCTCTATTTCAGGATGTTTACTACATGACTCATGTGGATTTCTGTAACAGATAGAGTGGGTACGCTAATGTATTAATGATACTGAACAATTATATGCCAATTATTTACACTGAAGGATGTTGCATTATTCTATTGCTCCATATCCTCTAGTGTGTCTGTTCAATCACATGAATTATATTTCAAAATCATGGCACATCACATTGGAAAACAAATGAAAATCCGTCACTTAGCATAGTAAAGACTAAAGCCATAATTTAATACACATGTAGCAATCATTAAGCTGACAAAGCGATAACGCAGCAAACCTTAAACCGACACTTTTAATGGCTGGTCTTCTGTATAGTGCCAATTTAAGGTTGGCTGCACTAGGACATATAATCCTTTAAGTGTCAACATATGATACATTTGTATATGCTGTAAGTTTAAAAACTTAAAAAAAATTCTCTATGTGGTTAGCTTCATTTGCTTGCATGTTGCATACATTTCATTATAGGGTAGAGAAGGAATTAAAGGGAATCTGTCACCCCATTTTTCGTATATCAGCTGCAGCCACCGCCATCAGGAACTTATCTACAGCATTCTTGAATGCTGTAGATAAGCCCCCGATGTAACCTGAAAGATAAGAAAAATGAGTTATATTATACTCTCCCGGGGGGGGGCGGTCCAATTTGGTCCGGTCCGATGGACGTCGCGGGTCCGGCGCCTCCCATCTTCTAGCGATGACGTCCTCTTCCTTGCTTCTGTCACGGCTCCTGCGCAGGCATTACTGATCTGCCCTGTTGAGGGCAGAGCAAAGTACTGCAGTGCGCAGGCGCTGGGCCTCTCTGACCTTTCCCGGCGCCTGTGCACTGAATGCTGTAGATAAGCCCCTGATGGCGGTGGCTGCAGCTGATATATGAAAAATGGGGTGACAAATTCCCTTTAAGAAGGTGCAATGCTGAAAGAAATTTTTTAGGTATGAATATTTTGTCCAATAAGCTCCAACTGGTTAAAAAACCATAGCTGTTACTCACCTTCATTCGTTCCAGTGCCAGTCTTTGTTGATAGGGTACAGCAGTAACATTATGACTATAGTTGCACATGATAACTATGTAGTTAATCACTGGAGTAAGTGGCTCGTCCTGACAACCTCAGCATCACCACTGAGCCAAGAAGTTGACTGCAGGAGTGCAGTAGTTGTGAAGCTACTTGTCACGCTCACTCCCTGGCTGGTGAGCATGAGCCAGGGGGTTGTGGCCCCACAGTGCCACAAACCAGACTACCCTGGAAGGGGTGTGACTAGGACAGCTGCCTCGGTCTTCACTGCAGCCTCTGATGGTGAGGTCAGGCTTATGCGGCAGGCAGCTGCCAGGTACCACTCGATGGGTGGTGTCTGGTTGTGGCTGCTGATCCCACTTGGGGAGGCGGTGGCACGGCTGAGACACAGGGCAGGCTGGCGCGGATGAGACACAGGGCAGGCAGGCGCGGATGAGACACAAGGCTGGCAGGCACGGATGAGACACACCAAATGCAGATACTGGAACTGACTAGAAGGAATGGTGTATGGAGAAACAGGTAGAGACCTGTTCACTCAGAAAAAGCAGATACTGAAACTGACTGGAAGGAATGGTGTATGGAAGAACAGGTAGAGACCTGTTCACACAGGAAATGCAGATACTGGAACTGACTGGAAGGAATGATGTATGGAAGAACAGGTAGAGACCTGCACACAGGAGAAGAACCGCAAGGCTGCGGAGAAGAGTTGCAGCAAGAGGTTCTGCAGCTGCAGGAGTAGAGCATAATGGAACTGCAAGGTATACAGAGAGAAGCTGCAGCAAGAGGGTCTGCAGCTGCAGGAGTGAAGCAGAGCGGAAACGCAAGATATGCGGAGAGAAGCTGCAGCAAGAGGTTCTGCACCTGCAGGAGTGAAAAAGAGCAGAACCGCAGAAGTGCGGACAAGAGGCAAAGGGAGAGATACAGAGAGACCACAAGGCAAGACACAGCAGGGAAGAAACAACAGACAAGGAGACTAAGAGACAGAGGTAGGACAGAGTTCAGACAAGGTAATGACACGAGACAAGGTACAGGGACAAAGACACAGGGACCAGGATATTCTGCCTCCTGGAGGGCAGACAAACAGGTACAAGACAAGGTCAGGAACAATAGCACAGAGACCATGATATTCTGCCTCCTGGAGTGCGGACAAACAGGTACAAGGCAAAGCTAGGAGCGAAGCCTCCAAGATGGAGGAACACAAAACTGAGTTAACACATTGGACAGGCAAGATCCACAGGGTGGAGCTGCCCTAAATACTAGAGGGCTAATGGTAATTGGTCAGTCAGGTGCACCCTGACTCCATAAGAACCAGAGAGTTCTGGCGCTGCCCCCTTTGCACACAGCCAGGAAATATGCACAGAGCAGATAGAAAGCAAGAGGCACAGAGCCTGGAGCTGGCAGCAGACAGAAATCACAGCATGACCTGAAGCAGTGAGCAAGTAGGTGTATGAGGGATGGGATGACGTGCAGTGATGCCAGCAGGGTTGTTACACTACTCCCGCACCTGACAACAAAGGTAAAGACGAGAGCTGGAGCACGGAAAGCTGAAAAATAAATATAACCTAGAATAAAAACAAAGCGTTGGCACACTGCAGTAACATAGAATACTTAGTTGAATTTTTTTTCAGTCAAAAAAGCATAAAAGTCTTCACACTGTGACAAGGTGTACAAAAAAGATAACAGCTCTGTAATTTTTAACCAATTAACCAATTAAAGCTTGGGGGACTAAATGTATCCTTGGAAAACCTTTTTAAAAGATTATTCCTATGTTGCCAAGTTTTCTCATATCAAGAGGATAGGCTGTACAACCACAGCTCCATTCTAATTGGGCAATTCAGCTTTTGTCATGGTCAAGCCTTGGAAAAGGAGTCAAAAGAATTTTGTATTTTATTTACAATTCCCATTCACGAAGGTATGGACGTTGTGCAGGGTATACCAAAAGTAATCTTGAATACCAAATGATGACTTCAAATGCTGGTAGTTTGAGTTTATTGATTTGATATGTATTATTTTTAAGAACCTCTCATTTGAATATTTGTAAATTATAGCTAAGAAAATAAGCTATGATTAACCCCTTAACGTACATTGGACGCCTCCCCCTGTTTGGTGCGGGCTCCGGCGATGAGCCCGCATTGTTTCTGGCACATGACAGCTGATCTGATCAGCTGACATGTGCCCAGAACATCCGCGGGTGGAATCGCGATTCACCCGCGGCTGTTAACATGTTAAATGCCGCTGTCAAACGCTGACAGTGGCATTTAACATGCATGCGCAGGAAGTACATTATTAAGTCCTCCCATCGGCGCCCATGTCACATGACCGCGGGTCGCCGATGAGTTGGCATGACAACCCTGGGACAGCAGTAGTTGTCATTGCAGGATCGCTATGAGTGGTCGGACAATTCCAGCTTCAAGTCTCCCATGTAGACTATTGAATTAACCCCTTAACGACCAAGCCATTTTGTAGGTTAAAGACCAGGCCAATTTTTACATTTCTGACCACTGTCTCTTTATGAGGTTATAACTCTGGAACGCTTCAACGGATCTTGGCGATTCTGAGATTGTTTTCTCGAGACATATTGTACTTCATGATAGTGGTAAAATTTCTTCAATATAACTTGCGTTTATTTATGAAAAAAACGGAAATATGGCAAAAATTTTGAACATTTTGCAATTTTCAAACTTTAATTTTATGCCATTAAATCAGAGAGATATGTCACAAAAATTAGTTAATAAATAACATTTCCCACATGTCTACTTTACATAAGCACAATTTTGGAACCAAAATTTTTTTTTGTTAGGAAGTTATAAGTGTTAAAAGTTGACCAGCAATTTCTCATTTTTCCAACAAAATTTACAAAATCATTTTTTTTAGGGGCCACCTCACATTTGAAGTGAATTTGAGGGGTCAATATGACAGAAAATACCCAAAAGTGACACCATTCTAAAAACTGCACCCCTCAATGTGTTCAAAGCCACATTCAAGAAGTTTATTAACCCTTTAGGTACTTCACAAGAATTGAAGCAATGTGGAAGGAAAAAATTAACATTTAACTTTTTTTCCCAAAATTTTTCTTTCGACACAATTTTTTAAAATTTTGTCAAGGGTATCAGTAGAAAATGAACCACAATATTTCTGGTACAATTTCTCCTGAGTACATCGATACCCCATGTGTGGGGTAAACCACTATTTGGGCGCATGGCAGAGCTCGGAAGGGAAGCAGCGCCATTTGACTTTTTTGGCTGGAATTGAGATTGGACGCCATGTCGCATTTGGAGAGTCCCTGTGTGCCTAAACAGTGGAAACCCCCCACAAGTGACCCCATTTTGGAAACTAGACCCCCCAAGTAACTTATCTAAATGTGTTGTGAGAGCTTTTAACCCGCAAGGGCTTCACAGAAGGTTATAACGTAGAGCCGTAAAATTAAAAAATCATGTTTTTTTCCACAAAAATGATCTTTTCATCCCAATTTTTATTTTCCAAAGGATAAAAGGACCCCAAAAGTTATTGTGCAATTAGTCCTGAGTACGCTGATACCCCATATGTGGGGGTAAACCACTATTTGGGTGCATGGCAGAGCTCGGAAGGGAAGCAGCTCCATTTGACTTTTTTGGCTGGAATTGAGATTGGACGCCATGTCGCATTTGGAGAGTCCCTGTGTGCCTAAACAGTGGAAACCCCCCACAAGTGACCCCATTTTGGAAACTAGACCCCCCAAGTAACTTATCTAAATGTGTAGTGAGAGCTTTGAACCCCCAAGGGCTTCACAGAAGGTTATAACGTAGAGTCGTAAAATTAAAAAATCATATTTTTTCCACAAAAATGATCTTTTCATCCCAATTTTTATTTTCCAAAGGATAAAAGGACCCCAAAAGTTATTGTGCAATTAGTCCTGAGTACGCTGATACCCCATATGTGAGGGTAAACCACTATTTGGGTGCATGGCAGAGCTCGGAAGGGAAGCAGCGCCATTTGACTTTTTTGGCTGGAATTGAGATTGGACGCCATGTCGCATTTGGAGAGTCCCTGTGTGCCTAAACAGTGGAAACCCCCCACAAGTGACCCCATTTTGGAAACTAGACCCCCCAAGGAACTTATCTAGATGTGTGGTGAAAGCTTTGAACCCCCAAGGGCTTCACAGAAGGTTATAACGTAGAGCAGTAAAATTAAAAAATCATATCTTTTCCACAAAAATGATCTTTCCACCCCCAATTGTTATTTTCCAAAGGGTAACAGGACCTCAAAAGTTATTGTGCAATTTGTCCTGAGTACGCTGATATCCCATATGTGGGGGGAACCACTATTTTGACGCATGGCAGAGCTCGGAAGGGAAGGAGCACCGTTTTTAAATGCAGACTTTGATGGAATGGTCTGCGGGTGTCATGTCGCGCTTGGAGAGCCCCTGATGTGCCTAAACAGTAGAAACCCCCCACAAATGACCCCATTTTGCAAACTAGACCCCCCAAGGAACTTATCTAGATGTGTGGTCAGCACTTTGAACCCCCACGGGCTTCACAGAAGTTTATAATATAGAGCCGTGAAAATAAAAAAATCATATTTTTTTCCACAAAAATGACCTTTTTGCCCCAAATTTTTATTTTTCTAAGGGTAACAGGAGAAATAGGACCCCAAAAGCTATTGTGCATTTTGTCCTGAGTACGCTGATACCCCATATGTGGGGGGGAACCACTGTGATCGCCTTACTGCGATCTTTGGGAGGCACAATGAACAAATCCACAAAAGGTGAAGAATTGGTTTTCTTTTTTACGCCGTTATTCGTGCGGTATTAGTGATTAGGCGACTTTATTCCTCGGATCGGTGCGATTACAGCGATACCAGATTTACACCCTTTTTTCATGTTTAGCTTCTGTCACACACTAAAAGATGCTTTTTCTTGGAATAATTTTTTGTAAGAAATTTTTGCATCGCCGTATTTTGAGAGCTATAATTTTTCCATATTTCGGCCAACAGAGTTATCTGTGGGCTTATTTTTTGCGGGACAAGCTGCCGTTTTTATTGGTACCATATTCAGGCACATAATGTTTTTTGATCGTTTCCTATTCCGATTTTTGTGGAATCAGAATGAACAAAAACCAGCAATTCAGGAATTGTTTTTTTTTTTTTTTTTCTCCGTTCCGTGTGTGGTAAAATTGATAAAGCAGCTTTATTCTTCGGGTCACTACGGTTACGGCGATTCCTCATTTATATATTTTTTTTATGTTTTGGCGTTTTTTACACAATAAAAAATTTTATAGAAAAAATAATTATTTTTGCATCAGTTTATTCCGCGAGCTATAACTTTTTATTTTTTCGCTGATGATGCTGTGTAGCGGCTTGTTTTTTGCGGGACAAGATGACGTTTTCAGCGGTACCATGATTATTTATATCTGACTTTTTGATCGCGTGTTATTTCACTTTTTCCAAGCGGTATAATGATACCGCTTGGAAAAAGTATAATTTACTACTTTTTTGTGGCTTTTTTTACGGCTTTCACTGAAGGGGTTAACTAGGGTTACGCTTTTATAGATGGGATTTTTACGGACGTGGCGATACCTAACATGTGTATGTTTTTTGTTTTTTATTTTTTTTATTACATAAAAATGTGTATTTTTTAGGGGATTTTTTTAAAATTATTTTTTAATATTTTTTTTACAATTTTTTTTAAAAAATGATTTTTTTTAACTTGTCCCTTTATGGGACTTTCACTTTTTTACTTTTTATTGCAGTTACAATGCATTGCAATGCTCTGGCATTGCAATGCATTGCAACTATAGTGGAAGCTGCTGTGACAATGATCACAGCAGCTTTCCGTAGCTAGATGACCCGGAGGTTGTCATGACAACCCCCGGGTCATCAAGGCAGAGATCGGGCCCTGCAAATACATTGCAGGGTGCTGATCTGAGGCAGAGGGAGCTCCCGACCCTCTGCCTCCCCCCCTGAGCTCTGCGATCGCGCTCGATCGCAGCAGTCAGGGGGTTAACAGCCAGGGGTGGTGGGGGCTGCGCTCCTGACTGTCAGTGCAGGAAGCCTGGCCACTGCAGCGCCGGCTCCTGCACTGATCGCGCTGGGGAAGCTGAAATTTCAGCTTCTCCTGCACGATGGCTGCTCTGTTTGGTCAGTCAGATTGACTGACCAAGCACAGCGCTGTAGGTGCGGGGACCGATGGCAAAGGTCCCCGCACCGCTTGCCGTGCCTGTCAGCTGTCTGTGACAGCTGTCGGCACTGATCTACCACTGCGTGTTTACACGCAGTGGTAGATCAAAGCCATGACGTGCAGAGTCCGTCCTGGTGCCGGAACTGACACCTTGCCATGACGGACTCTGCACGTCAGTGGACATTAAGGGGTTAAGTAAAAAAAAAAGTTTTAAAAATATTTAAAAAAATAAAAAAAATATGAAAGTTCAAATCACCCCCTTTCGCCCCATTCAAAATAAAACAATAAAAAAATCAAATATACACATATTTGGTATTGCCGCATTCAGAATCGCCCGATCTATCAACATGTAAAAAGAATTAATCCAATCGATAAATGGCATAGTGAGAAAAAAAAGAAAGCGCCAGAGTTATGTTTTTTTGGTCGCTGCAATATTATAATAAGATGCAATAATAGGCGATCAAAAGATCGTATCTGCACCAAAATGGAATCAATAAAAACGTCAGAAAAAATAAGCCCTCACCCAACCCGGGAATACGAGAAATGGACACGCTACGGGTCTTGGAAAATGGCAACTTTTTTTTTTTTTTATATAAAATTTGTAATTTTTTTTTACCACTTAGATAAGAACCTAGACATGTTTGGTGTCTATAAACTTGTAATGACCTGGAGAATGGTAATGGCAGGTCAGCTTTAGCATTTAGTGAACCTAGTAAAAAAAGCCAAGCAAAAAACCAATGTAGGATTGCACTTTTTTTTCAATTTCACCGCAATTGGACTTTTTTTTCCTGTTTTCTGTTACACGACATGGTAAAAGCAATGGTGTCGTTCAAAAGTACAACTCGACCTGCAAAAAACAAGCCCTCACATGGCCATTTTGACCAAAAAATAAAAAAGTTATGGCTCTAGGATGAAGGGGAGCAAAAAATGAAAATGCAAAACCAAAAATACCCCTGGTCATTAAGGGGTTAAGGCTATACGCCAAAACACGTAGATTGGCTGTCCTTTCTTTATGTGGATCAGTCTGTAATTGTGATGAAGTTTTTGTTTTAAATATCTTAAATAAATGTGAAGTTTTATACTTTTTTCATTGCTGCATTCCCTTCCTTTTTGAAGTTAATTAAATGGTTTCCCTAAGATTTTATTACTAGAATGCAGACATTTTTTTTCTTATGTATTAGACATTTCTTAAACCACTGTATTTTCAACACAATAAAGGATATTAGCTAGTAAGATTATCAGATTAGTTTGGGGTATTATATCAGCCAGGGTAGAGCTGTCCAGAGCTGGTCTATGCACGCACCTCCTTCAAGTGCAGCTTTTGAGCACACATTAGAAATATATCAGAAAAGTACAAGAAGTATACAGAAGGTAACAGCTCCAACTAACTGCACCTGCTTTTTCATTTTCTTACAATTACTTTTTACCATGCTTACTGTACATATGCCCTTACAGTTTTTACTCCACTAATCCTTAGGCTGGAGTCACATACAACGTATAAAAATACAAAAAACGCAGAAATGTTTCCTGAACAGTGATCCGCTGGCAATGCGAGAATGCGATTTTTGCGTATGTAAGCATCCGTGTGACATCCGTATGGCATCCGTATGGCGTTTTTTTCTCGCAACCTTGCAAAATGGACATTTAACAGTTTTGAGCCTGAAAATAATTTAAATCATAATCAGCAACCCTATTTATTGCCTCTACAACAGGTGGCAGCCTCCAATCTGGGCAGTTTCTGGAAGTGCTTCTGTTGGGGTATTTCTGCTTTGTGGGAAAAATGTCAGACAGACTTACTTTCAACACAACTGAGGGTGCTTTACAACAGCTTTGGCCAGCCATACCCAGTGATTGTGGATCCAAGGAGGAGGAGACGAATGTGGGTCCATCCGCTTTTGAGGCAACTCCTCACTAAAGGCCATTACCACTGTCTCTATGCATCTCTGCGGACCCATCCCGACAACTTTTACCAATATTGTCGCATGAGCCTTGCCACCTTTGATGTTTTGTTGGAGAGTGTGCGCCCTGAGATCACCTTTAAGGACACCAGGATGCACAAGTGTATTTCTGCAGAGGAGCGCCTTCTCCTTACATTACGGTATGTATTCATCCTCCTCTATGTTGATGATGTTTCTACATTTATTATATTTTTACTTACATTTTTTGTATTTTTTGGGGTTTTTAAAGCAAAATTCAAACCTGTCATTAATCATAATATTTAGCTCTTTTACAAATCACATAGCCATTGGAACTCTTTTAATGTTGTTATGGCATGGCTATTTAGATAGAGACTGTAACTTTGAGTAATGTGAAATTGTTTTTACCTGGAAAATGCTGTCTAATTGTTTTCTTTTTCATTTTACTTTTAGCTTCCTCACAACTGGTCTTCCATATGGGGCACTTCATCAAGTGGTCATGACTGAGCCAAAGATGGAAGACTGGTTGCAGATAGCCTGTGGTTTTGAGGAGATCTGCCAGTTTCCAAATTGTATTGGAGCCCTGGATGGGAAGCGCCAAACTCAGGGTCCCAATACTATAATTATAAACAATATTTTTCTGTAGTGTTGTTGGCCCTGGTTGACAGTCGCTACAGGTTTATAAATGTAGATATTGGAGCCTATGGAAGAACTGGAGACTCCAGAGTCTTCAATTCTTCCATTATGGGTCTGCGGCTGTGCAATAATCAGTTGGACCTACCACCACGTCAGATTCCATGCTCCAATATGGAACCTGTTCTTTATGTCCTGGTTTCAGATGAGGCCTTTCAATTAACCCGTCATGTAATGAGGCCCTATCCCTGTAGAAACCTGGACCACTGGCACAGAATCTTTAACCTGCGCCTATCCCACACATGACGACTGGTGGAGTGTGCCTCTGGCATTCTTTGTGCCAAATGGTGTGTCCTCCAGTCAGCCATTCAGCTGAGTGAAGCTAATGTTATTGAGGTAATTAAAGCATGTATGATCCTACACAACTTCACCAGAATACATGATTACTCATCATCTGATGGTGCTGAAGTTGTGTTGGGAAATGTGGTGATGCCTATTCTACATGTGATACCTCCCCGTCGTCAGCCCTCTGGACTCAAAGTGCGGGATGTGTTGACTAATTATTTTGTTTCACCTCAGGGAGCTACTCCATGGCAAGAGAATGCTATATCTATGTTGTAATTATCATTTATTTTGTTAATTAAAAAGCATGTTTGTTATTGAAGTGTGTGTTGTATTTCCCTTACATTTCGGCATTAAAAAACACACAGAATTCATATGGTTTAACTTTTTTCTAAAGCCAAAATAGAACTTTGGTAAACAATAAACCATATTATTTGCATATGGATTTTGTGCAAGAAATATGTAACCCATTTTTATAAAACAAATGACAAACAAATAAAGAACTTTGCGTGAGCAAACACCAAAAAAAATTATAAATTATGGTAGGTTGGTGGTGGGGATGGCAGGAGCCCAGCTTGAGATGGTTGCTGGGTTTGAGGCACAACTTGGACGTCACCCTGTGGGTGGACATATTCAGCCTCAGGATGTTTGATGTGGCCAGAATCCTGTTGGTGAGGAAAGAAGTGGGATGAGGGATATTGGAATGGATACTCCTGGGTATTTGGGTATCCACGTGTTTCATACCCCCAATATGGCCATGTCGACCAAACCCATGGTGGGACCAGCCTCCAACAGTGGGTCTGATCAAGTGGCCATATTGGGCAGGTGGATTGTAGGCTGGCATTTGGGCCTGGGTAGGCCAATGTTGGGTTGGTGGGTGATTTGGCTGTGGTGTAGGCACCCGTGGATGAGGTGTCTCTTATACTGATTGCGCCTGCACTTCTGTTATTGGGGCCATTCTGAGCTGGTTATTGGGGGACAGCTACCAGCATTCCAAATACTCAAAAACCTGATATGGGTTATTGGGGGGGTGCAGGCATCAATCAGTATTTGAATCGATCCTCGCACACGCAGTCTGACCTCCCAGCCCTGGACAAATAATTTTACACCCCTGTATCTACATGCCTCCTGGTGTCAGAGGCTGAAATGGCTCTCCTGCGTCGGCCACGGTGGGGGATGAAGGCATGCTGTGGTGAGGTCTCAAGTGGCACAGTAGGGCTGCTGCTGTTTCTCTGGTCCTCTGGTTGCTGTTCCTCCTTGCTTCCTGATGCCACTGCTGGTGCTGGTGGTGGTGGTGTTGCTGGGATGCAGCTCGAAGGTTCAGAAGATGGGCCAGCCACCTCTTCACCTCCCCCGACTGGGTCGATAATGGCCTCGGAATCTGAGCCTGTTTCCCTCTTAGTGAGGTTGGACTGAGTGCTGTTTTCTAGTGGGTAAAAAAAAAAAAATTTGTAGATATAACACCAAACACCATATGTAAAATGTGGTGTGATGTATGTACTTACGGTCTGAGATCCAGAATGGGAGCCAGAAAAACCAGGCGATCATAATAAATGTATTTCCATTTAGTTGTGCTGCATCCCCACTCCTGGCCCGCTGCTGACGTTCCTGACGGTATTGATCTTTGATGCTGCACCAGCGTCTCATGACATCTTCCACTGCAACGTAACAGAAAAATTAATTATGACATTGCAAATATATTTGAACACTTTTACATTTATTTCACAGTGGCACGTGGCCTGTTAATGTAAAATTTTAACATCAGATATATTACACAGATTGTTAAAAAACCATCACATATTATGATTTTATGGTCTATGGTAACAAGTGTTAGTTTGCTCAATAACATTAATAAAGGATAGTACTTACTAATTTGTTGCTGGCCCTCACGTGGTCTGTCCTCATAGTCAGGGAACATCTGGACACATATCCTCCTCCATGCCACCTCTTTTCGGGCCCGGTCAGCATAATGGGCGTCCCTCTGATCCCACAGTTCTGGCCTCTCTTGGACCTGAACTATCAGCATCTCCACATTTATGTAGTATGTTGACATACTGATAATGATACTGGATTCCGTGGAGGCGTTCTTCCAATATGTGTGGAGCGCTTTCTAAGCTAATTAGCATGTCAAAGCTTCCTGATAATGGATGTTTCCATTTCCTGTCACCTGGAGTAGTCTTGCGTATTTCTCACAAGTCACATGTGTGGTCCGTGTGTAATCCGTATTTTTCTCACATCCATAGACTTGCATTGGCATTTTTCGGGCGTAATACGGTGCAAATCACAGTATGCTGCGATTTCCTCAGCACGTGTAATACGGCCGAGGAAAAATCGGATGATGAGAGCTGCCCCATAGATTAACATTGGTCCGAGTGCTATGCGATTTTTTTCTCACATAGCACTCGTCCGTATTTCTTGCTAGTGTAACTCCGGCCTTACTCTTATTCCCTATCCCCAAATCCCAAAACACACCAATCAAATATTTATTTCACCTTCCCTTTACCCCCTCACACCTGACCTCATCTGCATACCTTCTCCTACAACACAGATCTCACCTTTTAAGACAAAAAACAAGTTGGCCACTCTCCTTTGCTCACTGGTTTGCTCTCAAATTGCTTTTCCTCACTGATAGCGATATAACTTGGAATCCTGAACCTTCACAGCTAATACAGTACCTCCATTATATCTTCTCTATCTATACCTTAGGTCTGGAAAAACTCGTAAAGTACCATGGCTTTCAATACCACCTACCATGACACTCAGAGTTAGCTTTCTGTCGCTGAAGCCACCTCTCTGATTCAGAATCCCAGAGAATCTATTAGCAATATCTTCTTTCTTCTCATCACTAGAGATGGGCGAACCTGAACAGTTTAGTTCGGCATACGTACCGAACACCTACTGTTCAGGCACGGAAACCGAACACGGACTTCACCAGGAAGGATGTGTTATTGTTCGGGTTCGGCCCTCGCTCTCTCATGTGCATGACAGCACAGAAAACACTGCGTTTGATTACCTCCAGACACTGGTGTCGGCTGATGGGATTACTGCTCCCATCAGCCTATGCCTGCTGCCGCTAATAACAGCGAGAGCAGATGGCAACTGATGAGAGTATTCATCAGCTGGTACCTACGCTGTAAATAACTAACTAAAAAGAAATAAAACAGCATGGGTTTCCCTGTATTTTTGATAACTAGTCAGGCAAAACTCACAGCTGGGGGCTGCAACCCTCAGGTGGTCAGCATTAGCAAGGCTGATTATCAAGAATACAGGGATCCCCACCCTGTTTTTTTAATTATTTCAATAAATAATTTAAAGAAATGGCATGGGGTCCCCTCCATTTTTGACAACAATTCTAGCTAAAGCAGATAGCTGGGGGCTGGTATTCTCAGGCTGGTAAGGGGCCATGGATATTGACACTGCCAGCCTAAAAATAGCATTCCACAGCTGCCCAGAAAAGGTGCATCTATTAGATGGTATGGGGTTGCACCCCTTCTGAGGAAGAGATTATTGAAAAGAGCGTCAAGGGGTACACTGGAGCTGTCTGGAGTCTGGGTAACTATCCACACCTTCTAACC
Organism: Oophaga sylvatica; assembly: GCA_033576555.1. Taxonomy (NCBI): domain Eukaryota; kingdom Metazoa; phylum Chordata; class Amphibia; order Anura; family Dendrobatidae; genus Oophaga; species Oophaga sylvatica. The sequence goes on from JARQOD010000001.1 coordinate 145,719,725, forward strand.
TGGATCTATATATGCCTTTATGTGATACTATGCACGTGCTGTAACTTAGAGCTATGGTGTGCAAATAACCTTCTTTTGCCTCTGGACTCTCTTATGAATTTAATTTTTTACCTAGCTCATTATACCCTTTGTATAGTACTCTATAGGAGCTATCAGAGACAAAACCAAGTAGTCTCCAGCTTATTTCTTTATGTCCTTGTTTAAATCTAGTCATTTGCACTTTGCACTTTATTCCTCTTTAATTGAGTACACCTGTAAGGTTCTGTGTATCTGTTTCTGAAACTCAGTTTGTTCGTCGGCCATTTTGCTTTCTGTTTTGCTGCAGCTATCTTGCCCTCAGTCAAAATGGAGTTTTCCAGCTTGCATGTTCCCGCCATGATTCTCTCCGTTTGCTTCTTAAACAGCCACAGCTGAGCAATCAGTGCTTCAGAATCTAGCCTGCAGTGAACCTGTGTTCTGACTCCTGAAGCCTTGGACCTTGTACTCCAGCTATTCCTACTGAGGAACTCTGAAGCACTTGTGGACTCTGAACTCTGCTCTTGAGAGCCTCACGTTTGCATGGACTTGCGGTAACAGAGAAGAAGATCTGAATCTGTTGTGGAGAGTTATTGCTGAACTTAGATTACTCTGGCCTGCTGTGTCTCCTGCTTCTGTGTTTGCAACCTGTGTGTTTATTTTTGCCAACTTGTATGAAGTAATACAGGACTTTTCTTTATCAACCTGTGTCTCAAGTATTTTCATCGCACCCAAGCACAAGACGCTATATGAACTGTACCACATACATTACAAGATTCTGAAGCCAAACGTTAGTGTCTGCTGGGTCTGGAAAGGCTTGTCTGCTGTACTGTGGATATCGGATGTCCGGTTGTACTTTCTGTGATGACAGTGGTTGTGACTTCTCACAACCATTCCAGGTGAGCAATTCCCTTAAGTTTTTTTTCTGCAGTGTTATCACAGGTAAACACTATTGTTTTTTTTTTTTTTTTCTCTCTTCTCTTTTTGTCTGCTGAAACTCTGGATATCAGATGTCTGGTTGAAAGCTTTCTGTGATGATAGTGGTTGTGACTTCTCACAACCATTCCAGGTGAGCAGTTCCCTTAAAGTTTTTTTCTTTCTTCAGTGTTGCCACAGGTGAACACTATTGTTTTTTTTTTCTCCTCTTCTTCCAGTATCCTGTCTTAAAAGATCTGGAAAATGGAGGCCCGCATAAAGGAACTTTGCGGAGTGACTGATAATATCCTTGCAGATTTGCAGAATATAAAGACCCGTTTTACAAATCTTCAGGACCTAAATAATCACAATTTGCAAGTGGTTGGACAGACTACCCAGGATTTGCGAGCCAGGATTGAGGTTCTGGAGGGGCGAGTCCAGGCTCCTGCCGTGGCCCCGAGTTCTGGGATTCCCAAGTTGCCCCCTTTTCGTTTTGGTGGTGAACGTGAAAAATTCAGGGGATTTGTTAATGCAATCTTTTTTTTTCTGCACATGCTTCACAATTTCCCACTGAACGATCTAAGGTGCTTACTATAATTATGTTGCTTACCAACAAGGCTTTGATATGGGCAAACCCTCTGATTGAGACTGAGGATGATTGTTTGAATCACCTTGATGATTTTATTTCAGCCATGGGGCAGGTGTTTGATGACCCCAATCGAGGTGCAACAGCTGAAGCAGCCATGTTAGCTTTGCGCCAAGGTAAGCACTCGGTAGCTGAATATGCCTTGGATTTCAGGAGATGGGCCCTTGATACCACCTGGGACAATTCCGCCAAAAAATCTATTTTTCGAAAGGGTTATCCCCACTGATTAAGGATGAACTTGCTCGTGCCGACCCTCCCACTGCGTTAGGTGACTTTATTAACTACTGCATCCGTATTGATACTCGTTTAACTGAACGCAGGCAAGAGAGATGGTTCGAAAGCAATCGTACTAACCTTTTCCTACCTTCCTCTCCAGCTAAGGAACCTTTGAATAGGATTACACGGGAACCTGAACCTGAACCCATGCAGGTAGACTCTTTACTACGACGGGTTAGTGATGCACGCAAGGAACATCGTTTTAAGGAGAATCTATGTTTTTATTGTGGTAAGTCAGGGCACTTTATTATTAACTGTCCCAGCCGTTCTCGCAAGACTACTGCAGCACTCATTCATTGTGAGTGTTGCGAGAGGGGATCTGTCAGGTCCGAGCCTCAGGCTCCAGAGAGAGCTGCAGCAACAGATCTTGATTTCTCGGACTTAAACTCCGTTACCTCTGAGGACGTTGACTGTGTAAATGCTGCCATCTTTCAAGTTTCCTCAGCGGTGTCCCAGCTGAGTTGTAAGAAAAACAATTCTCACTGTTTCCTTTCCATCAAACTCTGGGTTAACTCAGCCTGGGTGTCTAGCTCTGCTATGATCGACTCAGGTGCAAGTGGAAATTTTATGGATGTCTCCTTTGCTCTAAAACAGGGAATACGTTCAGTGAAGAAGGCTACTCCAGTACAGATGGAAACTGTGGATGGCTCCCTGCTGACCTCTGGACCAGTGGATCAGGAAACAGAGCCTTTAAAGGTTCTTATGGGTAAAGATCATCAAGAGAAACTGTCCTTTATGCTTATCTCTTCTCCTCACTTTCCCATTATTCTAGGGCTACCATGGCTGCAGGCTCAGAATCCTACCATTAACTGGGAGACCAAGGAATTACACTTTCCAGAGAAACAGATGAGTCCAAAAATTTCAGCTTGCTCTGTTCCTAAAGGAACCATGTCAGTCCCTGAACTACCAGCTGTATACCAGGACTATGTGGATTTATGTGACAAGAAGAACGCTGACCAGCTTCCTCCTCACCGTCCATATGATTGTCCAATTGAATTATTGCCTGGAGCAGAGATACCTTTTGGTAAGATCTACCCCCTGGCGGGGCCCGAGCTGAAGGCTTTAAAAGAGTACATAGACGAAAATCTAGCCAAGGGCTTCATACGCCCCTCTTCATCTCCTGCAGGGCACCCATATTCTTTGTAAAGAAGAAAGATGGATCCCTGAGACCATGCGTAGACTATAGGGAACTCAATAAGGTTACTATTAGAAACCGTTATCCATTGCCTTTAATCCCTGAGTTATTGGAGAGAGTGCGACATGCCAAAATTTTTTCTAAACTAGATCTTCGTGGGGCCTATAACTTAGTCCGTATTAGACCTGGGGATGAATGGAAGACTGCATTCAGGTCACGCTATGGACACTTTGAATATCTAGTTATGCCTTTTGGTCTGAGTACCGCCCCAGCCACTGTCCAACACTTGGTGAATGATATCTTCAGGGATCTCCTAGATACATTCGTGGTAATTTATTTGGATGATATTCTAATTTTTTCTAACTCCACAGAGGAACATCATGGACATGTGAGAATGGTCTTGGAACGTCTAAGACAAAATCATCTTTACATCAAGCTTGAAAAGTGTGAATTCCATAAGACCGAAATTCAATTTCTGGGGTATGTACTGTCTACACAAGGAATTAGTATGGATGGAAGTAAAACCCAAGCCATCAATGATTGGCCAAGTCCTAGAAATGTGAAGGAGGTACAGCGCTTCATCGGGTTTGCAAACTTCTATAGACGTTTCATTAGAAATTTCTCTGAGGTAGTGTCACCTATCACCCAACTTACCCGGAAAGAGTCTAAGTTCTCCTGGACTCCCCAAGCCCAGGAAGCATTTTCCCGTCTAAAAGATAAATTTACCACTGCACCTATCCTAGTACATCCCAACCCAGAGCTTGCCTTCATAATAGAGGTGGATGCTTCAGACTGTGCCGTGGGAGCTATACTCTCTCAGAGAACAGGTGAGAAGAATGTCTTGCATCCCTGTGCCTTCTTTTCCCAGCAGTTGTCTTCGGCTGAGAAGAACTACGATGTGGGCAATAGAGAGTTGTTGGCCATTATTGCCGCCTTCAAAGAATGGAGACACCTTCTTCAAGGAGCTGCACAGCAAATAGTCGTTCTGACAGACCATCGTAATCTTGAGTTTATCAGGTCGGCTAAGTGCCTGACTCCTCGCCAGGCTCGCTGGAATCTTTTCTTAAACCAATTTAATTTTATTATTTCTTATAGACCAGGATCGCGCAATGGAAAGGCTGATGCACTCTCTAGGATTTACTCAGCAGAGACACGTCCAATTACTCCTCCTAAGACTATTCTTCCTGACTCTAGATTCCTAGGAGTGATTCATCATCAAGACCTAATTAAAGACATCAAGGAAGCATACCATGCGGATTCTTTCTTGGCTCAACCCCCAAGGGACGTAAGTCTTGTCTTTAAGAATGGTGTGTGGATTCTGGGACAACGTCTGTATATACCTGAAACAGTCAGATTGAGAGTATTGCAACTCATTCACGATTCCAAAATAGCCGGGCATAGAGGAATTCTAAAGACACAGGAATTTCTTTCTCGTTTCTTTTGGTGGCCCACTTGTAGGAAGGATGTTTTGGACTATGTCACTTCGTGTGAGGTTTGTGCAAGATGCAAAACACCTCGCTCTTCACCAACTGGTCTGTTACAGCCTCTTCCCACCCCGTCCCGCCCGTGGGGATCCATTTCTATGGACTTCATTGTGGAATTACCAACCTCTCAAGGGAAGAACACTATTCTAGTGGTGGTTGACCGTCTAACAAAGGCAGCTCATTTTATCCCTTGTGTCGGCTTACCCACTGCAAAACAGACATCAGATTTGATGATTAAAGATGTGTTTCGTTTACATGGAGTACCGGATGAGGTTATTTCGGATCGAGGGGTGCAATTCACTTCTAGGTTTTGGCAAAATTTCTGTGCAGCATTGGACATTAAAGTAAACCTTTCTTCTGCTTTTCATCCCCAGACTAATGGACAAACCGAACGAACCAATCAAACCCTGGAGCAGTATCTCTGCTGCTTTATCTGCCACCTACAGGATGATTGGGTGGATCTACTTCCATTGGCTGAGTTCTCTTACAACAACTCTCAGAGTGCCTCCACTAAACAGTCTCCTTTTTACTCTAATCTAGGTTATCATCCTAACATTCTACCACGATTTCCCATAGAGACGCCTTTGCCAGCAGTGGCTGAAAGAGTCACGACTTTACAGAAGAATATGGATCTTCTAAAGGAGAATCTGGAATCGGCTCAGGAAAGGTACAAGAAGGCAGCAGATAAATTTCGTAAACCTGCACCAGCTTTTAAGGTAGGAGACCTGGTCTGGCTGTCAACCAGAAATCTTAAGTTAAGGATTCCATCGTCTAAGTTGGGACATAAGTACATTGGACCCTATAAAATCAGTAAAATTATAAGTGCCGTTGCTTGTCGTCTTCAATTGCCCAGAACTATGAGAATCCATCCTGTCTTTCATGTATCCCTACTAAAGGCTGCGACACCCAATACGTTTCCTGGACGTTCTTCTCCTTGCCCTGACCCAGTGCTAGTCGATGGTCAGGAGGAATTTGTGGTGGAAAGGATTTTAGATTCCAGGTTGTATAGAAATCAGTTACAATATCTGATTAAATGGCAGGGCTACCCAGTGGAGGACAACTCATGGGAGCCAGTCAATAACGTTAATGCTCCTCGCTTGCTCCGTCAGTTTCATCAGAGGTACCCACACAAGCCTGGTCTGAGGTCATCCGGAGGTTGTCCCTAAGGGGGGAGTAATGTAAGGTTCTGTGTATCTGTTTCTGAAACTCAGTTTGTTCGTCGGCCATTTTGCTTTCTGTTTTGCTGCAGCTATCTTGCCCTCAGTCAAAATGGAGTTTTCCAGCTTGCATGTTCCCGCCCTGATTCTCTCCGTTTGCTTCTTAAACAGCCACAGCTGAGCAATCAGTGCTTCAGAATCTAGCCTGCAGTGAACCTGTGTTCTGACTCCTGAAGCCTTGGACCTTGTACTCCAGCCATTCCTACTGAGGAACTCTGAAGCACTTGTGGACTCTGAACTCTGCTCTTGAGAGCCTCACGTTTGCATGGACTTGCGGTAACAGAGAAGAAGATCTGAATCTGTTGTGGAGAGTTATTGCTGAACTTAGATTACTCTGGCCTGCTGTGTCTCCTGCTTCTGTGTTTGCAACCTTTGTGTTTATTTTTGCCAACTTGTATGAAGTAATACAGGACTTTTCTTTATCAACCTGTGTCTCAAGTATTTTCATCGCACCCAAGCACAAGACGCTATATGAACTGTACCACATACATTACAACACCTGTCTTTACATACTAATTCAGAGTCTATTTCTCCAAGTTGGTGTAGTTTGTATATAACTTTGGGCATAACTTACTTACCGGCTCAGTATTGGCTTGTCTTCCATTCCTGTTCTGTGTGTTTCCATTTCAATTTTTTAATCTTTTAATCATGTGTTCCAATAAAATTATCTATTTTCTATATAAATTTTTATTAGCGAACTATTTACATAGGTTGTCTCTTGGGCCACGGTCTTCCGTGTTTATTTTGCACGCCACTCTTGTGTAAGCTAAATAAGAGCCAAGATATGCAGTATTACAGAAGAAATGCTCTAGAAATTGTGGAGCACATGCAGGGCATTGGGGAACATCTAAAGGATTTCCATGTTGCTGCACTACTGCTTAGCGGTCTGCCAGAAAGCTATGACACACTTGTAACTGCAGTAGATGCGCACCCAGATTATGAGCTTACATTAGAATATGTCAGAGGAAAGCTTGTAGATAAGTAAAAGTGAAAGACAGAAAGTGCAAGTAGCAGTGGGGTACCCAGAGCAGAATCTGCTTTAAAAACCCAACATCTATCCAAGAAATAGATCTCATTTGAAGGAAGTACGTGAGCATTTTGTCTGCAAGATATCAGGGCACCTAAATTATTATTATACTTTTGCTTATATTGCACTATCTTATTCCACAGCACTTTACAGGCATATTTATCTGTTGTGAACACTTTTGATCTGGCTTCTGAGTTTGGGCTCCCTCTGGTGGTTGCTGCTGGTAATGGAGCTGGTCTGGCTGACAGAAGTCAATCACCTGAAGAGGATGATTGGAGGTCAGGTGTTACAGACTGGAGAGATTTAAGTAAGCAGCCTTCCCTTAGTTGTTGCCGGTGATTTGGTTTTCTTCCTGAGCCTTTTGGAAGTCTGCTTGCCTCCTGCTTTTTCCTGCATCTTTCAAATAAGTTATTTGTCTGTTTTAATCCGTGTCATTTGTTCCCTTTTTGCTTTTCTCTGATTTCTGCCTTATTGGTGTGACTTCTGCCGGGTTCCCTGCTGGGACCTGTGCTGGACTCTGTTTTCATTTGCCACAGCTTATGTTAGTCTTTTCTGTATTTCTAGCCCACTGTTATTTCAGTATCTGTTGTTTTGTGTCCATTTCACACCAGAGTTCTGATTTAGTGGGGAGAGGTCATGTGCCTCAGTATTTTTGCAGATCAGACGTGTTGGAATTTTTCTTAGGGTTTTTGCGGGATTGCAGACAGTATCCTTTCCTGTCCTGTTCTATCCAGACAGTTTGGACCCCATCATTTGCTTACTCTATTTTCTGCCTGTGTTTTGTGCTTCATCTTGTCTCACCTGCAATATATGTTTGGTGGCTATCTATTCCTTTGGGGCTCTACTCCTGGTCAGTATAGCTTTCCCCTTTCTCTCTTTAGGCTTAGTTAATTCTTTGGCTGTGTCGAGGCATCTAGGGCATCGTAGGTATGTCCCACGGCTAATTCTAGTTGTGTTGTAAGTTTAGGGGTCTGCAACCAGCTAAGTTACAAACCTCTCTGGGTATCTGGTTGCCTAGCCTTTTTCCCTATTATACTCCTCGGTTACCGAATCATAACATTTATCGCTGTCCCCAAGGGAGCTCACAATCTAGATTACCTATCAGTATGTCTTTCGAGTGTGGGAGGAAACTGTAGAATCCAAAGGAAACCCACGTAAACACGGGAGAACATACACACTCCTTGCAGATGTCCTTGTTGGCATTTAAACCCAGCCAGCTGGCGCCTGCGCTGTAAATAAATGATTTACCACTGTTATTAGTGGCAGCAGGCTATGGCTGATGGGAGCAGTGGGAGCCGCAGCTGTCAGACCAGCGGTGACGATTTTACTGCTGATCAGAAGTGGTGTTTGTGCATGACAGCATGGCAAACACTGGATGTTCGGGCCCCCCATTCAACTGAATGGGGTCCGGGTTCGGTTGCGGGCCCGGGTACTTTTTTTGTACTCAAACCTGAACTTTTTGTAACTGTTTGGCCAGACCCGAACATCTCTATTTGTGACTATTCACTTCGATTTTTCTAATGATTTATTTATGTCGCTTGTTGTAGCAGCTAATATTAATTTTAGAATATTCCTTATTAATATTTGTTGTTGTACTGTCAGTAATACCAATGCAACAAGGTACACATCAGACTAAATGGCATGTTTCATAAATAATTCATATGTAGGAGTCAAATTTCTTTAAACTATTTCATAAAATCCTTAGAAGTGAATTACATATTTTCTTATGTGCTAGAGAATAATGATTACAGTTATAGACAACTAAATATATTCAAAAAACAGGTGTGACGTGACTGCACCATTATTGCTGTTGTTTTTTTGTTTCTTTCTTTACGTTTTTTTTAACTTTAAAAAAATTTAAGAAGTTCATTGTGTTAAAGATGTAGTTGTAATGATTCCACAACTCATGGCGTCCTAGGGACGCAGTGATTAACAACTCAACCACTCTACATTTTCATCAAGTAGCCCTAGCTTTCCCTCCCTCCTCTCCACTACCTATCTGAATTATACTATCAATTGCTGCCTTCCTCCCCTCTTTATTGGAGGCTCCGTTGCCCTGTCTTTTAATTGTTTTTATATGTTGTTGTTATTTAATGAAGATATTTGGTTTAACCCAGTTAAAAATCACTTCTTATCTCTATAGTAATTATCCATATTAGATTATGTTGATTTACATATTAGGACAGATGGGAATGACGATCTTTGACAAAACAGTCAGAAAAAAAAACAAGATATGTGCATGAAATTTCTGAAATCACATTGACTTTGTGGTACTGTGAAACAGCTGAAAATTTGCATTAAAAAATGTTGCAAAAATGGAACGTGTAAACATAGGCTTGGTTACGTTCCCATGATGAGTATGTTAGGGTTCGAGTTCCTGCTGCTGCACAAGGGGAGTCTCGAACCAGTCCCGCTGCGGTCCCCCATTCATCTCCGGCCGCAGTGGAGCCTGCTCAGCAGAGACGTCGGTCCCAGCATCTTGCCCATTCCAATACTGTGCAGAGACTTGCTGCTGCCTCTCCTGGATCTGCTATTATAGCCAGTGCTGGAGCAGACGTCTTTGGGACGAAGTCCTGCGTTTCCCCTTCTGAGCATGCCCAGGGTAAGATCTCTTATTGGAGATCAGGGGTCACATGTTCAGGTACTGCAGCAGCTCCTATTGGTCCGCCAGGAAGGTCCTGAAACTACATGTGTTTGGAACAGTTTCTCATTGGTCCTTGTTTCTGGCAGGCCCTGTAGCTGTTGCTATAAAAGGGTGGCATGGCTGTGCCGCCTTGCGCTAATATCAATCGTTATATGCTTAGCGCCAGTGTGGTCATGCGTGTGTGTGGTTAGGGCCCGGCTGAAATAAGCCCCTAGAATACCAACTTAATCGGTGAGGAGTTTGGTATGCTAGCGGGTCAGGGTCGGTGTCCTAGGTGCCCTAGATTGCCGGCATAACCGGTGAGGAGTTTGATTGCCGTATTCAGGGCCTGGCGTTCAGATGCCATAGATTGCGGGTGACTCCCGCGAGGACATTAGCGCATGTCACGTTCTATGTTCGCTTAGCTGTTCACTGTGTACCTGGGTGCCTGACAGGACACAGAAGTTTGTCTCAGCGGCTCTGTGACGTAACAGGGTTCGCTTTCAACGCTAGACAGCGTCCTAGTGTGTTTATTTTGCGACTCAGTTGTGTTAAGTGAGTTCGCACACATCGCCATATAGCTCTGTGGCACTCCTAGCGGCTCTGTGGATTAACACATATTGCCACAGCGCGTTACGGCGTTTATTTTGGCGACTTTGCGGGATAACAGAGTTCGCTTCTTGCGCCATTTTACTAGCAGCAGGCTCCGCCTGCACGTTGGACCCCGGGCTGAGAACGCACTTCTCCACATCTTATATTTGGTGCGTTCCGCAGACCCTAACAGAGTATTTGCTAAGTTTTTGATGTTGATTTTCTGCAGCATTTCTACACCAATTAGTTAAATTAGGCTACTTGCATTTTTTCATTGAGTTTTATTGTGCATTTTTAAATGTATTTTTTCACATTTTTGTTGCTACCGTTTTTGTTTCTTCTTAGTATTTCACGTTTTAAATTAAGCTATTTTGATTTTGATACTATATGTTATTTGTCTTCAGGGTCTAGGAGCTTTATGTCATTTAGACATTAAGGAGCTTTATGTCATTGAAGTCTGGTCATCAGGTAAGGCCATGGAGTTTCTGTAGTTAGTGCAAATTGTGCAAAATTATATTTTCACTGAGCAATCAGGACTAGTCTCAGTTTGGAGATGCTAACTTTTTCTTGGGTTCACTAATTTACCACAAATTCTACATTTTTATTTCAAATTCATCCAGGCTGATATAGTCCAACAACTATTTTTCCCACTACAATATCTTCACCTGATTTAGTGCTATGCTATAATTGAATTAATTATGTGCTAATGAACATACAGTGGGGAAAAAAAAGTATTTAGTCAGCCACCAATTGTATTGTATATCATTTCGATTAAAACTTTTTTTTTTAAATTATCTTCAAGGATATATTGAGACTAAAAAAAAAAATCGAACCCAGGAGGAAAAAATCCCATGTTTTTTTTGTATGAGAAAGTCTCATAGCCAGAAGTTATTTAGGAAACATTGGTCGAATACTATTTTTTTTTTTGTTGTGTTGACATATATTGTTTTATAAAAAAATAAACTTATTGTAAATTAATAAATATGTTCACATCTTTCTTAGATTAAGTTCTCATGAAATTACTGTATATATTATTTGTCGGATCAGGATGACATAATAAGATATGATTGCATGTCAGTTTTAATTG
>JARQOD010000001.1:145730840-145790197 GCA_033576555.1 Oophaga sylvatica
ATTTTTCTGATGTGTTTAGCGAAAGTAAATCTGCATCCTTGCCCCCCCATAGGAGCTATGACTGCGCTATTGAATTAGTGCCTGGTAGTAAATTCCCTAAAGGTCGCCTTTTTAACTTGTCTGTACCTGAACATGACGCTATGCGCCCTTATATCAAGGAGTCATTGGAGAAGGGTCATATCAGACCCACCCTTTCCCCCTTGGGTGCCGGTTTTTTTCTTTGTGGCCAAAAAGGATGGTTCATTAAGGCCGTGTATTGATTTCGCTCTTGAACAATACACTGTGAAATATCAATATCCGTTACCCTTGATTTCTGACCTGTTTTCCAGGGTGAAAAGTGCTACTTGGTTTACCAAGCTTGACCTCAGGGGGGCGTATAATCTTATTCGCATAATCACGGGATGAATGGAAGACGGCGTTTAATACCCCAGAGGGGCATTTTGAGTACCTAGTTATACCCTTTGGGCTCACTAATGCTCCTTCCGTCTTCCAGTCCTTCATGAATGACATTTTCAGGGATTTTGTGGATACATTTCTGATTGTTTTTTGGAATATATCTTGATTTTTTCCAATGACTGGGACTCTAAATGTGAAACATGTTCGGACTGTGTTCCAGATTTGAGAGAGAATGCTCTGTATGTGAAGGGATTAAAGTTCTTTTTTGGCGTACAGAGGATCTCATTTCTGGGATTCATTTTGTCTCCGTCTGTTATTGAAATGGACCCGTCAAGGTTCAGGCCATCTGTGATTGGGCCCCAACCTACTTCATTAAAGGCTCTTCAGAGATCTTGGGTTTAGCCAATTTTATCGTAAATTTATTGGTAATTTCTCTGTTATTGTAAACCATTGACTGATTTGACCAAAAAGGGTTCTGATGGTGAATTGGCCTCCTGAGGCAGTCTCTGCGTTTCAGGAACTTAAGCAGAGATTCACTTCTGCTCCTGTTCTATCTACGGCAGCCTGATTTTTCCCTCTGCCATTTCAGGTGGAGTTGATGCCTCTGAAATTGGGGCAGGTGCCGTTTTGTCCCAAAGAATCCATAGACCTCTAAAAGTAATCCTTGTGCCTTTTCCCTCGCGAAAATTTCTCCACGAAGTATTATGACGTGGGTAATCGGGAGTATTGGCCATGAAGTGGACTTTTGAAGAAGTGGAGACATTGGCTGAGGGAGCCAAACATCAGGTGGTGGTCCTCACGGACCATAAGAATCTGGTTTTATTCTGGAATCAGCCAAGTGACTTAATCCTAGACAGCCAGGTGGCCTTGTTTTTCACACGTTTTAATTTGTGGTTTCCTTTCTTCCTGGCACTAAGAATGTTAAGGAGGATGCCCTCTCGAGGAGTTTCCTTGCGGACTCTCCTGAGTTACCCTGATCCTGCTGTTATTTTGAAAGAGGGGGTAGTTCTTTTCCGCCATCTCGCCAATTTGAGACTGGCTCTGGAAGGGTGTCAGGAGATAAACCCGAGCGCTGCCCTATTGGGAAATTGTTTGTCCCAGACCGGTGGAAAAAGAGTGTGATGTCTGAGATTCATTGTCCACGTTGGCCGGTCATCCCGGAATTTTTGGTACCAGAGACTTGTTAGTCGGTCCTTTTGGTGGCCTACTTTGTCTCGTGATGTCAGGGAATTTTTGCAGTCCTGCGGGATTTGCTCTCGCTCCAAGCCTTGCTCTTGCTCTAGTGGTTTGTTGATGCCATTGCCTGTGCCCAAGAACCATGGACCCATATCTCTATGGATATCATTTCCGACCTCCCTGTTTCTCAGAGAATAACCGTTATCTGGGTGATTTGTGATAGGTTTTTCCAAAATTATACATCTTGTGCCATTACCTAAGTTGCCTTCCTCCTCCGAATTGGTGCCTTTGTTCCTTCAGCACGTGGTTCGGTTTACACGGCATTCCTGAGAACATTGTGTCTGACAAGGAGTCCAGTTTGTTTCCAGATTATGGAGGACTTTTGTTCTAAACTTGGTGTTCAATTGACTTTCTCCTCAGCTTTTCATCCTCAGACCAATGGACAAACTGAGAGAACAAACCAGACATTGGAGACTTATCTGAGATGCTTTGTGTCTGCTGATCAAGATGACTGGGTCTCTTTTTTGCCTTTGGCTGAGTTTGCTCTTAATAATAGGGCTAGCTCTGCCACTTTGATGTCTCTATTTTCTGCAATTTTGGGTTTCACCCTCGATTTTCTTCGGGACAGACGGAGGCTTCTGTCTGTCCAGGTGTTGACTCTGTTGTGGAGCGTATGCAGCAGATTTGGGACCAGGTAGTGGAGAGGTTGTCCCTCTCTCAGGAGAGGGCCCAGCGGTTTGCTAACCGGCATAGGACTGATGGTCCTCGGTTTTAAGTGGGGTACTTGGTCTGGTTGTCCTCAAGAAATATCCTATGAGAGTTGCATCTCCTAAGTTTAAGCCTAGGTTCATTGGACCTTATAAGACTTGGAGATTCTTAATCCTGTTTCCTTTCGTTTGCTTCTTCCGGGGACATTTAAGATCCATAACGTGTTCCACAAGTCCTTATTGAAGAGGTTTGTCCGAGCCAGTGGTTCCTATGGCTGCGCCTCCTGACCCTGTTTTGGTTGAGGGCAATCTGGAGTATGTGGTTGAGAAAATATTGGATTCTCGTTTTTTCTAGACGGAAACTCCAGTATTTGGTTAAGTGGAGAGGTTATGTCAGAGGACAATTCTTTGGTGTTTGCTTCGGACATCCATGCTAGGAGACTGATCCGTGCGTATCACAGACTCATCCTGACCAACCTGGTTGCCCAAATGGGGTTCGGTGACCCCTCCTCAAGGGGGGGTACTGTTGTGAATGTGTTAGAAATGAATTCTGAGCAGAAGCTCCCTCTCGTGGTTACAAACAGTACTGAACCATTCAATGAGGATTGGCAATCAGGATTACAGACTGGTCTTATATAAGGGAGGTTCCCTCCCCATCATGGTTGCCGGTGATCAATTGTTCTTGTCTCAACTGTGGTTCCTGGTTCTCTTGGAAGCTTGCTGAGTCTTGCCTGCATCTTCAGCTATCAGATAAATATTTTTCTGCTTTATTTTTATGTTTGCTTTTTGCATTGTTCCCTGCACTTCTGTGGAGGTCAGCCAGGTCCCCTCCGGGGCTTGTGCTCCTCTCAGTTTATCGAGCCACTGTTGTTTGTTCATTTGCCTGTTCCAGTTTTTTCAGTGGCTGCGGCTTAGTTTTTGTGACACCAGAGAACTAATTTAGGTGGTAGAGGTCGTGTATCTCAGGTGTTTTTGCAATTAGTAGAGTTGGTATTTTTTTAGGGTTTTTTGGATTGCAGTAAGTGTCCTTCCTATCCTTTTCTTTTCTAGGAAGATTGGGCCCCAACGTTTGCTCATACTATTTTCTGCCTGTGTCTGTAATTCCTCTTGTCTAACCGCCATTACATGTTTGGGGGCTTCCTTTGTTCTTTGGGGATCTGCTCCGGGGCAGATAGCTTTCCTCTTTCTATCTTTAGGTGTAGTTATCCTCTCAGGCTGTGACGAGGCGTCTAGGACCAACGTAGGAACGCTCCACGGCTGCCATTAGTTGTGGTGGTTAGTCAGGGTACTGCAATCCAGTAGTTTCTAACCTCTCTGGTGTATTGCCGTTTTTGCCTGCTCTCCTCGGCTACCAAATCATAACAGGTCAGGTCTCAGGGTTTCTCATAGAACTACTTGAGATAGTATTGACTAAGAATTTTTTCTATTTGAAAACCAATTCTATTTGCAAAAACAGGGCACCGCGATGGGGTCGAACGTCGCGCCACCCTATGCCAATTGCTACATGGCCTGTTTTGAGAATGACTATGTCTATCCAAATCCTTTATACAAGGAACATTGTTTGATGTGGCGTCGCTACATTGACGACATTTTTTGTCTGTGGAAAGGACCATTGGATAGTCTGATAGAATTCTTCAACTTTATTAACACAGTCTGGCCTGAACTAACATTTACTCTCAACTACAATACGAATATTATTAACGTTTTGGATATCAACATTATACTGGGGAGAGATGGTAACCTTTCATTAGATCTATATGAAAAATCCACAGATCGTAATAGTCTCCTTCTATTCCAAAGCTGCCATCCTAGGGCAGTTAAACGCTCCATTCCAGTTTCCCAATTTGACAGAGTTCGCAGGATAGTTAGTGACCCCACAGTACAGACACTACATTTGAATGAAATGGAAGGGAAATTCCTGGACAAAGGTTATCCCAAATCTCTTCTGAGCAAAACACGGATACCGCAGAGGTCTTCTACATGGTCCAAGATTACTTTAGGCAATAGAATCCCGTTGGTCCATACATATCATCCTCTTATGTATGGACTCCATCACAAAATTCGCAAACACTGGCATGTGTTACGGGACAGTTACCCAGGGATTCCTGAATTTCAAACTTCATTTTTACCGTGTCTTAGAAAACCTAGTAATCTTAAAAATAAACTAGTAAGGGCGGATATAGGCTCCACCCTGACCATTGCACGCCAGTCCTTTCTTAGGACACAACGTAGAGGAACTTTTCCCTGTTTACACTGTGCACAATGTTCTAACATTCTGAAGGGTCCTAACCTTGCACACCCATGCACCAGACAAGACATTCCCATAAAAGGTTTTTTCACATGTGACTCCACTTCAGTCATATATGCTATAAAATGTCCTTGTGGGAAACTATACATAGGAGAAACTACTCAAGCTATAAAGGATAAAATTTCTCACCACAAGTCTGTGTAAGGTTCTGTGTACATGTTCCTGAAACTCAGTTTGTTCGTCAGCCATTTTACTTTCTGTCTTGCTGCAGCTATCTTGCCCTCAGTCAAAATGGAGTTTCCAGCTTGCATGTTCCCGCCCTGATTCTCTCCTTTTGCTTCTTAAGCAGCCACAGCTGAGCAATCAGTGCTTCAGAATCTAGCCTGCAGTGAACCTGTGACCTGACTCCTAAAGCCTTGGACCTTGTACTCCAGCTATTCCTACTGAGGAACTCTGAAGCACTTGTGGACTCTGAACCCTGCTCTTTGAAAGACCCACGTTTGCATGGACTTACGGTAACAGAGAAGAAGATCCTGAACCTGTTGTGGAGAGTGATTGCTGAGCTTAGATTACTCTGGCCTGCTGTGTCTCCTGCTTCTGTGTCTGCAAACTGTGTGACTATTTTTGCCAACTTGTATGAAGTAATACAAGACTTTCTATATCAAACCTGTGTCTCATGTATTTTCATCGCACCCAAGCACAAGACGCTATATGAACTGTACTACATACATTACAAGATTCTGAAGCCAAAACGTTAGTGTCTGCTGGGTCTGGAAAGGCTGTGTCTGCTGTAACTGTGGATATCGGATGTCCGGTTGTACTTTCTGTGATGACAGTGGTTGTGACTTCTCACAACCATTCCAGGTGAGCAATTCCCTTAAGTGTTTTTTTTTCTGCAGTGTTACCACAGGTAAACACTATTGTTTTTTTTTTTCTCTTTTCTCTTTTTTTGTCTGCTGTAACTGTGGATATCAGATGTCCGGGTGAACTTTCTGTGATGATAGTGGTTGTGACTTCTCACAACCATTCCAGGTGAGCAGTTTCCTTAATTTTTTTTCTCTCTACAGTGTTACCACAGGTAAACACTATTGTTTTTTTTTTTTCTCCTCTCCTCTTCTTCCTGTACTCCTGTCTTAAAAGATCTGGAAAATGGAGGCCCGCATAAAGGAACTTTGCGGAGTGACTGATAATATCCTTGCAGATTTGCAGAATATAAAGACCCGTTTTTCAAGCCTACAGGACCTCACTAATCACAATTTGCAAGTGTTTGGACAGACTGCCCAGGATTTGCGAGCCAGGATTGAGGTTCTAGAAGAGCGAGTCCAGGCTCCTGCCATAGCCCCGAGTTCTGGGATTCCCAAGTTGCCCCCTTTTCGTTTTGGCGGTGAACGTGAGAAATTCAGGGGATTTATTAATCAATGCAATCTTTTTTTTTCTGCACATGCTTCACAATTTCCCACTGAACGATCTAAGGTGCTTACTATAATTATGTTGCTTACCAACAAGGCTTTGATGTGGGCAAACCCTCTGATTGAGACTGAGGATGATTGTTTGAATCACCTTGATGCTTTTATTTCAGCCATGGGGCAGGTGTTTGATGACCCCAATCGAGGTGCAACAGCTGAAGCAGCCATGTTAGCTTTGCGCCAAGGTAAGCACTCGGTAGCTGAATATGCCTTGGATTTCAGGAGATGGGCCCTTGATACCACCTGGGACAGTTCCGCCAAAAAATCTATTTTTCGAAAGGGGTTATCTCCACTGATTAAGGATGAACTTGCTCGTGCCGACCCTCCCACTGCGTTAGGTGACTTTATTAACTACTGCATCCGTATTGATACTCATCTGACTGAACGCAGGCAAGAGAGATGGTTCGAAAGCAATCGCACTAACCTTTTCCTACCTTCCTCTCCAGCTAAGGAACCTTTGAGTAGGATTACACGGGAACCTGAACCTGAACCCATGCAGGTAGACTCTTTACAACGACGGGTTAGTGATGCACGCAAGGAACATCGTTTTAAGGAAAATCTATGTTTCTATTGTGGTAAGTCAGGGCACTTCATTATAAACTGCCCCAGCCGTTCTCATAAGACTACTGCAGCACTCATTCATTGTGAGTGTTGCGAGAGGGGATCTGTCAGGTCCGAGCCTCAGGCTTCAGAGAGATCTGCAGCAACAGATCTTGATTTCTCGGACTTAAACTCCGTTACCTCTGAGGACGTTGACTATGTAATCGCTGCCATTTTTCAAGTTTCCTCAGTGGTGTCCCAGCTGAGTTGTAAGAAAAACAATTCTCATTGCTTTCTTTCCATCAAACTCTGGGTTGACTCAGCTTGGGTGTCTAGCTCTGCCATGATCGACTCAGGGGCAAGTGGAAATTTTATGGATGTCTCCTTTGCTCTGAAACAGGGGATACGTTCAGTGAAGAAGGCTAGTCCAGTACAGATGGAAACTGTGGATGGCTCCCTGCTGACCTCTGGACCAGTGGATCAGGAAACAGTGCCTTTGAGGGTTCTTATGGGTAAAGATCATCAAGAGAAACTGTCCTTTATGCTTATCTCTTCTCCCCACTTTCCCATTATTCTAGGGCTACCATGGCTGCAGGCTCAGAATCCTACCATTAACTGGGAGACCAAGGAATTACACTTTCCAGAGAAACAGATGAGTCCAAAAGTTATAGCTTGCTCTGTTCCTAAAGGAACCATGTCAGTCCCTGAACTACCAGCTGTATACCAGGACTATGTGGATTTATGTGACAAGAAGAACGCTGACCAGCTTCCTCCTCACCGTCCATATGATTGTCCAATTGAATTATTGCCTGGAGCAGAGATACCTTTTGGTAAGATCTACCCCTGGCGGGGCCCGAGCTAAAGGCTTTAAAGGATTACATAGACGAAAATCTAGCCAAGGGCTTCATACGCCCCTCTTCATCTCCTGCAGGGGCACCCATCTTCTTTGTAAAGAAGAAAGATGGATCTCTGAGACCATGCGTAGACTATAGGGAACTCAATAAGGTTACTATTAGAAACCGTTATCCATTGCCTTTAATCCCTGAGTTATTGGAGAGAGTGCGACATGCCAAAATTTTCTCTAAACTAGATCTTCGTGGGGCCTATAACTTAGTCCGTATTAGACCTGGGGATGAATGGAAGACTGCATTCAGGTCACGCTATGGACACTTTGAATATCTAGTTATGCCTTTTGGTCTGAGTACCGCCCCAGCCACTTTCCAACACTTGGTGAATGACATCTTCAGGGATCTCCTAGATACATTCGTGGTAATTTATTTGGATGATATTCTAATTTTTTCTAACTCCACAGAGGAACATCATGGACATGTGAGAATGGTCTTGGAACGTCTAAGACAAAATCATCTTTACATCAAACTTGAAAAGTGTGAATTCCATAGGACCGAAATTCAATTTCTGGGGTATGTACTGCCTACACAAGGAATTAGTATGGATGGAAGCAAAACCCAAGCCATCAAGGATTGGCCAAGTCCTAGAAATGTGAAGGAGGTACAGCGCTTCATCGGGTTTGCCAACTTCTATAGACGTTTCATTAGAAATTTCTCTGAGGTAGTGTCACCTATCACCCAACTTACCCGGAAAGAGTCTAGGTTCTCCTGGACTCCCCAAGCCCAGGAAGCATTTTCCCGTCTAAAAGATAAATTTACCACTGCACCTATCCTAGTACATCCCAACCCCGAGCTTGCCTTCATAATAGAGGTGGATGCTTCAGACTGTGCCGTTGGAGCTATACTCTCTCAGAGAACAGGTGAGAAGAATGTCTTGCATCCCTGTGCCTTCTTTTCCCAGCAGTTGTCTTCGGCTGAGAGGAACTACGAGTGGGCAATAGAGAGTTGTTGGCCATTATTGCCGCCTTCAAAGAATGGAGACACCTTCTTCAGGGAGCTGCACAGCAAATAGTCGTCCTGACAGATCATCGTAACTTTGAGTTTATCAGGTCGGCTAAGTGCCTGACTCCTCGCCAGGCTCGCTGGAATCTTTTCTTAAACCAATTTAATTTTATCATTTCTTATAGACCAGGATCGCGCAATGGAAAGGCTGATGCACTCTCTAGGATTTACTCAGCAGAGACACGTCCAATTACTCCTCCTAAGACTATTCTTCCTGACTCTAGATTCCTAGGAGTAATTCATAATCAAGACCTACTTAAGGACATCAAGGAAGCATACCATGCGGATTCCTTTTTGGCACAACCCCCAAGGGACGTAAGTCTTGTCTTTAAGAATTGTGTGTGGATTCAGGGACAACGCCTGTATATTCCTGAAACAGTCAGATTGAGAGTATTGCAACTCATTCACGATTCCAAGATAGCTGGGCATAGAGGAATTCTAAAGACACAGGAATTTCTCTCTCGTTTCTTTTGGTGGCCCACTTGCAGGAAGGATGTTTTAAACTATGTCACTTCATGTGAAGTCTGTGCAAGATGCAAAACACCTCGCTCCTCACCAACTGGTCTGTTACAGCCTCTTCCCACCCCGTCCCGCCCGTGGGGATCCATTTCTATGGACTTCATTGTGGAGTTACCAACCTCTCAAGGGAAGAACACCATTCTAGTGGTGGTTGACCGTCTAACAAAGGCAGCTCATTTTATCCCTTGTGTCGGCTTACCCACTGCAAAACAGACATCAGATTTGATGATTAAAGATGTGTTTCGCTTACATGGAGTACCGGATGAGGTTATTTCGGATCGAGGGGTGCAATTCACTTCTAGGTTTTGGCAAAATTTCTGTGCAGCATTGGACATTAAAGTAAACCTTTCTTCTGCTTTTCATCCCCAGACTAATGGACAGACCGAACGAACCAATCAAACCCTGGAGCAGTATCTCCGCTGCTTTATCTGCCACCTACAGGATGATTGGGTGGATCTACTTCCATTAGCTGAGTTCTCGTATAACAACTCTCAGAGTGCCTCCACTAAGCAGTCTCCTTTTTACTCTAATCTAGGTTATCATCCTAACATTCTACCACGATTTCCCATAGAAACGCCTTTACCAGCAGTGGCTGAAAGAATCACATCTTTACAGAAGAATATGGATCTTCTAAAGGAGAATCTGGAATCGGCTCAGGAAAGGTACAAGAAAGCAGCAGATAAATTTCGTAAACCTGCACCAGCTTTCAAGGTAGGAGACTTGGTCTGGCTGTCAACCAGAAATCTTAAGTTAAGGATTCCATCGTCTAAGTTGGGACATAAGTACATTGGACCCTATAAAATCAGTAAAATTATAAGTGCCGTTGCTTGTCGTCTTCAACTGCCCAGAACTATGAGAATTCACCCTGTCTTTCATGTATCCCTACTAAAGGCTGCGACACCCAATACGTTTCCTGGACTTTCTTCTCCTTGCCCTGACCCAGTGCTAGTCGATGGTCAGGAAGAATTTGTGGTGGAAAGGATTTTAGATTCCAGGTTGTATAGAAATCAGTTACAATATCTGATTAAATGGCAGGGCTACCCAGTGGAGGACAACTCATGGGAACCAGTCAATAACGTTAATGCTCCTCGCTTGCTCCGTCAGTTTCATCAGAGGTACCCACACAAGCCTGGCCTGAGGTCATCCGGAGGTTGTCCCTAAGGGGGGAGTAATGTAAGGTTCTGTGTACATGTTCCTGAAACTCAGTTTGTTCGTCAGCCATTTTACTTTCTGTCTTGCTGCAGCTATCTTGCCCTCAGTCAAAATGGAGTTTCCAGCTTGCATGTTCCCGCCCTGATTCTCTCCTTTTGCTTCTTAAGCAGCCACAGCTGAGCAATCAGTGCTTCAGAATCTAGCCTGCAGTGAACCTGTGACCTGACTCCTAAAGCCTTGGACCTTGTACTCCAGCTATTCCTACTGAGGAACTCTGAAGCACTTGTGGACTCTGAACCCTGCTCTTTGAAAGACCCACGTTTGCATGGACTTACGGTAACAGAGAAGAAGATCCTGAACCTGTTGTGGAGAGTGATTGCTGAGCTTAGATTACTCTGGCCTGCTGTGTCTCCTGCTTCTGTGTCTGCAAACTGTGTGACTATTTTTGCCAACTTGTATGAAGTAATACAAGACTTTCTATATCAAACCTGTGTCTCATGTATTTTCATCGCACCCAAGCACAAGACGCTATATGAACTGTACTACATACATTACAGTCTGATATCAGATGTAGGAAGAACCATCTCCCAATCCCTTTTCATTACAATGCAGCTGGGCACACCATAGCTCAGTTAAAATTTATGGTTTTGGAACAGGTATCACTAAATCGGAGAGGTGGCAATGTGATCAAGGCATTAAGGTACAGAGAAACATATTGGATACATTACCTACAGACCCTGGAACCTAGGGGTCTTAATAGGGATTACGATGTTTCTTGCTTATTTTGATAACACATATTTTCTTCAATAAACTGGAATTTTTTATATAGGATAAAAAAATTTCTTTCCATCATATACTGAGATCCAATATGCATCTTGACCCCTTTTATTACCATTTCTTATGTTACTGGATGTTAATTTTCAGATGTTATTCATTCAGTGCTAAATATACTCTTTATTTTCTCTTTTTAGGCTAATAATTAAATTTGCCTTCTTTGATACTCACCATCACATCGTTCCAGCGTTGCCACGTCCTCTATCTCTAAGTGGATCACTTTGCACTTCCTGCTTGCGTTCCAGAGAGCGTTCCAATGTCTCATGCCGCTCGGACACTGCTTATCATGACTCACTTCCGGTTTTCGGTCTACCATGTGTTCCATTTGCGTTTCACCAGCGCAGCACTCACTGAATATGTCACTTCCGGCTTCAATGAACGCCACCTATATCAGCTCACACGTGGGGTTAGAAACACAGCGCCATACTACTGAGCAAGTGTACTATATTGCTTTTCTGTTCCAGCGCTTTGACAACACACATGACTGATTTACTAATGGTAAGGATCACATCTTTCCTTTATTTCAGAAGCGGAGCACTTCTTTTTTCAGCATTATGAGACCGATACCACATTTTTAGCGTTATGATACTGATCGCTAGTTTCTTTAGCGTTATGATACTGATCGCTAGTTTTTTTTAGCGTTGTGATACGGATCGCTATTTCAGTAATTTTACCATTGCGGTTCTTTTTTATTTTATAGTTCTGCACCATACCGTTTCCACAATCTGGTAAGATACCAGTTTTCTGATTTGTTTATTATATCATATGTACTGCCAATTTCCTTTATATGGTGATATCACCCATTACTACAATATATACGTATCTATTTAGATGTAGATTCCTGCAAACCTTTGCTAGGATCCGGTTCACATGACCTGCTTTTTGTTGTAATATCGCTATACTGAGATTTATTTATTGTACTTTGTTCTATTATTATGTGTAATATACTACTACATGACTTGAATATATTTTGTTCTATTGAAAGACCATTTATGTTCATTTTTTGGAGTCTATATTTTGTCTGATTTCTGTATTATTTTGTATCCTTTTGTCTGAAGAAGGTTAGAGTGTTTGACCGAAACGTTACTATTACTATATTTTGTGGATGGTACTAAATAAATCACCCATAATTTTTTTCAGAAGCTGGTATTTGGCTGTAAATTACATTTGCAGAAAGTCATAGCAGTCAAGGGTGCTCAACTATTAATGATATGTATATATATGTATATAGATATCTCTATATATATACTAGCTATGAACCCGTTCTACGCCCGGGTGGCAAGCATTTTTTATAGATACATGGTTTCCCATCCTGGTATGTGCTGCCCCCCTCCTATCCTGGTATGCATGGCACCCCTCATCCCTATCCTGGTATGCATGGTACCCTTCATCCTTATCCTGGTATGTATGGTCCCCTCACCCCCACCCAATCCTGGTATGCATGGCACCCCATTCCTCATCCTGGTATGCATGGTCCCCTAACCCCCCAATCTTGGTATGCATGGTACCCCCTCATCCCTATCCTGGTATTCATAGTTCCCTCACCCCCAATCCTAGCTTGAATGGTCCCCTCCCCACCAATCCTGGAATGCATGGTCCCCTCACCCCCCAATCCTGGTATGCATGGTCCCTTCACCCCCCAATCCTGGTATGCATGGTCCCCCCTCATCCCTATCATAGAATGTATGGTACCCCATCACCCCCCAATCCTGGTATGCATGGTCCCATCACCCACAATTCTGGTATGCATGGTCCCCTCACCCCCCAATTCTGGTATGCATGGTCCCCCTCATCCCTATCGTAGGATGTATGGTACCCCCTCACCCCCCAATCCTGGTATGCATGGTCCCCTCACCCCCCAATTCTGATATGCATGGTCCCCTCACACCACATTTCTGGTATGCATGGTCCCCCTCATCCCTATCGTAGGATGCATGGTACCCCCTCACCCCCCAATCCTGGTATGCATGGTACCCCTCATCCCCTCATCCTGGTATGCATGGTCCTCTCACCCCCCATCCTGGTATGCATGGTCCTCTCACCTCCCTATCCTGGTATGCATGGTCCTCTCACCCCCTTATCCTGGTATGCATGGTCCCCTACACCCCCAATCCTGGTATGTATGGTCCTCTTACTGCCCTATTCTGGTATGCATGGCCCCTCATCCCCAATCCTGATATGCATGGTCCCCTCACCCTCAATTCTGATATGCATGGTTCCCTCACCCCCTATCCTGGTATGCATGGTCTCCTTACCCCCCTATCCTGGTATGCATGGTCCTCTCATCCCTATCCTGGTATGCATGGTCCCCTCACCTCCCAATCCTGGTAAGCATGGTCCCCTCACCCCCCAATCCTGGTATGCAAGGTTCCCTCATCCCAAATCCTGGTATACATGGCACCCCTTACCTCCCAATTCTGGTATGCATGGTCCCCTCATCCCCAATCCTGGTATGCATGGTACCCCCTCATCCCTATCGTAGAATGTATGGTACCCCCTCACCCCCCAATCTTGGTAGGCTTGGTCCCCTCATCCCAATCCTGGTATACATGGCACCCCTTCCCTCCCAATTCAGGTATGCATGGTCCTCTCATCCCCAGTTCCGGTAAGCATGGTCCTCTCATCCCCAATCCTGGTATGCATGATCCCCCTCATCCCTATTGTAGGATGTATTGTACCCCCTCACCCCCCAATCCTGGTATGCATGGTCCCCTCATCCCCAATCCTGGTATACATGGCACCCCTTACCTCCCAATTCTGGTATGCATGGTCCCCTCACCCCATATCCTGGTATGCATGGTCCCCTCACTCCCCAATTCTGGTTTGCATGGTCCTCTCACCCCCCATCCTGGTATGAATGGTCCTCTCACCCCCCTATCATGGTATGCATGGTCTCCTCACCCCCAATCCTGGTATGCATAGTCCTCTCACCCCCCCATCCAAGTATGCATGGTCCCCTCACCCCCCAATCCTGGTATGCATGGTCCTCTTACCCCCTATCATGGTATGCATGGTCCCCTCACCCCCAATCCTGATATGCATGGTCCCCTCACCCCCCATCATGGTGTGCATGGTCCCCTCACCCCCCAATCCTGATATGCATGGTCCCCTCACCTCCCTATCATAGTATGCATGGTCCCCTCACCCCCCCCCTATCCTGGTATGCATGGTCCCCTCACCCCCAATCCTGATATGCATGGTCCCCTCACCTGCCTATCCTGGTATGCATGATTGCCTCACCCCCCAATACTGGTATGCATGGTCCCCTCACCCCCCAATCCTGGTATGCATGGTCCCCTCACCCCACAGTCCTGGTATGCATGGTCCCCTCCCCCCAATTCTGGAATGCATGGTCCCCTCACCCCCCAAATCCTGGTATGCATGGTTCCCTCTCCCCCCCAATCCTGGTATGCATGGTCCCCTCACCCCCCAATCCTGGTATGCATTGTCCCCTTTCCCCCTAATCCTGTTATGCATGGTCCCCTCATCCCCAATCCTTGCATACATGGTACCCCTCATCCCCCAATCCTGGTATGCATGGTCCCCTCACCCCCAATCCTGATATGCATGGTCCCCTCACCCGCCTATCCTGGTATGCATGATTGCCTCACCCCCCAATACTGGTATGCATGGTCCCCTCACCCCCCAATCCTGGTATGCATGGTCCCCTCACCCCACAGTCTTGGTATGCATGGTCCCCTCCCCCCCAATTCTGGAATGCATGGTCCCCTCACCCCCCAAATCCTGGTATGCATGGTTCCCTCTCCCCCCCAATCCTGGTATGCATGGTCCCCTCACCCCCCCAATCCTGCTATGCATTGTCCCCTTTCCCCCTAATCCTGTTATGCATGGTCCCCTCATCCCCAATCCTTGCATACATGGTACCCCTCATCCCCCAATCCTGATATGCATGGTCCTCTCACCCCCCATCCTGGTATGCCTGGTCCTCTCACCTCCCTATTGTTAGAGCTAAATCAGCATTTCTTTTCAGAAGGCCTTGGTTTCTGTCAGACAAGTTGATGCATACCAGAAGTCGAGATAAGATGTTCCTTCTTTTGAGGCAATACACCCCCGCTTGCCTGAGATATGAAAAGGCATCCTGTACTGGGAGTCAAGGGGAAGAACGGAGTTTTTTTCAGTTAAAACCAGTATTCTATGTATTTAGTGATAAGTTGTGTAAACACCATATATGGTAATTCCGCTTCCTGCTTATGGGGTGTATATAAACCCCTTCGTTAGCAATAAAGAGTAGAGTTTTTGACGCATACTTTTGTCTGTGTCTTATTCTCTCTGGTACCACATTTCAAGGAGGAAAGGGTTAACGAGATAACAGTGACGACAGCCTGGCGCCCGAACAGGGACCTGAGTTAATCTACTCTGAGAAAGTCCGACCGATCCAGAGACGTGGGATGAACGGAGCTTTCTGTTGGTGATATACATACAGCGCTGAGGTAAGAATACTTATTATATTCTACCTAAAATCTATATCACTGTATAGTGGACTCCCTCCTCCCCGAGCGGTGGGCTTTCCAGGTAATTCACAGGTGTTCCTGGCTCAGGTCCCTTTGAACCAGTAGACCTTCAGATTAATTGTCAGTCCTGCTTTTCCTCCTTTGAAAAATGACAGTATGGATCCGATGATTGTGGTGTGGTTTTGTCTTGGTGTTGGTGTGATCGGATTGTTTATTTGGTTGGCGTACAAATCTTGGAAAGCGAGCAGTGGAATGGTTCAGAAACCTTTGTGGCCCATTGTCTAAGTGACGGAATTGTCTTGGTGACAGAGTCTTGGTGACAGAATTCCCTAAGTGACAGGAGAATCTCTTCTAGGTGAGGAGATACAAAAAATGGGGAACCAAAATGCCAAGGAAGGCATTACTGCCAGAGATTTAGTGGTACGCAGAAAGGGAAAGCAAGCGTTGGTAGGCATTGACAAAGTATTGTGTAAAGCAGGCATGAATGAAAATGGAGAATTGAACAGTGATAAATGGAAAAGGTTCTTTAACTCACATCATGGATGGTTGAGAGACAAAGGACTGTTGAAAACAGTGAACCTGTGGATGAGTGCGTGTGATTACTTAGAGGGAAAGACTGAAGAATTAGGAGACGGACTTTACAGACTGACAAAAACAGGGATGACTGATTTACCCTCCTGTTTGCCCCCTACATTACCTCCACCTCAGTATCAGACTTTCCCACAGACTTCCCACGAACCGAACTGTTGGGTCTGCCCCAGGTGTGGACAGCAGAATCCCCTGACGGTAGATGTCTGTGTAGGTTGCAGTGGACCCAGACTTCCCCCGGCCAATCTATTTCCAATGAGGACAGTAATGGTACCCCGGGTGCTGCGGGAGGCGAGGGGGGCAGACTAGCTCCAGGCGCCCCCCGGACAGCAGTGTTATACAGACCATGGAGCCCTTCAGAGCAGTTGGCTCTAATAACGCAACTCCCGGACCCTTCACAGTCACCAATGGGATTTGCTAGAATGTTAGCTACAATGCAGGATACGTATAAAGCAACTAGACAGGATCTGGAAGCACTTATAAAAGGGAAATTGGCAGATGAAGCCAGATACGATAGACTGATAGATGAGACATACAAGTGTTATGTTGGTAGGACCGGACCTGATAATGCAGAAGTCAATGACGCAGAAGCAGGGGTTCTGTTTACAGAAGCATTGAAAAAAGCATGTAAAGATAGACAGGCAGAGAAGGAGGTTACACTAGAAGACAGAGTTCAGGGAAAGGAAGAGGAGCCAAAAGATTATTTCTGGGCCCTAAGAAAAAACTTGGGTAGAAATGGGTTTTGTCCCAGAAAACAAGACTAGTGAGAGGGTACTGGCAAGTGCATATATGAATGGATTGAAAAAGGAAGTGGCAGAAAAGGTAAAAGTAAGTAGACCAGATTGGAGATCAGTTAAAGCAGAGGATCTAGCCAGAATAGCACAGGGGGCACAACATGATTTAGCGCAAGCAAAAAGAGGAGCAAGGTTACATGCTGTAGGTACTCGTCCTGCAAACAACAGGGAGGGGAGACGTGTGCCAGGAGATGGACAGAAATTGTGCTACGGATGCAGGAAACCAGGACATTTCAGGAGAGATTGCAGAACTAATCCATATCCAGCCTGTCCAACTAATCCATATCCAAATGACCCGCCTGCAAGAGGCCCCCAAGACCAATTAGGGCTGCTCCCATAGGATAATGGTAGCTTGCACATGAACCCCCTTGTCTCCTTACCCCCACTCCTAATTGCACAGTGCAGGTGAACCTACCAGGGGGACATGAGGTTGAGTTCCAAGTGGACACGGGGGCAGACAATTCAGTAATTACAGAAGAGGACTGGCCATTTGGGAAAAGTGATTTCTCCCACCATGTTATAGCGACTCCTTACAACTCTCCATCTATCCTGCTCCCCGTCACTAAAAAGATTCCCCTGCAAATTCAAGGAACCACTGTACACACACAGTTAATGGTATCACCACAGGGTCAATGTAATCTTTTAGGATGTGATGTATTGTCTCAATTGCAAGCACATATTGAGTATCATCCTGATGGGACTGTCACTATGACACCAGGATTGAAGCCGAGCACTCTTTGTAAAATCATGTCACTAGATGTTGCTTGTATAGAGGACACAAATTAATTTCCTTCAATGTTAGAAGGTGTGATACCGCATGATTTCTGGGCTTCAGATAAAACAGATGTGGGCAGATTAAGGGTGCAGCCAGTCATGGTCAAATTAAAGCCAGGTGCAATTCTGCCCCAACAGAGACAGTATCCTCTTAGTTCAGCTCAAGAGTCGGCTATAGCTCAGCAGGTACAGAAACTGGTAGCAAGTGGTGTTTTAGTTAAGACCCACTCCCCATGTAACACCCCTCTGTTCCCAGTTAAAAAGAAAACAGCACCGGGACAGCCAGCAGCGTACAGAATGGTCCATGATCTCCGGCTAGTGAACAAAGCTACAGAGCTCCTCACACCAGTTGTACCAAATCCACACACCCTTCTGCCTCAGATCCCGGCTAGTGCTCTTTGTTTTTCAGTGGTTGACTTGGCAAATGCATTTTTTAGCGTCCCATTGCACCCTGCTTTTACATTTCAAGGGAATCAGTATAAGTGGACAGTTTTGCCCCAGGGTGCCCAAAATTCACCCACTATGTATACTGCTAGTCTGCAAGAGATACTGGAAAAATGGAAAATGCCAAAAGTAGTTGTTCTGCAATATGTTGATGATTTACTGATTTGTGCCCCCTCCAGGAAACAGTGTCACACTGCAACAATATCACTCATGTTGTTTCTGTACCAAGCTGGATGTAAAGCGTCAAAGGATAAACTTCAATTTTGTAAATCTTCAGTTATCTTTTTGGGACATTGCATTACACCGGGGGCGTGACATCTGACCAGCGCTCGCAAAGAAGCTGTACAGAATTTTCCTATTCCTGTTAATGTTGCCGCTCTTAGGACATTTCTTGGACTGGTTTCCTACTGCAGACAGTGGATACATGCTGTATCAATCCTCATGCAGCCTCTCTATGACTGTATCACCATTGTGCCTTTTAAACTAACTCCTGAAGGTATAGACTGTTTTTATTCTCTCAAAAACAGGATTGTGGCAGCTCCAGCACTAGGAACCCCCAACTACGAACTACCATTCACCCTGTATCTCCACGAACAGCAGGGACACGCGGCAGGAGTATTGACTCAGTTACATGGTGACAATCAAAGGCCTGTAGCCTATTTCAGTGGAAGACTAGATGCAGTGGCTAGAGGTGCCCCGTCCTGTGTACGGGCAGTACATGCTGTAGGACTATTGCTCCACAAATCGTCAGACATTGTTCTTGATCACCCACTTACAGTACTTACACCTCATAATGTATACACCATACTGAACCAGGTGCAGCCGGCACATCTTTCAGCTGCACGTCACCTTGGATTACAATGTGCACTTTTAATGCCTCCAAATGTTTCTTTGCAGAGATGTACCACACTTAATCCTGCCACATTGTTACCTCTCTCGGATCTAAAGGAGGGGTCAGGTACGGTATTGTACAAAGAAGATCCAAGAGAGGAGATTCCTCATGATTGTGTTCAGCTTATGGCACAGGAAACAGCAGGCCTACCCACAGTGTTTGAAACTGAAAGACTTAATGCTGATTTTGAATTTTTTGTAGATGGATCTCGCCACCAAGATGACTCAGGTACCTTCCACACTGGGTATGCCATCGTCTCCCTGAATGCAGTAATCAAAGCAGAACCAATGCTCCCACATCAGTCGGCCCAGGAGGCTGAACTTAAGGCTCTGACTGAGGCCTGTAAGAAAGCTGAAGGTAGAATTGTTAACATCTACACAGATTCTAGATACGCATTTGGTATAGCTCATGATTTTGGTCCAATTTGGAAATCTAGAGGATTCCTGACGGCAGCAGGACATCCCATTAAAAATGCTGACGCAGTCCAGCAGTTAATTGATGCATTACAATTACCAAAAGAGGTAGCTGTCATAAAAGTTAAAGCACATACCAGACGCACTGATCAGGTGAGTAAAGGAAACGCAATGGCCGATGCAGCAGCAAAAACAGCAGCCAGTAGACCACTCCAAGGGGTAACGATGCACCAGCTAAGCGCTCCCAAAAATCCCTTTGTGTCGGAGGATGCCTTATCTCAGATGCAGGCTCAGGTGCACCAGGAGGAAGTAGAAAAGTGGGAAAAAGAAGGTGCATGTCTGAATGAAGCAAATGGGGTATGGAGAAGAGGGATGCGTCGATGCCTTCCAAGGGCGTTGTACCCTGCGGTCGCCCAGATGTTACATGGGCCAACCCACCAGTCCAAAACTGCTGTAATGAGCGTGATGCAGAAGCATTGGGTAGCACCAGGCTTTTCCACCTGTATAGAAGGTTTGATCCAGGGATGCATGGTATGTGCTACATATAATCAGGGAAGGGTAGTCAAGACACCACCCAAACATGCCCCTCGGCCCCTCTATCCTTTTAAGAGACTGCAGATTGATTATATTCAGCTGCCAAAATCAGGGTCATGGGAGTACGTGTTGGTCTGTATTGATTTATTTTCAGGATGGCCGGAGGCTTTCCCGATTGCCAAGGCTACGGCTGCGGCAACCGCAAAGAAGCTGCTTGTGGAGGTGGTGTGCAGGTATGGAGTACCAGATGTGATCGAAAGTGGCAGAGGTACACATTTCACAGGTGAAATAATGAATGAAGTCTTGACCGCTCTAGGAATTCAACAAGCTTTCCACACCCCATACCATCCACAAAACAGTGGGAAAGTAGAAAGACTAAATGGGACATTGAAACTAAAAATCCAAAAGGCCATGGCTGAAACAAGGAAATCTTGGCCTGAATGTTTACCATTAGCCCTATACTCAGTAAGGTACACTCCAAATAGGAAAACTGGACTTTCTCCGTATGAAGTACTATTTGGCAAAGTGCCTAGCTTAGGATGTTGCTTTCCCCAAGCACTGGAAATGAGTAACCATGTATTAAGCTCATATGTAAGGGATTTGCATAAATAACTTAAGAAAGTACATGATAATGTCTTCAGTTCTCTTCCAGATCCGAACCAGGATCCTGGGAGTCACAGCCTGCAGCCCGGAGACTGGGTAGTCATTAAAAGACACGTGAGAAAGAGTCTGGATCCGAGATTTGATGGACCTTTTCAAGTTCTACTGACGACAAGTACCGCAGTCAAGTTACAAGGCAAGGAAACTTGGATCCACGCATCGCATTGTAAGAAGATCCTTGGAGAGCCTCCAGAAGAGGAATGACGCTACTAATGACATTTGCTTGCATCCTTGCAGTAACGGATGCTTGGAACAGACTTAGCCGTGTAGATGGGGACAGCAAATAAATTTTTCAGTGCATTATTTATCTACCCTATGATAACTCAGACATGGATAAGTTGGTAGAATCCACAGATTACCTAGATGATCAAATATGGGATATTTTAGATATCATCAATGGGTCCCTTGCAGTACAGAACCAGTTAATTATTGTTACTAACCAACATACCCTCGTGTTAGATTACCTGACTGCAGCTCAAGGAGGGATGTGCCAGATTATCGGACCTGCATGTTGTCATTATATTGATAATTCTAGTGTTTTAACCCTTAAACATAAGCTAGAGGATGTCATAAAGTTAAGGAAACTATATGATGAGGCAAATCTGAAGAATCAAGATTCATGGTGGGCAAATACTTTCTCCTTTCTTAACCCCGCAAATTGGTTCAAAGGCATAGGGGGATGGCTGACTGAGATAATACGAGCTGGCCTACAGGTTTTATTGATATGTCTTGCTATCTATTTAGTTGTTAAAATCTGTTTGATGTGTATTAAACGATGTACTAGGACACAGAGGAGGTATGAAGATATGTATTGATCAAATGAAGGAACAAAAGGAGGGAATGTTAGAGCTAAATCAGCATTTCTTTTCAGAAGGCCTTGGTTTCTGTCAGACAAGTTGATGCATACCAGAAGTCGAGATAAGATGTTCCTTCTTTTGAGGCAATACACCCCCGCTTGCCTGAGATATGAAAAGGCATCCTGTACTGGGAGTCAAGGGAAGAACGGAGTTTTTTTCAGTTAAAACCAGTATTCTATGTATTTAGTGATAAGTTGTGTAAACACCATATATGGTAATTCCGCTTCCTGCTTATGGGTGTATATAAACCCCTTCGTTAGCAATAAAGAGTAAAGTTTTTGACGCATACTTTTGTCTGTGTCTTATTCTCTCTGGTACCACATTTCAAGGAGGAAAGGGTTAACGAGATAACAGTGACGACACTATCCTGGTATGAATGGTCCTCTCACCCCCTTATCCTGGTATGCATGGTCCCCTCACCCCCCAATCCTGGTATGCATGGTCCTCTTACCCCCTATTCTGGTATGAATGGTCCTCTCACCCCCTTATCCTGGTATGCTTGGTCTCCTCACCCCCCTATCCTGGTATGCATGGTCCTCTCAACCCTGTCCTGGTATGCATGGTCCCCTCACCCCCAATCCTGGTATGCATGGTCCCCTCACCCGCCAATCCTGGTATGCAAAGTTCTCTCATCCCCAATCCTGGTATACATGGCACCCCTTACCTCCCAATTCTGGTATGCATGGTCCCCTCATCCCCAATCCTGGTATGCATGGTCCCCCCTCATCCTTATCGTAGGATGTATGGTACCCCCTCACCCCCCAATCCTGGTAGTCATGGTCCCCTCACCCCCCAATCCTGGTATGCATGGTGTTATGATTTGGTAGCTGAGGAGAGCAGGCAAAAACGGCAATACACCAGAGAGGTTGGAATCTACTGGATTGCAGTACCCTGACTAACCACCACAACTAAAGGCAGCCGTGGAGCGTTCCTACGTTGGTCCTAGACGCCTCGTCACAGCCTGAGAGGTAACTACACCTAAAGATAGAAAGAGGAAAGCTATCTGCCCCGGAGCAGATCCCCAAAGAACAAAGGAAGCCCCCAAACATGTAATGGCGGTTAGACAAGAGGAAATACAGACACAGACAGAAAATAGTATGAGCAAACGTTGGGGCCCAATCTGCCTTGACAGAAAAGGATAGGAAGGACACTTACTGCAATCCAAAAAACCCTAAAAAATACCAACTCTCCTAATTGCAAAAACACTTGAGATCACACGACCTCTACCACCTAAATTAGTTCTCTGGTGTAACAAAACTAAGCTGCAGCCACAGAAAAAACTGGAAAAGGCAAATGAACAAATAACAGTGGCTCAGATAAACTGAGAGGAGCACAAGCCCCCGGAGGGGACCTGGCTGACCTCCACAGAAGTGCAGGAACAATGCAAAAAGCAAGCACAAAAATAAAAGCAGAAAATATCTTATCTGATAGCAGAAGATGCAGGCAAGACTCAGCAAGCTTCCAAGTGAACCAGGAACCACAGTTGAGACAAGAACAATTGATCACCGGCAACCATGATGGGAGGGAACCTCCCTTATATAAGACCAGTCTGTAACTCCTGATTGCCAATCCTCATTGAATGGTTCAGTACTGTTTGTAACCACCAGAGGGAGCTTCTGCTCAGAATTCATTTCTAACACATTCACGACAGCATGGTTCTCTTACCCCCTATCATGGTATGCATGGTCCCCTCACCCCCAATCCTGATATGCATGGTCCCCTCACCCCCCTATCATGGTATGCATGGTCCCCTCACCTCCAATACTGAAATGCATGGTCCCCTCACCCCCCTATCCTGGTATGCAAGGTCCTCTCACCCCCCTATCCTGGTATGCATGGTCCCCTCACCCCCTATCCTGGTATGCATGATCGCTTCACCCCCAATCCTGGTATGCATGGTCCCCTCACCCCCCAATCCTGGTATGCATGGTTCCCACAGTCCTGGTATGCATGGTCCCTCAACCCCCAATTCTGGAATGCATGGTCCACTCACCCCCCAATCCTGGTATGCATGGTCCCCTCACCCCCCCAATCCTGGTATGCATTGTCCCCTCACCCCCCAATTCTGGAATGCATGGTCCCCTCACCCCCCAATTCTGGAATGCATGGTCCCCTCACCCCCAATCCTGGTATGCATGGTCCCCTCACCCCCCAATCCTGGTATGCATGGTCCCCTCATCCCCAATCCTGGTATACATGGCACCCCTTACCTCCCAATCCTGGTGTGCATGGTCCCCTCATCCCCAATCCTGGTTTGCATGTCCCCATCACCACCCAATCCTGGCATGCATGGTCCCCTCACCCCCCAATTCTGGTATGCATGGTCCCCCCTTATCCTTATCATAGGATGTATGGTACCCCCTCACCTCCCAATCCTGGTATGCATGGTCCCCTCATCCCCAATTCTGGTATACATGGCATCCCTTACCTCCCAATTCAGGTATGCATGGTCCCCTCATCCCCCAATCCTGGTATGCATGGCCCCCTCACACCCAAATCCTGGTATGCATGGCCCCCTCACCCCCCTATCCTGATATGCATGGCCCCTTCACCTCTCCAGTCCTGATATGCGCTGGTCCCCTCACCCCCTATCCTGGTATGCATGGTCCCCTCTCCCCCCTATCCTGGTATGAATGGTCTCCTCACCCCCAATCCTGATATGCATGGTCCCCTCACCCCCCTATCCTGGTATGTATGGTCCCCCTCACTGCAAATGTGTCTTCAGTAAAATGGCGCCGGATAGCGCTATGCGCATGCGCGATTCCGACACGCACTCCTGGTCTGCGAGAAGAGAAGCGCTGCGGCAACGCTTCTCCCGGTCAGGTATGTATGTAAGTAT
The DNA here is from genome assembly GCA_033576555.1 of Oophaga sylvatica. Taxonomy (NCBI): domain Eukaryota; kingdom Metazoa; phylum Chordata; class Amphibia; order Anura; family Dendrobatidae; genus Oophaga; species Oophaga sylvatica. The sequence continues at coordinate 145,755,056 of JARQOD010000001.1, forward strand.
GGCGCCGGAGATCGCGGTAAGCATCCAGTGTCTATGCGTACAGTGATCTCCGGTGCCATACACAATACTCACCGCTGGATTCCGTCTTCTGTCTGGAGCAAGACTGTGCAGGTGCGTCGCGCTTGCGCAGTCTTTAAAGGCTTCAGACAGAGTGACGCTCCCAGCGTTATATTATAGATATCTATACACATACACAGAGATATGAACACCATACATTATCTCTTACATAACTATTACTAGGCATTGTTGATAATTATTGGTGACACATACACTGGAGAAAAAAAGTATTTAGTCAGCCACCAATTGTGCAAGATCTCCCACTTAAAAAGATGAGAGAGGCCTGTAATTGACATCATACTGTAGGTAGACATAACTATATGAGTCAAAATGAGAAAACAAATCCAGAAAATCAGCTTTTCTGATTTGGCAAGATTTATTTTGCAAATTATGGTGGAAAATAAGTATTTGGTCATTAGCAAAAGTACATCTCAATATTTTGTTATACAGTTATATGAAAAGTTTGGGCACCCCTATTAATCTTAAGCTTAATGTTTTATAAAAATTGGTGTTTTTGCAACAGCTATTTCAATTTGATATATCTAATAACTATTGGACACAGTAATATTTCTGCCTTGAAATGAGGTTTATTGTACTAAATGAACATGTGCAATCTGCATCCAAACAAAATTTGACAGGTGCATAAGTATGGGCACCCTTATCATTTTCTTGTTTTAAATACTCCTACCTACTTTTTACTGACTTACTAAAGAACTTTTTTTGGTTTTGTAACCTCATTGAGCTTTGAACTTCATAGCCAGGTGTATGCAATCATGAGAAAAGCTACTTACAGTGGCCACTTGCAAGTTGTTCTCCTGTTTGAATCTCCTCTGAAGAGTGGCATCATGGGCTCCTCAAAACAACTGTCAAATGATCTGAAAACAAAGATTATTCAACATAGTTGTTCAGGGGAAGGATACAAAAAGCTGTCTCAGAGATTTAACCTGTCAGTTTCCACTGTGAGGAACATAGTAAGGAAATGGAAGAACACAGGGACAGTTCTTGTTAAGGCCAGAAGTGGCAGGCCAAGAAAAACATCAGAAAGGCAGAGAAGAAGAATGGTGAGATCAGTCAAGGACAATCCTCAGACCACCTCCAGAGAGCTGCAGCATCAACTTGTTGCAGATGGTGTCACTGTGCATCGGTCAACTATACAACGCACTTTGCACAAGGAGAAGCTGTATGGGAGAGTGATGTGAAAGAAGCCGTTTCTGCAAGCACGCCACAGAGTCGGCTGAGGTATGCAAAAGCACATTTGGAGAAGCCAATTTCTTTTTGGAAGAAGGTCCTGTGGACTGATGAAACCAAGATTGAGTTGTTTGGTCATACAAAAAGGTGTTATGCATGGCATCAAAAAAACACAGCATTCCAAGAAAAACATTTGCTACCCACAGTAAAATTTGGTGGAGGTTCCATCATGCTTTGGGGCAGTGTGGCCAATGCTGGCACTGGGAATCTTGTTAAAGTTGAGGGACGCATGGATTCCACTGAGTATCAGCAGATTCTTGACAATAATGTTCAAGAATCAGTGACAAAGTTGAAGTTACGCAGGGGATGGATATTTCAGCAAGACAATAATCCAAAACACAGCTCCAAATCTACTCAGGCATTCATGCAGAGGAACATTTACAATGTTCTGGAATGGCCATCCCAGTCCCCAGACCTGAATATCATTGAACATCTGTGGGATCATTTGAAGAGGGCTGTCCATGCTCGGCGACCATCAAACTTAACTGAACTGGAATTGTTTTGTAAAGAGGAATGGTCAAAAATACCTTCATCCAGGATCCAGGAACTCATTAAAAGCTACAGGAATCGACTAGAGGCTGTTATTTTTGCAAAAGGAAGATCTACTAAATATTAATGTCACTTTTCTGGTGAGGTGCCCATACTCATGCAATTGTCAAATTTTGTTTGGATGCAGATTGCACATTTTCTGTTAGTACAATAAACCTCATTTCAAGGCAGAAACATTACTGTGTCCAATAGTTATTAGATATATCAAACTGAAATAGCTGTTGCAAAAACACCAATTTTTATAAAACATTAAGCTTAAGATTAATAGGGGTGCCCAAACTTTTTCATATAACTGTATATCCTTTGTTGGCAATAACAGAGGTCAAATGTTTTCTATATGTCTTCACAAGGTTGCCACACACTGTTGGTGGAATGTTGGCCCATTCCTCCATGCATATCTCCTCTAGAGCAGTGATGTTTTGAGTCTGTCGCTGGGCAACATGGACTTTCAAATCCCTCCAAAGGTTTTCTATGGGGTTGAGATCTGAAGACTGGCTAGGCCACTCCAGGACCTTCATATGCTTCTTACGAAGCCACTCCTTTGTTGCCCTGACAGTGTGCTTGGGATCGTTATCATGCTGAAAGACCCATCCACGTTTCATCTTCAATGCCCTTGCTGATGGAAGGAGGTTTGAACTGAAAAGTTCATGATGCATGGCCCCATTCATTCTTTCATGTACACAAATCAGTTATCCTGGTCCATTTGCAGAGAAACAGCCCCAAAGCATGATGGTGCCACCCCCATGCTTCGCAATAGGTATGGTGTTCTTTGGATGCAACTCAGCATTCTGTTTTGTTACTACCAAACAGTTCTACTTTGGTTTCATCAGACCATATGACATTCTCCCAATACTCTTCTGGATAATCCAAATGCCCTTTATCAAACTTCAGATGGGCCCGGACATGTACTGGCTTAAGCAGGGGGACACGTCTGGCACTGCAGGATCTGAGTCCCTGACGACGTAATGTGTTACTGATGGTAGCCTTTGTTACGGTGGTCCCAGTTCTATGCAGGTCATTCACTAGGTCCCCCCATGTGGTTCTGGGATTTTTGCTCACCGATCTTGTGATCATTTTGACCCCACGGGGTGAGATCTTGTGTGGAGCCCCAGATCGAGGGAGATTATCAGTGGTCTTGTATGTCTTCCATTTTCTTATTATTGCTCCCACAGTTGATTTCATCACACCAAGCTGCTTGCCTATTGCCGATTCATTCTTCCCAGCCTGGTGCTGGGCTACAATTTTGTTTCTGGTGTCCTTCGACAGCTCTTTGGTCTTCACCATAGTGGAGTTTGGAGTGTGACTGTTTGAGGTTGTGGACAGGTGTCTTTTATACTGATAACAAGTTCAAACAGGTGCTATTACTACAGGAAATGAGTGGAGGACAGAAGAGCCTCTTAAAGAAGTTACAGGTCTGTGAGAGCCAGAAATCTTGAATATTTTTAGGTGACCAAATACTTATTTTCCACCATATTTTGCAAAATAAATCTTGCCAAATCATACAGGGTGAATTTCTGGATTTGTTTTCTCATTTTGACTCTCAAATTTGTGGTCTACCTATGATGTCAATTACAGGCCTCTCTCATTTTTTTAAGTGGGAGAACTTGCACAATTGGTGGCTGATTAAATACTTTTTTCCCCACTGTACAGGATCTTTCCATCTGACCTGCATTTCATTAATATTACACACCTCGATCTTTGTGCACATCTATGACAGATTTTCACACTTGTGTAGCTAATTGATATTTTTCTGTTTGACATACTTTGTTTGGCACAGAGAATACTTTCTTTCTTTGGCTTTGCTCACAAAAAGAGGCTATAGAACATAATCATGCTTTGATGTATTTCCAAGTTAATTACACAGACAACATGGCTAGTCGAGTAAACACTACTTCTCTTTCATCTTGTCCCTGTCAGCTCTCTCTTATTAAGATTCCCACAACATTTTGTATCCCTATTTGCAGTATATCTATCTAAAAAGATTTAAAACAATACTTAGAAGCTGCAGACTTACATCATATTACAAGTCAGTCCCTTGTAAACGTGACAGTATTTACATAAAATTGGACAGCTTTTACTATTGTGATTATGTACTAAGTGTGATGACATAAAACACTGGCGCTCAGGATTACATTTAGACATTTTATGACAGGTGTCTGGGCAATATACACATTTTCTAAACAGGAAAATTGCATTTATAGTTCATTAAAAAACTTCACATACTTATAATATACAGTACATACCAAAAGTTTGGACACACCTTCTCATTTAAAGATTTTTCTGTATTTTCATGACAATGAAAATTGTAAATTCACACTGAAGGCATCAAAACTATGAATTAACACATGTGGAATTATATACTTAACAAAAAAGTGTGTAACAACTGAAATTATGTCTTATATTCTAGGTTCTTCAAAGTAGCCACCTTTTGCTTTGATGACTGTTTTGCACACTGTTGGCATTCTCTTGATGAGCTTCAAGAGGTAGTCACCGGATATGGTCTTCCAACAATCTTGAAGGAGTTCCCAGAGATGCTTAGCACTTGTTGGCCCTTTTGCCTTCACTCTGTGGTCCAGCTCACCCCAAACCATCTCGATTGGGTTCAGGTCAGGTGACTGTGGAGGCCAGGTCATCTGGCGTAGCACCCCATCACTCTCCTTCTTGGTAAAATAGCCCTTACACAGCCTGGAGGTGTGTTTGGGGTCATTGTCCTGTTGAAAAATAAATGATGGTCCAACTAAACGCAAACCGGATGGAATAGCATGCCACTGCAAGTTTCTGTGGTAGCCATGCTGGTTCAGTATGCCTTCAATTTTGAATAAATCCCCAACAGTGTCACCAGCAAAGCACCCCCACACCATCACACCTCCTCCTCCATGCTTCACCGTGGGAACCAGGCATGTAGAGTCCATCCGTTCACCTTTTCTGCGTCGCACAATGACACGGTGGTTGGGACCAAAGATCTCAAATTTGGACTAATCAGACCAAAGCACAGATTTCCACTGGTCTAATGTCCATTCCTTGTGTTCTTTAGCCCAAACAAGTCTCTTCTGCTTGTTGCCTGTCCTTAGCAGTGATTTCCTAGCAGCTATTTTACCATGAAGGCCTGCTGCACAAAGTCTCCTCTTAACAGTTGTTGTAGAGATGTGTCTGCTGCTAGAACTCTGTGTGGCATTGACCTGGTCTCTAATCTGAGCTGCTGTAAACCTGCGATTTCTGAGGCTGGTGACTCGGATAAACTTATCCTCAGAAGCAGAGGTGACTCTTGGTCTTCCTTTCCTGGGGCGGTCCTCATGTGAGCCAGTTTCTTTTTAGCGCTTGATGGTTTTTGCAACAGCACTTGGGGACACTTTCAAAATTTTCCCAATTTTTCGGACTGACTGACCTTCATTTCTTAACGTAATGATGGCCAATCGTTTTTCTTTACTTAGCTGCTTTTTTCTTGCCATAATACAAAATCTAACAGTCTATTCAGTAGGACTATCAGCTGTGTATCCACCAGACTTCTGCACAACACAACTGATGGTCCCAACCCCATTTATAAGGCAAGAAATCACACTTATTAAACCTGACAGGGCACACCTGTGAAGTGAAAACCATTTCCGGTGTCTACCTCTTGAAGCTCATCAAGAGAATGCCAACAGTGTGCAAAGCAGTCATCAAAGCAAAAGGTAGCTACTTTGAAAAACCTACAATATAAGACATAATTTCAGTTGTTTCACACTTTTTTGTTAAGTATATAATTCCACATGTGTTAATTCATAGTTTTGATGCCTTCAGTGTGAATGTACAATTTTCATAGTCATGAAAATACAGAAAAATCTTTAACTGAGGTGTGTCCAAAATTTTGGTCTGTACTGTACATGAAGCCAAACTACAGAACTTTTCATTTAAAACAGAGACCTCAGATATAATATCAGAAAAGAAATGTCAGCAAACTGAATTTTACTAAGTTTACTTTTTATTATAAGGTAAGATATGGCACAATTTCTTGTGTTTAAAGAGAATCTGTCAGCAGGTTTTTGCTACCTCATCTGATGACAGCATAATGTAGGAAAAGAGACCCCGATTCCAGCAATGTAGCACTTAGTTTACTGGGTGCAGCATTTGCGACACAATCAGAGTTTTTAGATGTAGCATGAAGCAGAGCTCAGAAAGCTAACCTAGCCCTCACCAGGCTCTCTATGTACATTGTCTATTAACAGTGAACTGTTTATTACAGGAGGGGGCGTGGTTAGTCTAGCACTTGCGTGAGCTATGGTCTGGGTAGTGATAATCTCCTGGTTAAAACACCTTAATTGTAAGCAAGCAGCACACTGTCTAATAAGTGACACATCACTAAAATTTGTGTTTCAGCCTCTATCTCCTGCTGTTTTCAAATTACATAGCAAAACCCTGGTGACATATTCCCTTTAATAAATTTGGTGCACTTTAAGACTTCCGCAGAGGTAGGTGCAAAAGTCAATTTATGCACTTACATTTTTGATGCAATTTACAATATAGAGTATGCAGCATAGACATAACTATGAAATTAAAATCACCTATTTGCAATTTTACAAGGGTTATCCAGTCAAAATATATTTCAGCTAATTTCCTGCTCTAAATCACATACAAAGCTTTCAAATATGCTTTTTTTATTTTCAAATGTCTGTCAATATCCCAAAAACTGGTCCTGAGATTGGCAGCTCCACTTTCTGCTTGTAATTAACACAGAACAGAGCTTTCTGTGTCTGGACATCATCATTTATGTGTGTGAAGGGGGCCGACTGATTCCTCATTTAAATAGTTAAGAATCCATTTTTCTAGTAATACATTAGTTTTGACAAAAAAGGAGGCTAGTTTATACACTGCTCAAAAAAATAAAGGGAACACTTAAACAACAGAATATAACTACAAGTAAACGTCTGTGAAATTAAACTGTCCACTTAGGAAGCAACACTGATTGACAAACAGTTTCACATGCTGTTGTGCAAATAGAATAGACAACAGATGGAAATTATTGGCAATTATCAAGACACACTCAATAAAGGAGTGGTTCTGCAGGTGGGGACCACAGACCACATCTCAGTACGAATGCTTTCTGGCTGATGTTTTGGTCACTTTTGAATGTTGGTTGTGCTTTCACACTCATGTTAGCATGAGATGGACTTTACAACCCACACAAGTGGCTCAGGTAGTGCAGCTCATCCAGGATGGCACATCAATGTGAGCTTCGGCAAGAAGGTTTGCTGTGTCTGTCAGCGTAGTGTCCAGAGGCTGGAGGTGCTACAAGGAGACAGGCCAGTACACCAGGAGACGTGGTGGGGGCCGTAGGAGGGCAACAACTCAGCAGCCGGACTGCTACCTCCGCCTTTGTGCAAGGAGGAACAGGAGGAGCACTGCCAGAGCCCTGCAAAATGACCTCCAGCAAGCCACAAATGTGCATGCGTCTGCACAAACAGTTAGAAACTGACTCCATGAGGATGGTCTGAGCACCCGATGTCCACAGATGGGGGTTGTGCTCACAGTCCAACACCATGCAGGACGCTTGGCATTTGCCACAGAACACCAGGATTAGCAAATTCGCCACTGGCGCCCTGTGCTCTTTACAGATAAAGCAGGTTCACACTGAGCACATGTGACAGATGTGACAGAGTATGGAGATGCCGTGGAGAGTGATCTACTGCCTGCAAAATTCTTCAGCATGACCAGTTTGGCAGTGGGTCTGTAATGGTGTGGGATGGCATTTCTTTGGAGGGCCGCACAGCCTTCCATGTGCTCGCCAGAGGTAGCCTTACTGTCATTAGGTACCGAGATGAGATCCTCAGACCCCTTGGACCCCTTGTGAGACCATATGCTGGTGCGGTTGGCCCTGGGTTCCTCCTAATGCAGTACAATGCCAGACCTCATGTGACTGGAGTGTGTCAGCTGTTCCTGCAAGATGAAGGCATTGAAGCTATGGACTGGCCCGCCAGATACCCAGACATGAATCCGATTGAGCACATCTGGGACATCATGTCTCGCTCCATCCACCAACGTCACATTGCACCACAGACTGTCCAGGAGTTGGTGGATGCTTTAGTCCAGGTCTGGGAGGAGATCCCTCAGGAGACCATCTGCCGATTCATCAGGAGCATGGACAGGCATTGTTAAGTAGGGAGGCCATACAGGCACATGGAGACCACACACTACTGAGCATCAGTTTGACTTGTTTTAAGGACATTACATTCCACTTTAATTTTGGGTGTGATTCCAAATCCAGGCCTCCATTGGTTAATAAATTTTATTTCCATTGATGATTTTTGTGTGATTTTGTTGTAAGCACATTCAACTTTGTACAGAGCAAAGTATTCAATGAGAATATTTCATTCATTCAGATCTAGGATGTGTTATTTGAGTGCTCCCTTTATTTTTTTAAGCAGTGTATATTGAAATGAGCAATATGCAAGCTCCCTTACACACAATGATCATGTGCCGACAAAGAAAATACTATTTTGTTCAAGACCATAGTCAGATATGGAGCTGCTTGGACCCAAGACCAAGGATTTTATTGAAAATTAAAAATATAGTTAGTAAGTTGCATTTATAATGGTAGCAATATAACTTTATATATATATATATATATATATATATATTTTAAGTAAACATTTAGAATAGAATCATGTGAAAGTACAGTAGATCCCACAGAAGCCATAGACATTCAATTATGGCTCTGTACAACTCAGAGGTAGTATGTAACCAATGATGCTGCCCTGTTTGAAAATGTTTAAAATGTTTTACTATATATATAACTTTTGCATAATTAACAGAACATAAATTGAAAATAAGTTAACAAAACTTGGGATATAGAAAAAATGGGAAGAGACAGTTATGGTGTTTGCTCATACAGATATCAGCCAAGTGAGTACTCTGATCATATCATTTTTATTCAGATTTTCCAACTTCCAAGCTGTATAAACTTGAATGCATATTGGATGAAGCAGATCAGGTGATGTGTATTTGTGTAATGAGGGAGGGTGCGTCCTAAGAATACAACACTCTTTATGAAGGTGTGCAGATTTATTAGACAGCTTATTTTCCTAAGGAAAATGGGACCAAAAATATTTTTACTTACTCTGAAAAGTCAAAAATTGTTAAAAGTCTAACAGTGTGATTCAGTACTCTTGATATTGCTGAGATATTATGGTGTGATATCTTACAACCATCAAACAGTCAACAGGGTCGCAAGAAAAACATTTTGAGAAAAAACAACGCACATTAATTGATAAAGCTTTGAGAAGAATCAAATGTGAAATGGCCAGGAACCTATTATCCTCCAGTTCTGTTTTATTCCAGAACTGTATTCTCCCTGGAGTGACCAGAAGTACAGTGATCAACAACATGGCCAAGGTAAGGAAGAGTGTAACCCGACCACAACTGAACAAGACATACAAGTTGGAACATCAAGACCAAACCAAGAAATATCTGATGAAAGATTTAACAAATGAATTATGGACAGATGAAATGAGAGTGACTCTTGACAGGCAAGAGGGATGGGCCGGTGGCTGGATCAGTAAAGGGCACAGTCCTACACTGTGAGGCCGGCGTCACACTGGCGAGTGTGATGTGAGTAAGTCGCACGACTTTCTCGCATCAACACCCGGCATGGCCACCCGCTCTCGGACCCGAGTGTGCGGCTGCATGTATTTCTATGCAGCTGCACACTCGGGTCCAAGAGCGGGCGGCCGTGCCGGGTGTTGATGCGAGAAAGTCGTGCGACTTATTCGCATCAAACTCTCCAGTGTGACGCCGGCCTGACTCAGATTTCAGCATGATATATGTAGGGTTCTGTCATGAGCCGGTTTTATTAAAGATGAGCTAGTTAAACCTTTTCGGGTTGAAGATGTGTTCAAAATAAACTTCCAAACCCACTTCCAGTTTTTAGAAGGCACTTTTATCAAGCAGTGATACAGGAAAAAGTCTGCATCTTACAAGAAAAGCATAATTTTTATGTAGGATATTGCTCCATTATACAGTCAGGGCTGAAAGTGTTGGCACCCTTGAAATTGTTCCAGAAAGTGAAGTACTTCTCACAGAAAATGATTGCAATAGCACATGTTTTGTTAAACACGTTTTTTCCTTTGTGTGTATGGGAATAATATCAGTAATGGAATATTCAATGAATTCCAATAATCCCAATAAATAAAATAAAAGGGGTCAGCATAAACATGGATTTAAAACTTAACATTTAATTATATAATGATAAAATGGTCCATACAGGACCTGAATACACATAAAGACGGCTGCAAAATAAATTAGATATAAATATAAACAGCGGGAGTATTATGTCACTCCAGAGACATATTCAGCTCAAAATTAGAGCAATCCAGATTATAATGTATGCACAAATAGGACCTAATATCTCAAAGCCTTATATGTATACAGGTATATCTCAGAGCTGGCTAAAGGGTATTGCCGGTTTCTGAGCCGAGACCAGCAGGTACGTATGTGTTATGTATAGTTACGGGTAGAATCCACCTAGTCGGTGCAGCTTCGCTTCATACACTTGAGCGAGGATACACCCATTGGATGATCATGCCCAATGGACAGCTGCGTCACTAGACGGGAGCATGGCCTCATGCAATACAAAGAAAAGTAAACAGTTTCTGGCCGGGAGTTTGCATAACGCATATTTACCTGCCGGTCCAGGCTCAGAAATCGGGGAATCTCTGCAGCGCACTGTGTATGCGCGGGGGGGATTTATAAGTCTGCAGTCACACAGAGTGACTGCAGACTTATCAATTTATCAACCCCTTTAACATATGGACTCACTGCAGAAAATTATAATTCAATAGTGGCATATGGATTTCGAAAATTACAATTCAATATTAGCACATGAACACGCAATTCAGAAAATTCCAATGTATTATTAGCAGATGAACACACAATGCAGAAAATTCCAATTCATTATTAGCACATGAACATACAATGCATAAAATCCTAATTCAATATTGGCATGTGAACTCAGACTGCATATTGGCACATAGACCAACTTTCCTCTGTTTCCTCATTTTATGGGGCCCTTGGTCTTTTGTATGATGATTGTAACTAGGTAGCATTCATGGAAGGCAAGTTGATTGCCATATGCCAGCGCCGATGTGCTATTGAGAGTTGGTCTACAGACTACAAATGAAATGACCAGGCCCTTCTCCACCAGTTCCATACTGGACTATTGGACCATACCAAAGATTCCCTTGTTCACTTTCCTGCGCATGACTCTCTTGACGCTACCATATCCCTAGCAATATAGCTAGATAGACGCTGATGGGAATACAGACAAGAAGACCAGACTAACTCTGTGCCCTTATCTAAAATTCAGACCACACCAACACCTTTAAAGGATTGGGGTTAATCAGTCTCAGCAACCACAGAGGGTCAGCCAGAGTTGTTCCTTTGTTTCTATTGGGGCAAGGTGTGATTGTCTGCTAAAAATATGAAGATCAATGTTCACTACCCAAAGTTGTAAGCCAGGTTTATTGGTCCATATCAGATTAATGAGATTATTAACCCTGTGGCCTTTCATTTATAATTTCCTCCTTTATTTAAGATATCTAATGTATTTTCATAAAATCCCTGCTTAAGACATATTGTTCTCATGTTCACTCTGTCAGAGATCCTGCCCCACTTATCAGAACTGAAGACAACCTAGAATATGTGGTACAAAAAATCTTGGATTCTCATGTTGTGAGAACGTCCTGACACTTTCTCGTACACTGAAAAGGTTATGGGATAAGATTTTCACAAATAACTTCAGGGCCAATTGCCTGATCATGAAATTCCACTGGTCATTTTTTGAAAAGCCTGGGTTTAAGGATCCAAAGGACCCTCTTGAAAGGAATGCTACTGTAACACCCATGGCAGAACCCATTCCAGCTACCACTGATTTTGTCACTACTAATGAATCAGCAGAGTTTATACTTTAACAGAAACCAGGGACTGACAGCAGGAGGTATAAATACTGACTGCAGGAGGTCCTGCCCCTGGCTTCAGCTGAACAATTAATTATTGAGGTTCCCGAATTAAATAAAAAGCTGAGGAGATAAGATAGCTCAAAAATACGGTCTTATCCAGTAATAATTATCAAAGATGGTAGAAAATATATGCTGACACGATCCCAGGTAGTGTGGCTGCTGCAGATCCACAGGTAATTTCACCCAAAAAACATAAAAAAATGGGAAGTTCGTGGTTTACTCCACTCTGCCAGCTGATGAAGAAATGTCAAATGCCAGACGATGTAAAATAACCTTTTATTTATTTTTCTATGTTGATATGTTTTATGTTTCCTGAAGAAGTGGGTTACACTGATAGAAAAATACAAACAAAATGTTATTTTACATTATTTGGTACTTGACGTTTCTTCATCAGCTGGTAGCCTGGATATAGAGCATGAACTTTCCATTTTTTCTATGAGGCTCCAGAATAGCACACAACGGAAGCTGACTACAAAAGAATGAACATAAATAGCACTAGGGTTTAATATATACGCATGTATAGTGGGTACATTTTCTGTACCCACTCTTTTTTTCACTCTTTGTTTCATTGCAGCTATTTGGTAAATTCAAAAAGTTCATTTGTTCTCATTAATGTACACTCTGCACCCCATCTTTACTGAAAAAAAACCCAGAAATGTAGAAAGTTTTGCAAATTTATTAAAAAAGGAAAACTGAAATATCAGATGGTCATAAGTATTCATACACTTTGCTCAGACACTCATATTTAAGTCCCGTGCTGTCCATTTCTTTGTGATCCTCCTTGAGGTGGTTCTACTCCTTCATTGGAGTTCAGGTGTGTTTAATTAAACTGATAGGACTTGATTTGTAAAGGTACACACCTGTCTATATAAGACCTCACAGCTCACAGTGCATGTCAGACCAAATGAGAATCATGAGGTCAAAGGAACTGGCCAAGGAGCTCAGAGACATAATTGTGAATCGCCAAGATCCGTTGAAGCGTTCCAGTGTTATAAGCTCATAAAGGGAGAGTGGTCAGAATTGTAAAAATTGGCCTGGTCATTAACGTGCAAACCACCCTCGGGTGTAAAGGGGTTAAGAACAGTGTTTTTTTCATAGTTATTAATATCGTTTTTCATATATTTTTTTTTATTATTCTACACTAAGATGTTAATCTTTATATTTGTGCAATATAATTTGTTACATCAGAACACGTGATATGGGATTTCATCATAAACTAGCGACTTTGTCCTTTCTTTAGCCATGATGCTGAAACACATAACTTTGCTAATATTTTTGTGCGTGTGGTCTAAGATTTTGATGGACTTTTAAACATGATGGATGATCAATATATAAGTTTTCAATCTACGATTTCCCTAGCTGCGCAATGGATTTCCTTTTTACTAAGATTGCTCTAAGTGCCACTCTGACACATCCATGAGTGGGAATGATCTAAGAGAATGGGCACCATTTACCACTAAACTGACTCTCTTGCCTTTTTTCCAACAGCTCATTAATTTCGTGCCATTAACTAACACATTTTATTTTAAAACAACAGTTTAAGGTATTTTTCAGTAAACTACTTACAAAAGGGTTGAATATGTGCAATCTGCAAAGAACAAATGTTTAAATTGCCTGTCATTAAACCAAAAATATTCAGATCTACCCCAAGCTGCTGTAACTTAAAATAAGTACATGAAAATCTGTCCTTAGGGAAACTATTTATGTCATAGTTATGTAATGTAATATTTTTGGAGCTAGCCTAGTGAGTATAACACCAATATAGTAATTTGCAGAATGATTATATTCTATTTATGAAACTTCTTTTATAATGGCAAGAAATAGCAGAATGTTTCTTGATCCAGAACAAAGATATATATTTTAAGTACCCTTAAGCCATCATTATAAATTTACATTTTTTTTTATAACTGGGACAGCTGTATAAATGTAATTTACATAAAAAAAATAAGTCCAGTTCTGAACTATAACTATACATGCCTATAGAAAAAACAAACATGCCTATACAAATTTGATGTATGTAATTATTACGTTATGGGCAAAACTCTTGATGCATAAACTTAGGCTCTGATTCATCAAGACCAGTGATTTTCTCCCCACTGTTGACGAGAGGTGTGCTGGAGTAACATCCGCCTGATTCATAAAAAGGTGCACCATGCCAGAAATGTTATACCAGTCGCTGACTCGTGTAAGATGTATGGCATAATTAACTCCACAGCTCATCATGAATAAGACAAACCGTGGTGTCATCCCACCGCCAAACCTTAATCATGCCCCTGCTAGACCAAATTTTGCCTATTCTGGCAAAGCTGGGAAAAACGTAGTGAAAAAGTCAAACATCGCTAAATTTTGGTGCAACTGAGTTCCTCCAAAATTTTGTGAGTTTTCAATGCAATTTATCCCAGAATACTGTTAACATTGATTTGATGAATTGGGGTCTTAGGGTATGTGCAAATTACTTCTTTTTCAGGTGGGTCCACTCCAAATCTTTCTAGAAAAAGAATGAACATATGTATTTTTATGTAAAAATTACTTGCTGTTCATATGTTAAGTCTATTGAGCTTCATGTTTCCAAAGTCGTCGGTTTAAAGTAGAGAGTTGACCATTCTTTAGACATTTTCCACTCTGAAGACTTTGAAGACTGTCTATATGTTACAATACAAGGCAAGGGCTAGAAAGGCACTAATAGATACCTATGTGAAAAAGATATCAAAAGCTCAGCAAACTACAAAAAAAAAAGAATCTTACTTTTGAAAAACTTAGTTTGTTCACACGGAAAAGATGTAGTGTCTACGTCTAAATATCTAAATATGTCCATAGAATCAATTAGAAGCTACTGTAAAAATGTGTTCAATTGGAATTTGTCGGGGAGGGGTGTATATAACTATATGTGTGTGTATATGTACACATATACAGTATATACAGCTCTGGCAAAAATTAAGAGACCACTGCAAAATTTTCAGTTTGTCTGATTTTTCTCTTTATAGGTATATTTTTGAGTAAAATGTAAATTGCTCTTTTATTCTATAAAGTACTGACAACATGTCTCCGAATTTCCAAGCAATAAATTTTGTATTTATGTTCAGAAAATGAGAAATGGTCAAAATAACAAAAAAATGCAGTGCTTGCAGACCTCAAATAATGCTAAGAAAACAAGTTCATGATCATTTAGAAACAACAACACTAATATTTTAACTCAGGAAGAGTTCAGAAATCAATATTTTGTGGAATAACCATGATTTTTATTCACAGCTTTCATGCATCTTGGCATGCTTTCCACCAGTCTTTCACACTGCTTTTGGGTGACCTTATGCCACTCCTGGTACAAATATTAAAGCAGTTCTTCTTTGTTTGATGACTTGTGACTATCTATCTTCCTCTTGATTACACTCCAGAGGTTTTCAATGGGCTTCAGGTCTGGAGATTGGGCTGATCAGGACAGGGATTTGATGTGGTGGTCCTTCATCCACACATTGACTGACCTAGCTGTGTGGCATGGTGCATTGTCCTGCTGGAAAAACCAGTCTTCAGAGTTGGGCAACATTGCCTGAGCATAAGGAACCAACTGTTTTTCGAGGATAACCTTGTATGCGGCTTGATTCATATGTCTTTCGCAAAGATTAACCTGCCCAATTCCAGCCTTGCTGAAGCATTCCCAGATCATCACCGATCCTCCACCAAATTTCACAGTGGGCGCAAGACACTGTGGCTTGTACACCTCTCCAGGTCTCCGTCTAACCATTAGATGACCAGGTGTTGGGCAAAGCTGAAAATTAGACTCATCGGAGAAGATTACCTTACTCCAGTCCTCTATGGTCCAATCCTTATGGTCTTTGGCAAACTTCAGCCTGGCTCTCCTTTGCTTCTCATTGATGAAAGGCTTTTTTTCTAAATTTACATGACTTGAGTCCTGCCTCTAGGAGCCTGTTACGAACTGTTCTTGCTGTGCACTTCACCCCAGCTGCCATTCCTTTTGTAGGTCACTTGATGTCATCCTGCTGTTGCTGAGGGACATTTGAATAAGATGATGGTCATCCTGGTCAGTGGAGAGGCGTTTTCGCCCTCTGCCGGTCTGTAGCTTTGTTGTCCCCAATGTCTGCTGCTTGACCTTGTAATGGACTGCCGTCTTAGAAATTTTAAGTATGGAGGCAACATGTCGCTCACTGTATCCCTCTGCTAGTAAAGCCAGAATTGAGGCCTTCTTTTCCTCATTCAATACTGTTCTTTTCAACTCCTTTGGCATGGTTAAAAGTTATTTTTTCATTGCTATTACTTTTGGGATATTACTAGCACTTGTTTTGCCATCCAGCTTGTCCTATTGCAAGAGGATTGTGAACACCACAGTAGTGTTTTTTATACTTTCCGATGTTAAACAAGATTTGGTTCAGGTGATCACCTAATCAGAAGCACATTAAGTAGAATGAGGTGTACTCTGGTTGTAATTCAACTGACACTGGAATGAAATGGCTGTCAGACATGTAGAGAAGCTGATTTGTATAAAAATGAGCAGTGGTCTCTTAATTTTTGCCAGAGCTGTATATGTATATATATCTGTATACATATATATATATACCTATATATATGTATATGCCCGTGTGTATATATAGATTTATATATATATATATATATATATATATATATAGAGAGAGAGATTTTAATCAATATCTCAGTTTCATAGAACATTTTTTAACCCATAACATCAAAGTAAGGTTAATAATAAAACTTTTGTTTAAAAAAATCTTCAGTTCTACTCAAATTAGTTGATGCAAATATGAATATATCCAACATCAAAAACTACTACCTCTTGTATTTTAAACAACAGAGAAAACCAACAGTATAAATTGCCAGTAAAAACACTTGAGTTTGTTGTTTAATAATTATAAAAGTAACAAGGAGTAAATGTTAAACAAATTTGCTGCTAACCAAGCAAGGACATCATACCACATGTGGCCACAGAGTACATATAAAACGTGATTAGAGCAGGGCCAGTAGTGCAAGACAAGTACAGGAGATAAAGTGTTCCCAGTAGCGCAGCAAATCAGGCAGAGAAATTATCAGTAGGCACTTACATGAGTAGATGGTATGTTTGTATGGCATCCCCGCCACTCCAACACACGGTTCGCTTCTTCATTTTGTATGACCTTCATGATTTGTAAGGACAGCTCCAAGTCAACTAGGTATGAGATGAACAAGTAGGTGACATATTGCAACATCTATTCTCATGTCCATTCTTCAAGAATGACCCTTTTTAGAATCGGGATGCTGGATTGAGTGATGCTCAAGTTGTCTCTTCAGAATTCCCCATAGGTGTTTCAGTTGGGTTCAGATCAGGAGACATATTTGTGTTTTGGATCATTGCCATGTTGGAAAGTGCATGTGTACCAAGGGCACAGAGTAATGGCGGCATCTTCTCTTTAAATATATAGCGGTACATCTTTGACTGTATGATACCATCAATGAAATGTAGCACTCTGAGGCGAGTAGCAGTCATGCAGCCCCACATAAAGGCACTACCACCACCATATTTCACTGTAGGCATCTGGCATTTTTTTTATTCATTTTTTATAGTATATTTTTTCATAAATGGAAGGCTGTGCATGAAGAATGTAGGTGTATGGCATACAATTGCATATATTAGTGGTCATATGAATCAAACTTAATATTGTAGACTATGTTCACATGAATTTTGGTGCAAATAGTATATTCTGTGTATGCACCAGGTAGGTCTAAAAATTTGTAATTTTAATGCACAATTTTTACTTTATATCTTGTGCATGTAAATGGTTACTTAGTTCAAGGTCTTTTCATTGTCACATTTAGTCCCATAGAGAAAGTTACATATTCCGGGAGCCTCCTTGTCTAGGCATTTACAACTCCCAATTTTTGTCTTTTCCTTACATTTTAAAATGTCCCATTTCTACTATTCGTCATATATTCTACAACATTTTGTCCACCCCTTGCTTTGTATCTATATATTGATATTCTCTGCTGCGTACAGCATCCTATATACAATCAATGTGCTCAAGAGAATTAGGCAGTGATGTTGGATTCTCTTTGAATTAGAAATGCATAAAGCATATATGAGAAAAGCTGGAAGTATAAAGGAGATGAATCATTGTAAAGAATACAATTTTTTCTATCAATTTTTATTATAATTTTTTTATGTGAAATCAAAAAGTGAATGTTAGACTAACAGAGCTATTAGATAACTACAAATCCAAGCAGCAGTAGTCAGTCACGGTAGTATTTAAAATGTGATAAGAATGAAGAAAAATGACTACTGCCTGGACCTGAACAGAAAATCAATAGCTATATCTGTACTTCTTGGTCCCAATAAGTGGCGTCATTCCAATGTTAGTCTGATTGTGAGATGCAGAAACAGCTCACATTTCTCAGCTTGTCATCCTATTATCTTGCAAAAAAATGGTTAAATGAAACATTCAATTGCTTTCATTTTCTTTCCAATTTCATTGCTAATAATCCTGGGAAGACGGAGCATCGCAGCTACTGCTGACTTATCTCAGATACAATCTATTATGTGTAACTTACTAACGGAAAAAAAACATTTTCAAACAATAGCTGTAATTAAAAGGACGGATATTACTCTTAATTTAGGATTCCCTAGACAGGTTTTCCATTTGAAAGCCAAAGTTTTTGTATAAATATTTTTTCCAACAGTTCAATATATGCATTTCTGCCCTTCTACCTGTTGACTGCTGTCTCTTGGTACTGGGGTGTAATTTAAACTTTCCAAATTGGCTGTAAACAAAGACAGCGATCTCAGAGAAAAATAGTTCAACGCTGTGTAGTCTCATGACACATTAACTGTGATAGGCACTACTGGCAGGGTGCTAATTACCCCAGTGATGTGATCCATTTTCTAAATGACGAGAGCTTCAATAATTCACCCGTAGTGTCTGCTAAAAATGTTATGTCTCACAACAGAGCTCCAGCAAATCAAAAAATAATCTTGTTTTGACTGGTTGACATTCAGATGCTTTCTATTCATGATAAAAAATAAATGTATTGTTCTTACTCAAGGCAGTTTAGATTATAAAAATGGCAGATGTATAATGTGCCTGCATTTGATTGTTTGTAGTACTGAGGCAATGCCCAGAAGAGAGTAGCACAGATGCCAGATTTTTAATGAAAATGAGCTCTACTTGTGTTCTATTAATGGGGTCTCTCGGATATGCAACAACGTTCCCTACAGTCAAAATGATAGAATCTTGTAAAATAATGAATTAAGAATGCGCAGTTTGTTTTCCTCATAGATACTCCGCTGACATAGTCTACTCGATTTTATTACTTCTGAGACTTTAATTGAATAAGAGAAAAATGTAAAATTATTTACATTATTGAAGGCAGGGAAGGATATGTCAATTATTTCAAGCAATTTTACAATTTGACTTCTGAATCACTGAATTCTTACATTAATTTTTTAAGGTCTATAATATAGATGGGAACATTGATTCGCAAGACTCCACACAATTGGCCAGGTCAGTAAGTTGTGACCGCTGGACAGGAAGCCTGCAAATCTCCTTACCTCCTGACATTCCCAGCTTTTTAATTAACAGGCCGGAAAATTAAAAGCAGAGCTTGGAATGCTGGGTGGTAAGGAGATTTGCAGGCCTCTCATTCAGCTGTCACAGATTACTGACCTAGCTGATGAATCTGAGGCCTGAAAAATTATTCGCTCATCTCCAATCAATGATGGTTTACACCATTATTTTCAAACCACAAATGATCAATCATTTGCTAAATCATGGCTGAAAATTTGCTCTGACTTCCTTTCACATGATCTGAACATCGGGCAGGGAGGAAGCTCCTTCTTACCACATAAGGCCGGCGTCACACTGGCGACAAAATCGGACAACTGCAATGCGATGAAATATCGCATTGCAGTCGGACCTATGTTAATCTATGGAGCAGCTCCCAGTATCAGATTTTTTGTGGTCCGTTTTAAACGTCCAAGTGCAATCGCAGCATGCTGCGATTGTCACCGATTGTGGGTCGACTATCGCCAATGCAAGTCTATGGGAGCGATGAAAAATCGGATTACAAACGGACCGCACGTGTGACTTGCGATTAAATCGCACCAGTGTCCTTTACAAAAGCCGGTAATTCATCCCCGGCTATACTGTAAAATCAAACTGACAGCTTTAATAAATAATAGAATCAATACATATACACACATAGAGTACATATATATATATATATATATATATATATATATATATGTCATTGTGACATATATATACATATATTTATAGTTCATACACTTCTACATACTGTAATAGCCGCTAATTCAATTGCCGGCTTTTGTGAATTTCCAGAACCCGACATGAAATGACACATGGTTTACATACAGTTAACCATGTCATTTCATGTATTTTGATATATGGTTTTCACTAACAATTACATGAGTGTATGTGTGTGAAATTTCACACATGTAGGGGTTAATTAAAGGTTAATTAAAGGTGTAAATTCGTTGAAAAAAAATGCGTGGGCTCCCGCTGTATTTTCTCCACCAGACAGACAAAGCCAGCGAGTGGGGGCAGATAATAATAGCCTAGGGAGGGTGCATTTATTTTGTGCCCCCCCTGGCTACTAACATCTGCCCCCAGACACCCCAGAAAAGGCAAATCTATAATTAGATTCGCCCTTTCTGGCACTTTGCCCGTGTATTCCCATTGCCCTGTAGCGGTGGTGAATGGGTTAATAAGGGGTTAAAGCCACCTTGCAATTGAAAGGTCACTTTAAGCCAGGTTAATAATTGAGAGCTATCAATTAGACAACTAAACCCACAACGTTAGCAAAGTCGAAATCCATCAGGTTCAGGGCTGCTCCTGAATCTACAAAAGCCTGAGCGGAAAATGTGGACAAGGAGCAGATCAAGGTAACAGTCAAGAGAAATTTAGACTGTACATTGCCCAAAACAAATGAGCGCTAAAAATGTCTTCCCCGTTTAGGGCAGACGGAAATAGTATGAGAAGCATCCCCACAATAAAAGCACAACTTATTACGCTTCCGAAATTCTCGACGCTGAGCCCCAGAATCACCCCCATCACACTGCATGGGCTCAGGGGCCTGTTCAAAAGGTAACACCACCTCTCGCATAGTTTTACGTTCACGCAGGCATCGGTCAATTTGAATAGCTAATGACATAGAATCGTTGAGCCCCGAGGGGACAGGAAATCCCACCATAACATCTTTTACGGTCTCTGCCAGCCCTTTCTGAAAAAGAGCTGCGAGGGCATCATCGTTCTGTTTAGTAAGGACTGCCCATTTTCGGAATTTCTGACAATATAACTCTGCTGTTTCCTGACCCTGGTTCAATGCCAGCAAGGTTTTCTCAGCTTGATCAATAACATTAGGTTTGTCGTACAATAATCCCAGAGCTTGAAAAAACATATCAACATTAGCCAACACAGGATCTCCAGGTGTCAGGGAAAAGGCCCAGTCCTGAGGGTTGCTGCGCAACAGGGAGATGACAATTTGAACCTGCTGCGCTGCGTTCCCCGAGGACTTAGGTTTCAAGGCAAAAAACAATTTACAATTATTCTTAAAGTTCAAAAATCTAGACCATCCCCAGAAAATAAATCAGGCAGAGGAATCCTAGGTTCCATATCAGAAAACTGAGTGAGATAGGCAGAAATTCACCGAACTTCAGTAGCGAGCACGACCAGACAACTGCACAATCTCCATTGAAGAAGAAAGAAAATCCTCTGAAACTTTTTTTTGTTACTATTCTTTCCTTCTTTTGAGTACCCTAGGATTACGGTTAGGCCGGTGATTCTGTTATGATATGTTAGCCGAGGTGGACAGTAACAAAAATAGCCAAGGCAGCCAGTCACCCAGAGAGGGGAAAGCTAACTGCCCCGAAGTAGCGCCCCAAAGGAATAGGTGGCCCCCACACATGTATTGGCAGTTAGACAAGATGAAATTCAAACGCAGGCAGAAAATAGAGTAAGCAAACTTTGGGGCCCAAAACTGTCTAGATAGGACAAGACAGAAAAGAACACTTTCTGCAATCCAGCAAAACCCTAGGAAAAATTCCAACACTTCTGATTCCAAAAAATACTGAGACCACACGATCTCCCCCCGCTAGATCAGAACTCTGGTGAGAACAGGTAGCTAGCCAGCAGCCACTGAAATAACAGGGATTGAACAAATAAACCGAGGTAAATGAGAAACAGAGACCAGCGCAGGCCCTAACAGGGGTACCCGGCTGACCTCACTCAGAAGGCAGAAAAACAACAGAAAACAAGACCACAGAAACAAGCAGAAAATAGCTTATCTGAAATTGCAGGAGACCGCAGCAAGCTGACTTCCAAACTGGACCAGGAAGAGACAACTAATCACTGGTGAGGATCATGGGAAAGTTACTCCCTTAAATCTCCCCAGTCATTACTCCCAGATTGCCAATCGTCCGCAGCTGGATCCTCAGCTGAAGGGCCTCTGTCAGTCAAGGCAGCTTCATTAATATCAGCAGCCACCAGAGGGAGCCCCAACTCAGAATCCAGAACATTCACAACAGTGCAGTATATATGGCGTATAATATTTGTCTGCTGAAAAAAATTGCCAGGAATACTAGAACACACAAATTTGCCCACCTTACTTGGATTTGTTACTGGTTCAGAGCAATATAGCGATTCTATTTCTCTTGCTTTTATATTTTGATGCACAACTAGGGCAGTATAAATGGTGTACTGTATAATATTTGTCTGCTGAAAAAAATTGGCAGGAATACTAGAACACACAAATTTGCCCACCTCACATGGACTTGTTACACTTTAGCATCAATATAGCGATACTATTAAGATCCAACCAAGTCTGGCTGCATGCTTTTGATCCACAATGCCATGTAATATTTCACTGCTGAAAAAACTTTACCATAGCTGGAAAATTTGAACACCTGAAATGGGCTGGTCACACTGCAGGAGCAATATACTGATGCTACTTGGATCCAACTAAGTCTGGATATATGTTTTTGACTCACAACTGCGGCAATGGTGTATAATATTTCCCTGCTCAGAATGATTTGCAGAATTGAGAGCAAAAAAATATTATTAGATCTGAAAAGGGCTTCTGGTATGACTTGCAGCAGAAAGGAAGTGCAATTAGCCCTATCTGATCCTACACAATCTCTCTCTAAGTGCTGCTAACAGCAGTATTAATATTGATTATATTTAGCCCTAATAAGGGATGTTATTGTGGTTAAAATATAACTGTAGTGTAATTCCTGCCTGTTTCCGGGTTGCAGTGTGCTGAGCATAGCGTCATGAGTAGGTGAATGCTGCTGGGCTGGAGGGTATCTGTTACCTGACAAGTTCCCTTTAACACGAGAAGAAGTACATCTGTGTCTGAGCAAATCAAATATTGATAAATGCCCATACCAGATTGTGTTCATTCACGGATATTAAGAAAATTGAGCCCAATAATTGACAGACCAATGTATCTCATCTTCTCAGACTCTCTCTTTAACAGTGCAATAAAACAAAAAAAGAAAGAGACAAAAACAGTTCAATTTAAAAATTAACTCCTTTTAATAAAGGGCATTTTAAAAACCCCAACATGTATATACTGTACCTGTACACTGAAAAATGACAGAAGTGGATAATATGGAACACAGGTGAAAACAGCACGAGACCCCAATGAAAATATGTAAAACATGGATGGGAGACCCCTCAAGATAACCACAATTACTGTTAAAGTGCTAGTACCTACTGTATGTAAATCATGACTGAAAATCATGTGCTCTCAATGAGTCGACCACCAGGGCAGTGGGGTACTCGGCACCGAGCCCGTTCACTTCTATGGGGGATGTCACGGTAGCTGCAGCTCAGTCCGTGGCCCTGGGGCTCACCTTAAATGTGGGATATTTACAGGGGATTAAAGTGTTTGTAGAATGTTCGTGACGCCACCTGTGGTTCCTGGTCAGGGTGACCAGCGCTGCTGTATAGGTCCACTGAAGGGTTGGTATTAGGCAGCAAGGTGTTAAGCCTTCCACAGGAAAGGCTGGGGACCTTCAGGGTAGTTAAGCTGTGTAGGGGTGCAGGATAGAGGAGGGGAGTTCGTCCGTAGGAGTAATAATGTGAACACACACACAAAAGTCTCTTTCTGTACCTTTACTGATGGAATTGCAGGCACATCCCGGGATACTGGCAGGGTGAAGGATGCACGTCCAGTTCTTCCCACTGAGTAGGTGTAGGGCCTCCTTACTCCTGTAATGTGAGTCTCTGACCTGTATGAAACGAGGCCTAACTCTGTCTTCAACTTTACACCCGGCTGACTTTGTGTAGGGTCTTCTATTGGAAAGAACACAGTCTCTAATGGTTGGCCGACCAGACTCCTGTCTTCCTGACCCAGTTACGTATCAACACTGTGGGCCCCTGTGACTTGTAGTCCCGCAGGGTCTCCGGTATCTCCTGCTAGTCGTGAAGGATCCAGCAAGTTCGGACCTGGTGTCCGGTTAATCAGAGTAGAGGTAAGCTATCAATGCTATTTCCACCTCTGTCACTCTCTTCTTATCCACTCGCCTTTCGTCCTACTCGACCCTCACACTATCACACACTAGCAGATGGTGGCTGCTTCTTCTCTTTCTTCACCGCTCTCAAAGCGTCGGCACGCTTGCTCACTGAACTGAACTCAGTTAACTCAGTTCTGACTAGGCTGGAGTGGCTTTCTTCCCACTTGTACTAGCCTCCACATGTTTGAACTAAGCTTCAAGCTGCAGAGTTCAGGTTCCTTCTTAAACAGTTGAACTCTCTCTCTCTCTGAGCTCTGCTCCGTGTGCTAGACTGCTCACACTCTCTCTCCAAGAGAACTAATCTCTAAAAAACTCTTCCTCTGTGTATTCACCATCCTTATATACACTCAAAAGGCTCCCTCTGGTGGCTCTAGGGATTGGTGAAGATGTGTGTATGCATTTAGGATCCTCTAGTGGTCATTACCTTTGGTGCATCCTTCTGGGAAGTAAGAATCCAGGCACAGCTGGGCTCTACATCAATACATCATTAAAATCAACAGAATTCCTTGATCATCATTAGTAAAAAACAAAGTCATATGAGACACGGATAGCGAACTCCAATTATAAGACAGCCAATAGGGTTAAATCAAATGAAGGGGATTTTACTCATAGTCTCCACGCACAAGGCTAGGTGCTGGCAGCCCTGATGTGTGTTTCGTAGAAATTGTAGAAATTGCAAAAATTTCTACATTTCTGTTTTTTTTCCGTCAAGATGGGGTGCAGAGTGTACATTAATGAGAAAAGAATGATCTTTTTTGAATTTACCAAATGGCTGCAATGAAGCAAAGAGTGAAAAATTTAAAGGGGTATGAATACTTTCCGTACCCACTCCCACTGTAAATTAGTGGGGAAGCAGAAGGCATTATGGAACATGTGGCACATTACTCATCTCAGTCACAGCAGGAAGATGTCACCTATAACAGCAACACTTAGTTTGAGTGAGTGGCTGCACAGAGTGTTCTCCGTTATCACAAGTGACTAAGAGGGACAACTTTCATACCTTTTTTTTTGTTTGCTTAAAGAAAATGAAACGCTTGTCAGTACATTTAAAAATTATCAGTTTTGATGTTTGTGATTATTTTTTTTCAGATGTTTAAAATATGTTTCTGAAGAATAGATGATATGACATACTTATAACATATCTTGTTTACATGCATTACATGTCATTGATTTTAGTCATTGAGCTTTTCACAAAGTAATTTTTTTCTAGTACTTTGTTCCAGATTTATGCACATTAAATATTTTAAAATGTCATCAAAGGCTTTTTTACAAGTGTTTACCTATTAGAGGATTTGGGATAACTTATTGATCGCTGGTAGTAGTAGCTCCAGCAGTCTGACACACAGCAGTCAATAAGTTGACACATATACAGTATCTATAGAGGAAAACTTTATCAGTTGGTACAAATGGAGCGCCCACCAGGGCCGTGAAATCCTCCATAACGGGCCGGGCAATTCTAAAAGGGATGGTCACGGTGGGAGTGACCCAGTCCGTGGTCCCGAGCGTCCATGGAAGATATGTATAAAATAATAAAGCTGTTTGTGGTGGATTAAGGGGAAAATGTTCGTGACGCCACCTGTGGTGTTTGGTCAAAGTGACCAACGCTGTGGTACAGGTCCTCTGGGATTGGTGGTGGCACAGCAAAGTTATTTCAGCTCTCCACAGGCACAGCTTTGTCCCAGGGCAGATGTTATGAGGTGGAAGGATGGTGCTTTTTAATGGGACCAGTAAACTCCCAGGCATATTGGGGTACACCACTCCAGGACTCCTTTCTTATGTTCCTACTCTGGCCGTCTCCCTGCGCTGGCTACCGCCTCTCCAGCCTCACAACTTCACACACACAGGGTTCCAAGCCGGCAGCCTCGGATCTTGTCGGATGACGTACTTGATCCTATCCGGCTACCTTTTTGGCGAATGTGTGTGGATGTGGCTGTGGCACATACAGTTACCCTCCGGTTTGCTAGTTGAGTCTTGTAGTCCTCCACTAGTCTTGGGGCCAGTTCCCTTACTGCAACCTGGTCCTTCCACCCAACTCTGGTCAGGCTGGATTCGGGCACCACGGGTGGGTTTCTCACTTCCCGTGCCCCTAGGACACCTTCTACTCGCTCCAGGAGCTTCCCTCTGCTCCTCACACGACCTCCCTGTTTCTCCATCTCTCTCCAACTGACTCTTTCCAGAACAATCTCCTCATCTCAGCACTAACTGACTCTTTCCAGAGCAATCTCCTTACCTCAGCACTAACTCCTCCCACCAACTGTCATTCCTTAAGCTCCACCCCTTCTATACTTACTCCGACCACACCCTCTACCTAGTTACCCTCCAGCCTGGGATGAGGCCATCCTCCCATAAGTTACGCCCAAGTGCCCTGACTGAAGTGGTGTTGGATGCTGGTGTTAGAGTCCTGGGTAGTGTCCCCTCCTTACCTGAGAGTGGGATACCACACCTTTGGCTGAGGTGTAGTACCTCTGTGGCGACTGGACCCTCAGGGGCTCCACACAAACCCTTTATAATAATACAAAACAATTTAATTGACTTGATAAAACGTTTGAAGGAAAGATTGAGAAACATAAAACAAATTTGCAAGTTTTTTAAATCCCAAAAATGAGAACATTACAAGATCTTAGCAATTTTTAAAAGAAAATCTGAAAAAAAATTAAATTAATTTTCTCAAAGTAGAATTTGATTAACAGTAATGACCTTTAAAACAAACAAAGAAATGTCAATAAATCCTAACAATATGAAAAATAGAGATCAAATGTACTATTTGAGTTGTATTTTGAGAAAAAAAAAGGACCTGGCAAATTTAAACAATTTGCAATTCGATTCATGTGAGGATAGCAGTGTAGCCTTGTAGTGTCCAAACAACTTTATTTGGACCCGCAGAAGCGCTGGGATAGGTGCAAAACGGCTGTTGTCCTCCTTCACTTTTCTGCTCTCCCTGCATGCTAAAGGATTGTCCAGCCACACAGAATAAAGGACATTATCCTTTTTTAAGAAGCAGTGGTGACTTGAGTGCTGTTTCTTTTTTTTAATATTATTCTTTTAACTGAAAGCCTGAGACTGTTGGGAGGAATAAAGTTAATTTCCTAACCGACAGCAGAGCTCTCATTACGGGCATCAGGCAGCTTCAGAACACTATTGTCCTGCAAACTAACCCCATATGTGTAAGTTAATAGTAGTTTTTTTATATTACAGGTTCACTTTAAGTAATTTTACATATTTCAAATAAGTATAGGCTGTTGCCTTTAAACTGTATTAGATGATCTTTGTTAGCAGTCTGTGATGCTAATTGCTTTTGTCCAGTCCTTAATCAGATTTCTTCTTACCATCTTCAGATTAAAATGGAATCAGTAGGAAATCACTCAGTAATCAATCCATGATAGGATCTATGTCATCTTTTATAATTCTCTTGTCTATGGGTAAGCTTAGAATTGCTTCAATTACTCCTGCTGCATCATTTCTGATTATTTTACATGATGTGACTTCAGGTGATGTCACACCAAGTACAAATTTCTAATTTTCTTCTTCAAATACATGTGGCTCTATATTTCCTTAACTGTCAGTCTGTTTTAAACTATAAAACACAGAATTTCTTTTTTCTGTCAAGTTTTCATACAAACCTTTATGTCATACTTTGACCCTATTCATTATCATAGATTAATGTTTTTCCAACGTTTTTGCCTTATTCATAAGTAAATATTTGCAAAATGTAAAGCGAATGTATTCCATTTCCACCTAAAGTGATTTTATGTATACATGTGCATTAGAATATCATCAAAAGTTATTTATTTCAGTTCTTTGATACAAAAAGTGAAACATATATTATGCAGAGTCATTACAAAGAGAGTGATCTATTTCAAGTGTTTATTTCTGTTAATGTTGATGATTATGGCTTACAGTCAATGAAAACCCAAAAGTCATTATCTCAGTAAATTAGAATAATTAACAAAAAACACCTGAAAAGGCTTCCTAAGTGTTTAAAAAGGTCCCTTAGTCTGTTTCAGTAGGCTCCACAATCATGGGGAAGACTGCTGACTTGACAGATGTCCAGAAGGCAGTCATTGACTCACTCCACAAGGAGGGTATGCCACAAAAGGTCATTGTTAAAGAAGCTGGATGTTCACAGAGTGCTGTATCCAAGCATATTAATGGAAAGTTGAGTGGAAGGAAAAAGTGTAGTAGAAGAAGGTGCACAAGCAACCGGGATAATCGCAGCCTTGAAAGGATTGTTAAGAAAACGCCATTCAAAAATTTGGGGGAGATTCACAAGGAATGGACTGCTGCTGGAGTCATTGCTTCAAGAGCCACCACACACAGACGTATCCAGGACATGGACTACAAGTGTCACATTCCTTGTGTCAAGTCACTCATGACCAATAGATAACGCCAGAAGCGTCTTACCTGGGCCAAGGAGAAAAAGAACTGGACTGTTGCTCAGTAGTCCAAGGTGTTGTTTTGAGATGAAAGTAAATTTTGCATTTCATTTGTAAATCATGGTCCCAGAGTCTGGAGGAAGAGTGTGAAGTTTCCACAATCACTGATGGTTTGGGGAGCCATGTCATCTGCTGCTACTGTGTTTTAACAAGACCAAAATCAGCACAGCCATTTACCAGGTAATTTTACAGCACTTCTTGCTTCCCTCTGCCAACAAGCTTTTTGGAGATGGATATTTCATTCTCCAGCAGGACTTGGCACCTGTCCACACTGCCAAAAGTACCAATTTCTAGTTTAAAAACAACAGTATCACTGTGCTTGATAGGCCAGCAAACTCACCTGACCTTAACCCCATAGAGAATCTATGGAGTATTGTCAAGAGGAAGATGAGAGAAACCAGACCCAACAATGCAGACAAGCTGAAGGCTGCTATCAAAGCAACCTGAGCTTCCATAACACCTCAGCAGTACCACAGGCTGATCGCCTCCATGTCACACCGCATTGATGCAGTAATTGATGCAAAAGGAGCCCCAAACCAAGTATTGAGTGCACTTACTGAACAACAAATAGTAAGGTTGCACGATAATATGCAAAGAAGGATTACTCTAGAACATTGAAACTGCATTGCTGCCACAGGAAATAGGAAAAAATTGAAAAAAAGTGCTATATAATGTACACATGAAATATTTATCTGCAAAAATTGATATGAAAAAAGGAAGGTAATTCGCGCATAGATTGGCCAATCTATTGGCACTAGTTTAGAAGTGCTGGTCCTTTTTTTCTATTGAATAATAGTCTTTTGTACATGTGCACTCCCACTCCCATTAGCCACAGTTGATTTTAAGCAGATTAGCTGGTCTATTCCTGCCCCATAAATTGTAGGCTTTTTTGCCCAGGAGAGGTGACCTATCAGGACAGGGACCCAATTTACAAAGGACTCCTTAATGTGGCAATTGGGCTCACATATATTGGCCAATCTATGCACGAAGTACCTTCCTTTTTTCATAGCAATTTTTGCAGATAAATATTTCATGTGTACATTATATAGCGCTTTTTCAATTCTTACCTATTTCCTATGGCAGCAATGCAGTTTCAATGTTCTAGAGTAATCCTTCTTTGTATATTTTGGTACAACCTTACTATTTGTTGCTTATATCCGTTTTTTCGTTGGAGCCTGTTCACACTAGATTAGATGTGCTTGTCCTTTTTTTCTATTGAATCATTTATTGAACATACATTTCAGTAGGCCAACATTTCAGATTTTAAAATCATTTTTAAAGCTGGTGTTATAAAGTATTCTATTTTATTGAGATAATGACTTTTGGGTTTTCATTGGTTCTAAGCCATAATCATCAACTTTAACAGAAAGAAACACTTGAAATAGATAATTTAGTGAACATGGTAAAAAATAGGAACGATTCTGAAATTGATCGATTTCTATAAAGCCCTATATAAATGCCTACCTAATCCCTAACCACTTTTGTAATTACCTTTATTATTAAATTTTCCCTTGTCTGCTGTTTCCTATATGTTTTTCTTACTTTACTTCCTTTGATATTTCGATTGAGAGTTTTCATACAAAATTGAATGTATTGGTTTGAGGGCAGGGATAGAAGCTGAGGGGTGGCAATACTGTCACTCACACTGCTTCTATCAAATGAAAAGTCAAAGAAAGTTAAGTAAAAAATATACATAATGAAAATAGCAAGATAAGGAGAAGTGTAGTGGATGTAATAATAAAGCTAATTACAAAAGTGGTTAGGGTTTAAAGATGGGTATTTATGAAAGACTGTATAGATATTGGATCCCCCTTTATTTATTCTGTTTATATTTAGCATAAATGTGGACAAGGCCTTCAAACAATGTGACAAATTAATCAGTCACATTTTTGGCATGAGTTAGACTCTTTCCTTTTTAGCAAACACCACAAAACAACAGCCGTAGAGTCCCATAAAACTCAATCTTTATTAGATCAAATGGTAATTCCTAAAATACATGGATATATAGGTACAATGGCAAGTGGGGGGAACAGAGGGAGCATCCCCAACAAACACATGCAAAATTGGATCTGAATGATCAGCGGCTCCTGCAAGCCTATGGTATTATGTCCAAAGAATAGTGTCCATCATGTAACTGCAATCCCTAAAAGCCACCAAAAGGGGACAATAGTAAGTACCGTGGGAGCAGATATATGCAAAAATGGGCATAATAAATACCTATATGCGGCATAAGAGAAATACTAGGTAGATAAACATGATAGCAATGCAATAATGATAAAAATCCTAAAGTGCTGTATTTACCTATAGGAGACAGGAACAGGGGACCAACAGGCGAACCCCGATGCGCGTTTCGGAGCAGAGTGCTCCTTCATCATTGGGCATGAGGATAAAGATAACATCCGTCTCTTTATACGCTGGCCACCGGAAGTGCGCATGCGTCCATGTAGCTAGGCAACCTCGCCTAAAAGGCCTCTCCTCCAGCGTCACCGCCAGAAACACATGGAACACCATGTGATTGGGCGGCCTACGCAAGCACAGGAGGACGGCCACATAACAACTAGGCGGCGCATGCGCAAGGCAACAAATATGATTACAGCCGCCATATTGAGTAGGGGCACCTGGTGCCAGGAAGACAGTAAGGAGAATAGACCTTATAAAGCGCAGTGCACTTCAGAGGAATAATGGTGCCATATCCCAGACCACAGAGCAGCCCGATACAGGCCCGCATCCGAAACAAGTGGGACCCCACATGATCGGACTGCAGAGCCTGAAAGGGAGCAAGCTGGCCGGAAGATGGCAGAATACATACGGCCAGCATAGAAGAAGATAGATAATGGGCCATACTAAACATGAAAAGATGCTCTATACATAATGCCAAGGTATATCACTCCACAGGTGAATATATACACATAACATAACTAATCAATAGCCACAAAATGAGCGATATATTATATACCATTATAACAATAGAATATGCATATAGAAAAGTAGCAGTATATATATACATATAGAGTACAACCAGGGCCGGTGTCAGCATCCGGCACACCCGGGCAAGTGCCGGGGCCCTGAGCAGGCGGGGGGGCCCACTCGCCGTCTGGCACCCCGGCGCCTGTTAGCGGTGTCAGCGCCACCACTGGACCCCCCGCTTGCTCAGGGCCCCGGCTGCGGCCGGCTCAATACTCACCTCTCCCCGTGCCTCCGCTGCCACAGCTCCGCCTCCGGGCTCCAAGGGGCGCCTGCAGGACGCTGGCGCTTCCTCTCACAGCAGTGCCGCTGAATGACGTCATCATTCAGCGGCCGGCTGTGGCAGTGAGTGCGCGGACGCCGGACAGGTGAGATGTTTGTGTGTGTGTCTGTGTATGTGTCTCTGTGTGTATGTAGTGCGATGCTTTGTGTGTGTGTGTGTGTCTGCTGTATGTGTGATGGTGGTGAGGGAGGGCAGTGATGATGATGATGGGGAGGCAATGATGATTGATGATGATGGGCAGGCAATGATATTGCTGTGGAGACAATGATGATTATGGGCAGGCATTGATGATGATGAGCAGGCAGTGATGATGATGGGCAGGCAGTGATGATGATGGGCAGGCAATGATATTGATGGGCAGGCAATGATGATTATGGCCAGGCATTGATGATGATGGGCAGGCAGTGATGATGATGGGCAGGCAGTGATGATGATGGGCAGGCAATGATATTGATGGGCAGGCAATGATGATTATGGCCAGGCATTGATGATGATGGGCAGGCAGTGATGATGATGGGCAGGCAGTGATGATGATGGGCAGGCAATGATATTGATGGGGAGGCAATGATGATTATGGGCAGGCATTGATGATGATGGCAGGCAGTGATGATGATGGGGAGGCGATGATGATGATGGGGAGGCAATGATGATGATGGGCAGGCAATGATGATGATAATGGGCAGGCAATGATGATGATGGGAGTCTTTCCATGGCGCCCTTTCCTGAGCCGTAACAGTGCAGAACGCAGCACAGTGCAGAGGAGAGCTCCATATTTTGTATGGAGCTTTATATGAGGACCAGTATCCTGTATGGAGCATTATATGGGGGATGGAGGGGTGACATCCTGCATGGGGTATTATATGGATGATGAGGGGGAGACTGTGGTGCCCATAATATTGTATGGAGGACTGTACTGTCCAGTCTGTACTGTGCGCTGTGAGGATTTGGCGGTTTTTGAGCTGTTGTACAATTTACAATAGATATCAGTTGTAATTGAAGAAGAGAAGTGTTTGGCGTTGTGCTATACCCATATTTCTCTGCAGTATCTGTGCATCATGAATCGTGGTCTGTGTTAAAGGGGCCCACTGAGACTCTTTCGCCCAGGGCCCATGAAACTTGGAGCCGGCCCTGAGTACAACGGCACCTCTGGAGTGATAATATAATTGAATAGTACCGAAATAGAACAAAACAGAAGAACAATAAAAGTAAAAAATAAACAAATGTAAAGCCCAATAGGGCTACCTATATAACAGAAAATGAAAAAAAATGATAAAAAATAAAATAAACAAAAAACAAAAGAACAGACCTGATGAGAAAAATATATTACAGGTAAATGCATGATGGATAGCCAGTTAGCCACAGAATAGACAATATACTACATACAACTGTACCAATAGAATATGCGTGCAAAAAATAGCAGTGTATATATACAAAATACAGTGTCAAATCTGGAATGATAGTTAGTGTTGAGCATTCCGATACTGCAAATATCGGGTATCGGCCGATATTAGCTGTATCGGAATTCCGATTCCGAGTTCCGATATTTTCGTCTTATCGGATACCGGAATCGGGATGTCACTGTCACTGTCAGTGTCCGTCTGTCGGGTCTGTCAGGAGTCAGCGGCACTTACCTGGCAGAAGATCTCCGGCGGTCACGTCCTTGACTGCTTCATGGCCGCCATCCTCTTCTCCCCGGCGGTCACATGCAGTTTCTCGCGATAACTGCAGTGACTGCTGGGTAATCCCGGCCGTAAAGCAGTCAGTCCGATGACGTCACCGCCGGGGAAGCAGGTAATCAGCTGTGCTGCGTTGCAATGACAGGCTCTGCCTGTCATTGCGATGTAGCAGAGTTGGATCGTCGTGGGACAATCGTTACTATGGACTGCGTCGGACAGGTGGTATACTGTTGGTTTGTTTTTTTTCTTTTTTTACAGGAGATCGATGGCGTCGCAGGAATGAGTGTATAATAAAAGAAATGAAAACTGTGTTGTCTCTTTTATTTCATTAAAATACTTTTTTCTTGCTTTGTCTTTTTTTTACATATTTAATAACTTTGGGATTAATAATGGATCGGTGTCTTATTGACACCTCTCCATTATTAACCGGGCTTATTGTCACCGTGCAATCAACGGTGACAATAACCCCTTATTACCCCGCTTGCCACCGCTACAGGGCAAGTGGGAAGAGCCGGGTAAAGTGCCACAATTGGCACATCTTTTGATGCGCCAAATGTGGGGCTGCTGTAGCCTGGTATTATCAGGCTGTTGAGGGCCAAAATCCATGGGCCTTGACAGTCTTTTAATAACAGGCCGCAGCAGTCTGCATTTTACTTGGCTGGTTAACAAAAATAGGGGGGATCCCCACGCCGTTTTTTTTTCGAGGGGATCCCCTATTTTTGTTAACCAGCCAAGCTAAGCAGACTGCTGTGGCCTGGTATTATCAGGCTTGCAAGGTCCATGGATATTGGATCCTTACCAGCCTGAAAAACCAGGCCTCAGCGGTCTGCTTCATCTGGCTGGTTAACAAAAATAGGGGGGACCCCACGCCAATTTTTTTCGAGGGGATCCCCTATTTTTGTTAATCAGCCAAGATATGCAGACTGCTGTGGCCTGGTATTATCAGGCTGGCAAGGTCCATGGATCTTGGCTCCTTAACAGCCTGAAAATCCAGGCCTCAGCGGTCTGCTTCATCTGGCTGGTTAACAAAAATAGGGGGGACCCCGCCAATTTTTTTCGAGGGGATCCCCTATTTTTGTTAATCAGCCAAGATATGCAGACTGCTGTGGCCTGGTATTATCAGGCTGGCAAGGTCCATGGATCTTGGCTCCTTAACAGCCTGAAAATCCAGGCCTCAGCGGTCTGCTTCATCTGGCTGGTTAACAAAAATAGGGGGGACCCCACGCCATTTTTTTTTTCGAAGGTAGAACCCCTATTTTTGTTAATCAGTTCCCTCTGACGTCACTGATTGTGTCCCTGGCTGACCTGAAGTGAAAGTGGAAAGCAATCAATAAGCTTTCCACTTAAGGGCCCGTCTCACATAGCGATACGCTACGAGATCGCTGTGAGCACTAGTTTTGTGACGCAGGGAAAA
>JARQOD010000001.1:145790297-145850832 GCA_033576555.1 Oophaga sylvatica
TATCTGCAAAAATTGATATGAAAAAAGGAAGGTAATTCGCGCATAGATTGGCCAATCTATTGGCACTAGTTTAGAAGTGCTGGTCCTTTTTTCTATTGAATAATAGTCTTTTGTACATGTGCACTCCCACTCCCATTAGCCACAGTTGATTTTAAGCAGATTAGCTGGTCTATTCCTGCCCCATAAATTGTAGGCTTTTTTGCCCAGAGAGGTGACCTATCAGACAGGGACCCAATTTACAAAGGACTCCTTAATGTGGCAATTGGGCTCACATATATTGGCCAATCTATGCACGAAGTACCTTCCTTTTTTCATAGCAATTTTTGCAGATAAATATTCATGTGTACATTATATAGCGCTTTTTCAATTCTTACCTATTTCCTATGGCAGCAATGCAGTTTCAATGTTCTAGAGTAATCCTTCTTTGTATATTTTGGTACAAACCTTACTATTTGTTGCTTATATCCGTTTTTTCGTTGGAGCCTGTTCACACTAGATTAGATGTGCTTGCCTTTTTTTCTATTGAATCATTTATTGAACATACATTTCAGTAGGCCAACATTTCAGATTTTAAAATCATTTTTAAAGCTGGTGTTATAAAGTATTCTATTTTATTGAGATAATGACTTTTGGGTTTTCATTGGTTCTAAGCCATAATCATCAACTTTAACAGAAAGAAACACTTGAAATAGATAATTTAGTGAACATGGTAAAAAATAGGAACGATTCTGAAATTGATCGATTTCTATAAAGCCCTATATAAATGCCTACCTAATCCCTAACCACTTTTGTAATTACCTTTATTATTAAATTTTCCCTTGTCTGCTGTTTCCTATATGTTTTTCTTACTTTACTTCCTTTGATATTTCGATTGAGAGTTTTCATACAAAATTGAATGTATTGGTTTGAGGGCAGGGATAGAAGCTGAGGGGTGGCAATACTGTCACTCACACTGCTTCTATCAAATGAAAAGTCAAAGAAAGTTAAGTAAAAAATATACATAATGAAAATAGCAAGATAAGGAGAAGTGTAGTGGATGTAATAATAAAGCTAATTACAAAAGTGGTTAGGGTTTAAAGATGGGTATTTATGAAAGACTGTATAGATATTGGATCCCCCTTTATTTATTCTGTTTATATTTAGCATAAATGTGGACAAGGCCTTCAAACAATGTGACAAATTAATCAGTCACATTTTTGGCATGAGTTAGACTCTTTCCTTTTTAGCAAACACCACAAAACAACAGCCGTAGAGTCCCATAAAACTCAATCTTTATTAGATCAAATGGTAATTCCTAAAATACATGGATATATAGGTACAATGGCAAGTGGGGGGAACAGAGGGAGCATCCCAACAAACACATGCAAAATTGGATCTGAATGATCAGCGGCTCCTGCAAGCCTATGGTATTATGTCCAAAGAATAGTGTCCATCATGTAACTGCAATCCCTAAAAGCACCAAAAGGGGACAATAGTAAGTACCGTGGGAGCAGATATATGCAAAAATGGGCATAATAAATACCTATATGGGGCATAAGAGAAATACTAGGTAGATAAACATGATAGCAATGCAATAATGATAAAAATCCTAAAGTGCTGTATTTACCTATAGGAGACAGGAACAGGGGACCAACAGGCGAACCCCGATGCGCGTTTCGGAGCAGAGTGCTCCTTCATCATTGGGCATGAGGATAAAGATAACATCCGTCTCTTTATACGCTGGCCACCGGAAGTGCGCATGCGTCCATGTAGCTAGGCAACCTCGCCTAAAAGGCCTCTCCTCCAGCGTCACCGCCAGAAACACATGGAACACCATGTGATTGGGCGGCCTACGCAAGCACAGGAGGACGGCCACATAACAACTAGGCGGCGCATGCGCAAGGCAACAAATATGATTACAGCCGCCATATTGAGTAGGGGCACCTGGTGCCAGGAAGACAGTAAGGAGAATAGACCTTATAAAGCGCAGTGCACTTCAGAGGAATAATGGTGCCATATCCCAGACCACAGAGCAGCCCGATACAGGCCCGCATCCGAAACAAGTGGGACCCCACATGATCGGACTGCAGAGCCTGAAAGGGAGCAAGCTGGCCGGGAAAATGGCAGAATACATACGGCCAGCATAGAAGAAGATAGATAATGGGCCATACTAAACATGAAAAGATGCTCTATACATAATGCCAAGGTATATCACTCCACAGGTGAATATATACACATAACATAACTAATCAATAGCCACAAAATGAGCGATATATTATATACCATTATAACAATAGAATATGCATATAGAAAAGTAGCAGTATATATATACATATAGAGTACAACCAGGGCCGGTGTCAGCATCCGGCACACCCGGGCAAGTGCCGGGGCCCTGAGCAGGCGGGGGGCCCACTCGCCGTCTGGCACCCCGGCGCCTGTTAGCGGTGTCAGCGCCACCACTGGGCCCCCCCGCTTGCTCAGGGCCCCGGCTGCGGCCGGCTCAATACTCACCTCTCCCCGTGCCTCCGCTGCCACAGCTCCGCCTCCGGGCTCCAAGGGGCGCCTGCAGGACGCTGGCGCTTCCTCTCACAGCAGTGCCGCTGAATGACGTCATCATTCAGCGGCCGGCTGTGGCAGTGAGTGCGCGGACGCCGGACAGGTGAGATGTTTTGTGTGTGTGTCTGTGTATGTGTCTCTGTGTGTATGTAGTGCGATGCTTTGTGTGTGTGTGTGTGTCTGCTGTATGTGTGATGGTGGTGAGGGAGGGCAGTGATGATGATGATGGGAGGCAATGATGATTGATGATGATGGGCAGGCAATGATATTGCTGTGGAGACAATGATGATTATGGGCAGGCATTGATGATGATGAGCAGGCAGTGATGATGATGGGCAGGCAGTGATGATGATGGGCAGGCAATGATATTGATGGGCAGGCAATGATGATTATGGCCAGGCATTGATGATGATGGGCAGGCAGTGATGATGATGGGCAGGCAGTGATGATGATGGGCAGGCAATGATATTGATGGGCAGCAATGATGATTATGGCCAGGCATTGATGATGATGGGCAGGCAGTGATGATGATGGGCAGGCAGTGATGATGATGGGCAGGCAATGATATTGATGGGGAGGCAATGATGATTATGGGCAGGCATTGATGATGATGGCAGGCAGTGATGATGATGGGGAGGCGATGATGATGATGGGGAGGCAATGATGATGATGGGCAGGCAATGATGATGATAATGGGCAGGCAATGATGATGATGGGAGTCTTTCCATGGCGCCCTTTCCTGAGCCGTAACAGTGCAGAACGCAGCACAGTGCAGAGGAGAGCTCCATATTTTGTATGGAGCTTTATATGAGGACCAGTATCCTGTATGGAGCATTATATGGGGGATGGAGGGGTGACATCCTGCATGGGGTATTATATGGTGATGAGGGGGAGACTGTGGTGCCCATAATATTGTATGGAGGACTGTACTGTCCAGTCTGTACTGTGCGCTGTGAGGATTTGGCGGTTTTTGAGCTGTTGTACAATTTACAATAGATATCAGTTGTAATTGAAGAAGAGAAGTGTTTGGCGTTGTGCTATACCCATATTTCTCTGCAGTATCTGTGCATCATGAATCGTGGTCTGTGTTAAAGGGGCCCACTGAGACTCTTTCGCCCAGGGCCCATGAAAACTTGGAGCCGGCCCTGAGTACAACGGCACCTCTGGAGTGATAATATAATTGAATAGTACCGAAATAGAACAAAACAGAAGAACAATAAAAGTAAAAAATAAACAAATGTAAAGCCCAATAGGGCTACCTATATAACAGAAAATGAAAAAAAATGATAAAAAATAAAATAAACAAAAAACAAAAGAACAGACCTGATGAGAAAAATATATTACAGGTAAATGCATGATGGATAGCCAGTTAGCCACAGAATAGACAATATACTACATACAACTGTACCAATAGAATATGCGTGCAAAAAAATAGCAGTGTATATATACAAAATACAGTGTCAAATCTGGAATGATAGTTAGTGTTGAGCATTCCGATACTGCAAATATCGGGTATCGGCCGATATTAGCTGTATCGGAATTCCGATTCCGAGTTCCGATATTTTCGTCTTATCGGATACCGGAATCGGGATGTCACTGTCACTGTCAGTGTCCGTCTGTCGGGTCTGTCAGGAGTCAGCGGCACTTACCTGGCAGAAGATCTCCGGCGGTCACGTCCTTGACTGCTTCATGGCCGCCATCCTCTTCTCCCCGGCGGTCACATGCAGTTTCTCGCGATAACTGCAGTGACTGCTGGGTAATCCCGGCCGTAAAGCAGTCAGTCCGATGACGTCACCGCCGGGGAAGCAGGTAATCAGCTGTGCTGCGTTGCAATGACAGGCTCTGCCTGTCATTGCGATGTAGCAGAGTTGGATCGTCGTGGGACAATCGTTACTATGGACTGCGTCGGACAGGTGGTATACTGTTGGTTTGTTTTTTTTCTTTTTTTACAGGAGATCGATGGCGTCGCAGGAATGAGTGTATAATAAAAGAAATGAAAACTGTGTTGTCTCTTTTATTTCATTAAAATACTTTTTTCTTGCTTTGTCTTTTTTTTACATATTTAATAACTTTGGGATTAATAATGGATCGGTGTCTTATTGACACCTCTCCATTATTAACCGGGCTTATTGTCACCGTGCAATCAACGGTGACAATAACCCCTTATTACCCCGCTTGCCACCGCTACAGGGCAAGTGGGAAGAGCCGGGTAAAGTGCCACAATTGGCACATCTTTTGATGCGCCAAATGTGGGGCTGCTGTAGCCTGGTATTATCAGGCTGTTGAGGGCCAAAATCCATGGGCCTTGACAGTCTTTTAATAACAGGCCGCAGCAGTCTGCATTTTACTTGGCTGGTTAACAAAAATAGGGGGGATCCCCACGCCGTTTTTTTTTCGAGGGGATCCCCTATTTTTGTTAACCAGCCAAGCTAAGCAGACTGCTGTGGCCTGGTATTATCAGGCTTGCAAGGTCCATGGATATTGGATCCTTACCAGCCTGAAAAACCAGGCCTCAGCGGTCTGCTTCATCTGGCTGGTTAACAAAAATAGGGGGGACCCCACGCCAATTTTTTTCGAGGGGATCCCCTATTTTTGTTAATCAGCCAAGATATGCAGACTGCTGTGGCCTGGTATTATCAGGCTGGCAAGGTCCATGGATCTTGGCTCCTTAACAGCCTGAAAATCCAGGCCTCAGCGGTCTGCTTCATCTGGCTGGTTAACAAAAATAGGGGGGACCCCACGCCAATTTTTTTCGAGGGGATCCCCTATTTTTGTTAATCAGCCAAGATATGCAGACTGCTGTGGCCTGGTATTATCAGGCTGGCAAGGTCCATGGATCTTGGCTCCTTAACAGCCTGAAAATCCAGGCCTCAGCGGTCTGCTTCATCTGGCTGGTTAACAAAAATAGGGGGGACCCCACGCCATTTTTTTTTCGAAGGGAACCCCTATTTTTGTTAATCAGTTCCCTCTGACGTCACTGATTGTGTCCCTGGCTGACCTGAAGTGAAAGTGGAAAGCAATCAATTAAGCTTTCCACTTAAGGGCCCGTCTCACATAGCGATATCGCTACCGAGATCGCTGCTGAGTCACTAGTTTTGTGACGCAGCAGCGAGCTCACCAGCGATATCGCTGTGTGTGACATTCAGCGACGATCAGCCCCCCTGCCGGGTATCGCTGATCGTCGCTGAAATGTCAGGACCTTTGATCGCTGGTTTCCCGCCTGTCACACGCAGCGATGCGTGCCTGTCAGAGGGAAACCAGCGATCAAAAAAAGGTCCTGACATTTCTGCGACGATCAGCGATACCCGGCAGGGGGGCTGATCGTCGCTGAATGTCACACACAGCGATATCGCTGGTGAGCTCGCTGCTGCGTCACAAAACTAGTGACTCAGCAGCGATCTCGGTAGCGATATCGCTATGTGAGACGGGCCCTTAAGCGATGTTACCCGCAGTGTCGCTGTCCCAGATCGCTGCCTGAGCTGCCTGTTTGGCAGCTCAGCAGCGATCATGTAGCGATACACCAGCGATCCTGACAAGTGCATATCGTTGTCGGGATCGCTGGTGTATCGTTATGTGACACCCAGCCTTTACTCTCCTGTCAGGCAGGAGAGGAACTCATTCATTTGGGGTTTACTGTGAGGCTGCAGCATTAGCTGCGGTCCCTGCAGTAAACATTAACCCTTTCTGAAGGATTACACCGTGGGACCTGACTGTGCATGGGATAGGTAAGAATAATTTTGCTTTTTTATTTTATTTTTATTACAGGAAATGGTTTTTGCAGTAAAATAAAAGATGGTCAAAAACATGTGTCTTTATTTCATTAAAATGATTTTTAATTAAAGTGTGTGTGTTTTATTTTTATTTCATGCAATAGGATTAATAATTGATAGTTGTCTAATTGACAGCTCTCAATTATTAACCTGGCTTAAGGTCACCTTTCAATAGCAAGGTGGCTTTAACCCCATATTAACCCATTCGCCACCGCTACAGGGCAATGGGAATAGACGGGCAAAGTGCCAGAAAGGGCGAATCTAATTATAGATTTGTCTTTCCTGGGGTGTCTGGGGGCAGATGTTAGTAGCCGGGGGGGGCAAAAATAATGGTCCCTCTCTGGGCTATTATTATCTGCCCCCACTCACTGGCTTTGTCTGTCTGGTTGCGAAAATAGGGCGGGAGCCCACGCATTTTTTTTCAGCAATTTTACACCTCATATATATATATACATGTCATTGAATTTGTGACACATATATATATATATTTATATTTGTAGTTCATACACTTCTACATAGTATAATAGCCGCTAATTCAATTGCCGGCTTTTGTGAAAATGCAGAACCCGACATGAAATGACACTTGGTGTACATAGGGTTAACCATGTCTTTTCATGTCCTTTGCTATCTAATTTGCACAAACAATTAAATCAGACTATGTGTGCAAAATTTCACACCTCTAGGGGTTAATTAAAGGTGTAAATTCGTAGCAAAAAAGTCCG
This sequence comes from Oophaga sylvatica, assembly GCA_033576555.1. Taxonomy (NCBI): domain Eukaryota; kingdom Metazoa; phylum Chordata; class Amphibia; order Anura; family Dendrobatidae; genus Oophaga; species Oophaga sylvatica. The sequence continues at coordinate 145,797,325 of JARQOD010000001.1, forward strand.
TTTTTTTTACAACGAATTTACACCTTTAATTAACCCCTACAGGTGTGAAATTTTGCACACATAGTCTGATTTAATTGTTTGTGCAAATTAGATAGCAAAGGACATGAAAAGAAATGTTTAACCCTATGTACACCAAGTGTCATTTAATGTCGGGTGCTTCTGTCTTTTCACTGAAGCCGGCTTTACCCGGCAATTGAATCAAAGGATATTTTACTATGTAGAAGTGTATAAACTATACATATATGTATATATATATGTCACAATGACATGTATATATATATATATGTATTCTATGTGTGTATATTTAGTGTTTACAAGGAAAGAATGGGGTTTTTTTAGTTGCGATATTTTGTTCCCATAGACTTACATGGGACTTCCGGTATCGGTATCGGGTATCGCCGATATTTTAGTGATATCGGCGATACCATTCCGATTCCGATACTTTAGCATATCGGAAAGTATCGCTCAACTCTAATGATAGTATAATAGGACAATATCAGAGAAAAATAATAAATAAAAAGTGAAACAGAATGTGAAGCCCAAAAGGGCAGCCTGTATAACAAAAAATAAAAAATAAATAACAAAAAAACATGGAACAAACAAAAAAGCAAAACAACAAGCCAGATGAGCACCAAGCACATCAGGGAAGACGATATGATGAAGGCTGTAAGGGACAGACAAATTTTCTCCTCAGGGTAATTCAACAATGTACAAGGAAACAATCAAGGAATATCCACGTCCATTATACTGTAAAAAATAAAAATACAATTAAAATAATAAAAAACGTATGTGAATATGCAGAAGTGCGCCCAAAAGAACCACACAGCAAATGGGAATCACAAAAATGGGGCAAAGGATAAATGCTCATTAAGTCCATCAGGATGGATAGTATGCAAGGTCCATATCCATCTAGTTTCGAGCTGGGCTAGCCGTTTAGACAGATTCCCACCTCTGATATTAATGTTCAAGGCATCAATGCCCCGTACCCTCAACAATGCCCGATCAATGCCCCGACTCTATGGCTGTTGTTTTGTGGTGTTTGCTGCATCATGTACAGTTTGTCTCAATACGGTCCTACATATACATGCATGTCGGTTGATGTTGATATTTATTTACGCTTACCATATATACTCGAGTATAAGCCGTGATTTTCAGCCCATTTTTTAGTGCTGAAAGTCCCCCTCTCGGCTTATACTCGAGTCATATACCAGGGGATTGGTGAGGGAGGCGGAGCGCAGCTGTGCTGTATACTCACCTCCTCCTGGCATGGTCTCTGCAGCCCCCCTGCTCTTCTCCCACGGTCTCCGGCGCCTGTGTTCAGCGGTCAGGTGGTACCGCTCATTAAAGTCATGTCTTTTGGCTCAAGAGTCTCGAGTTGGTGTAGAAGGTTTGGTAACCTGATTTAAAAATTACGATATAGGGAGGCTTATTGGATACACCGACTCGAGACTCTTGAGCCAAAAGGCCTCAATAGAGAATTTGACACAGTAGGTCTATATTGAATCGGTTTATACCTTATATACAGACATATAATCAATTAATCTATAATTTATTACATTGTTATATAGTTATCCAAAGAAGCCCCCGTATTTATGTACCCATTACTATAATGAGACTTTCAGGTTCCCCACCCCTCTACATGTATGGATTTATGTGTATATAATTCTTACTTTATTCTACAAAACTGTACTCATAGAGGTTTTTTTTCAGTTTTTTTCTGATTTTTTTCTGATTTTTTTATTTTTTAATTTAATTATTATGTTCATTGGTTTCCTTATACTAAACAAATTACTCTCTTTCATTTTCATAGGCGAATCAATAAATCTTCTATCACTACTGCACATCGTTCCAGCGATTTCTAGCCTCTGTTATATTCACAGTCACTGTGCACTGCCGTTTCTGCGTTCCGCAGAGCGTTCCACCACCTTGAGGAGATGGATTATGACCTAAACCTGGTCTAGTCCCTATGATTGCGTTCCAAAAGCGTCTCAGCAGACAGCCTCAGTGTACTGAGGTCACTTCCGGTCACATGGTAACGCCAGGGTCTTATAAATACACATGGTTATCGTCCCCACACAGCGCCTTACCTGATAGCCTTATTGCTTTACTTACTCAGCGCTACATCTCACCTTTACTATTCAAGTGGACTTCACATGGTAAGACCTCTTTCTAGACATTCTGTACCACATGTACTATTGGGGGAACGCTTCACTTTATATGCTATGGCGATTATAGCGGTCTCCATATGTGTTTCTATTCACAGAAACTCACCTCACAGCTCTTTGCAATTCGGTAAGGTATCCATTCCTTAATCTTGCACTATATAGCGCATGTTGTATCTATTCATTCCACCATGTTTATATGATCTTTGTATAGTACTTTGCCCAGACATAGCAACACTTTTGCTGATTATACATATAAATTGAACATCAGAAATACAGTCTTAATTTTATTTTTGCTTTAATTTTATTCTGTCCTCTACGATTTATAATATAACTACAAGAGTCCACTTGTGTACTAGAACCTAAAATACTGTAGCAGAGCTTGATATGTATGACTTAATACTGCCATATAGTGTACGCACAAATTTGGTTCTTCGTTTGTTTGCATATTATTTGCACAATTTATTTCTTATCACTAAAATAATTGTTCAAAATGACGAACACTATTTGATCTATTTGTTTGATGTATTTTATTCCTCAGTCTGAAGAAGGTCAGATGCCTGACCGAAACGTTACAAATTTTGAGGATTGCATATTGAAATAAAGAAATTTTTCTTTCATTTACCTTCATTTGAGTGCCGGATTTATCTTTTGCATTATTTGTATTATGGGACTGGCATCCCAAATCTGAGCACCTCTTTTCATATACAAGGAGTGACGTGTTATTATACTTAATATTGTCCTGTTGGAAGACCCATGACCAACTGCGATGAAAACCTAGCTTTCTGACCCCAGGCACTACATTGTGATCCAAAATCCTTTGGGAATCTTCACATTTCATGATGCCTTGCACACACTCAAGGAACCAAGGGCCAGAGGCAAACAACCCCAAAATATCTTTGAACCTTCACCATATTTGACTTTGTTCTTTTATTTGTAGGCCTCATTCCATTTACAGTAAACAGTAGAAAGATGTGCTTTACCAAAAACTTTATCTTGGTCTCATCTGTCCACAAAACACCTGCTGGCCCTCTAAAGACAGAAAGGGCCCACTGATGGCCCTCTACAAATAGTGATGGCCCTGACATTTTTTTGGTGACTTTTAATATGTCTGATCATGTCTCACACACCACATGGCCAGTTAAGTGATTAAAATGATGAAATTACATTTGCTGTTGAAAATTTTTTTCACCATTGAAAGCAATGCAAATGAGCAAAAACACTGTATGTGAACATATCCCAAGGTGTGGAGGAGCATTTTTTTCCGCTTATTTATTTTGCCTTATATACAAGTCATTATCTTGGAAAAAATGTTACTTAACATTTTTCCAGTCAAATCCATTTTAAGCGTGATTTTGAATGTTTTATTGTCAGTCCGTAAAAGTGGCATAATACTCTGACAACATTGTTTTTAGTACTGACCTGGGATTCAGAGATGCTTCCAGGGGTCTTCCCTATGCTGTTCCCATGCCATTTCAGTGCTGTTTACATAATTTTCAGCAATTTTTAGACCTCCAGAAATACTTGAGTTTCCAATTGACTTCCATTATACACGTTACTAGGGTCGAGCACCCGAGCTTTTCGATTTGCTCTACTCGAGTAACGAGTACCCGAGCATTTTAGTGCTCGCTTATCACAAATATTAGCCCTTCTACATCAGTCTCTAGATCATAAATCAAGTGTATTATGCCAACCACTGCTCATATAAAGGGGTGGGGGCTCAGTTCTGCACAATACCTCACCAAGGGATTTACCTGTTACCCTCTGGGCCAATCTGATCCTGACCCTCTCAATAGAGTATAATAGGTTGTAAAACTGGCAATGCACTGTGTTAGCGGTCCATTTTGCTTTGATTTAAGCTGTCTTTTCAGAATAAATGATGAGTGCAGTTGGTAGGCAAAATGGGAAGAAGTGCCTTATAAGTGGAAATGGAAGCTTATATCTCTGATATGGTATATTACAGAGTTTATTCGTCTGCACAATTGATTTATGCAAAGTTGGTTGAAATGACAGTGACCATTTCAACAATATATGCTTTCAAATGTTTGCTGGTTTAACACAGTACATATAGATTTTCCCTTTTACTGTAGTTTATGAAAGCATAGCACAGCTATAAATTAACGTGTCTTTTCTTAGTGTATTATATATCTTTGCTCAGTAAGAAGCAAAGTGATGTATGAGAAAATTGCTACTTCTACCAGCATTCAAGCTTTCAATTCAATTTGAATTGTAATATCATATATTTAGACTGATACATTACAATATCCTTTATGCTTCTAGCAATCGCTCTAAATATATTTTCATAAGACATCTATTTATAGTATACAATTGTATTCTGAATTGTCATTTGAAGGACCATTTTTAACTTCTGTATGTATTCATAGCATTTTACTTGTTATTTCAATTACAAATATTAATATTCGGCACAGCAATTGCATTTGTTTATTAAGGAATAGATGTGATGTACATACATCCATCTTTATACTTGAAAATGCTAGGACAGGCATACAATTAAATGCATTTATCTCATAGCAACGACATATGAAACTCTGAGTTGTTCACCTATCTATAAATATAGCCTACCAGTCTTAGAATGGCACAACCCATGGTCTTAAGAAGTTAACAACTTGCTTTAATAAGAGTTAAAAGAGCATTCTCATGTATTTTCTTGAGTAGCTGAGCAGCACACAAATTTCCAGTCTCATTCCTTTTTTTTGCTGGGTAGTTTGAAGGGGCATTCCTCTTTAAGTGTGAGCACTAGAGATGAGCGACTTTCCCTTTTTTCGGGTCAGGTCGGTTTCACGGAACCAGACTGTTAGGGTCTGCGGAACGCACCAAGTAAATATAAATAATGGGTGCGTTCGCAGCCCAGGGTCCACCGTGCAGGCAGAGCCTGCTGCTAGTAAGATGGCGGTATAAGCGAACTCTGTTACTTCACAGAGTAGCAAACATAGATGCTGTGGCACTATATGGCGGTGTAAGCGAACTCTGTTACACCACAGAGTCGCTGAGGTAGAGACGCAGAGATAGAGACTGTGTCCTGTTAACACCACAGGGGTACACAGATAACTGCTGTGCGGATAGCAGTCCGTGGTCATGCAGTCAGCAACGCAAACAAGCAACTCCTCACCGGAGTAGCCGGTATTCTAGAGGCTATTTCAGCCAAGCCCTGAACACGTGCGTACAAATCTCCTCACTGGAGGTGCCGGTATTCTAGGGGCTTATTTCAGCCGAGCCCTAACCACATGCGTGCATGATCACACTGGCGCAAAGCACATAACACAATTGATACTAGCGCATGGCCGAGCGGTCATGCGCACCTTTTATAGTAGCAGCTATAGGACCTTCCAGAAAAGGACCAATGAGAAACTGTTCCAGAACACAAGCAGTTTCAGGACCTTCCTGGCGGACCAATGGGAGTCGCTGCTGTAACCGAGCATGTGACCCCTGATCTCCAATGGGAGATCTTGCCCTGGGCATGCTCAGATGGAGAAACGCAGGACTTAGTCCCAAGACTGCCTGCTCCAGCACTGGTTATAATAGAGGAATTAGAAGAGGCAGCAACAAGCCTCTGCACAGTATTAGACTGAGTGAGACGCTGGGACCGACGTCTCCGCTGAGCAGGCTCCACTGCGGCCGGTGATGGATGGGGGACCACAGCGGGACTGGTTCGAGATTCCCCTTGTGCAGCAGGGGGAACTCGATCCCTAACATTACCCCCCTCCTAGGGCCCCCCCTTCTTTTGGCCTTGCTACGTTCAAAGGCAGCGATGAGCTGCGGAGCGTGAATGTGCTCGGCAGACTCCCAGGACCTATCCTCAGGTCCATAACCCCTCCAATCCACCAAATAAAATCTTTTGCCCCGTACCACCTTACACCCTATGATGGCGTTCACCTCATGGTCATCTGTAGACGAACCCGATGTCCCTGCAGATGACTCGGAAAACCGGGACATGAGCACGGGTTTCAGGAGGGATACGTGAAAGGTGTCGGAGATACCCAGGCATGGTGGAAGAGCCAAACGGTATACCACAGGATTAACCTGCTCGAGGACTTTGAAAGGACCCAGGTAGCGGGGTGCCAACTTAGTGGACTCAACTCGAAGCCTGATGTTACGGGCGGAGAGCCACACCAAGTGCCCAGGAGCAAATGTCGGAGCAGGGCGCCAATGTGCGTCGGCGGAGGACCTCATCCTCTCCTTGGATGCCTGAATGGCATCCTGGGTATGGTCCCAAATGTCCCGTGCCTCCAGAGCCCAGTCTGCCACCCTGGAGTCAGGAGAAGACACGGGCATGGGCACCGGAACCCGCGGATGCTGACTGTAGTTTAGGAGGAATGGAGTCTGTCCGGTGGAGTCAGCCACAGCATTGTTTAGTCCAAACAGCCCACGGTAGCAAGGATGCCCAGTCATCCTGCCTGGCTGAGACAAAATGTCGCAGATAGGTGACCAAGGTCTGGTTGGCCCTCTCTACCAACCCATTTGTCTCGGGATGGTATGCTGAAGAGAGATTTAAATCAATAAAGAGTAGACGACAAAGCTCTCTCCAGAACCGAGACGCAAACTGGGGACCTCGGTCACTGACAATTTTGTCCGGCATGCCACGTAGACGGAAGATGTGCCTAACGAACAACGCTGCCAGAGCCCATGCAGAAGGTAACTGTGGTAGCGGCACCAGATGCACCATTTTGGAAAAATGGTCGGTGATTACCCAAATGATGGTGCAGCCCCGAGACTTGGGTAAGCCCACCACAAAGTCCATCCCAACCATCTCCCATGGCCTGTCTGCCACCGGCAAAGGGTAAAGTAACTCAGCTGGCCGTTGTCGAGGAGACTTATTCTTGGAGCAGGAGACACATGCCCGAACATAGTCCCCATTTCACGGACCATATGAGGCCACCAGTATGTCCTCGCCAGCAACTCAGATGTCCTCTTTGCCCCAAAGTGTCTACCCACCCTGGACGAATTTGCCCAAGAGAGTACCTCCGGTCGCAAATTGGTAGGCACAAAAGTCTTGCCCGGAGGCACAGACTCTAGCGAAACCGGGGTCACTGTTCTCAGGCTCTCTGTGGGGACAATAAGCCGAGGCTCCTCCTCCTCAGAGGACACCACAGAGCGAGAGAGAGCGTCGGCACGAATGTTCTTCTCTCCCGAGAGAAAATGGAGTGTGAAATGAAACCGGGAGAAGAACAAGGACCATCTGGCCTGGCGAGTATTAAGCCGCTGGACTGTCTGAAGATATACCAAATTCTTGTGGTCGGTGAAGACTTGGAAGGGAAAACGAGCCTCCTCCAACAGATGTCTCCACTCAGAGAAAGCCAACTTCATTGCTAGCAACTCCCTGTCCCCGATGGAATAATTCTTCTCCGCTGATGTGAAGGTCTTGGAGAAGAAGAAGCAAGGATGCTTCCGACCTTGAGCATCCTTTTGAAAGAGGACTGCTCCAGCACCAACGGATAAGGAATCCACCTCCAATATGAATGGCTTATCAACATCAGGGCAGTGTAGGATGGGAGCGCTAGCAAAATGAGACTTAATTGAGGTGAAAGCCTTGGAGACTTCTTCGGACCACAATTTGGGATTTGCTCCCTTCTTGGTGAGGGCTACCAAGGGAGCTACCAAAGTTGAGAAATGGGGAATGAACTGGCAATAATAATTATTGAATCCCATAAAGCACTGCACCGCTTTAAGGGAATGGGGTTCTTGCCAGTCCATCACAGCCTGTATTTTGGCAGGATCCATAGCCAATCCCTGGGCGGAGATGATATAGCCCAGGAATGGTAAAGACTCCTGCTCAAACAAACATTTCTCCAACTTTGCATAAAGGGAATTTGCCCGCAAGAGGTCGAAGACTCTGCAGACATCTCTCCGGTGGGAGTCAATATCTGCAGAGAAGATGAGAATATCATCCAGATAGACTACGACCGAGGTGGAAAGCATATCCCGGAAGATGTCATTAACAAAGTCTTGGAAAATGGCTGGGGCATTACAGAGCCCGAAGGGCATCACCAGATATTCATAGTGCCCATCCCTGGTATTAAAAGTCGTCTTCCATTCATCCCCCTCACGGATGCGAATCAGGTTATAAGCACCCCGCAGGTCTAATTTTGTAAATACCCTTGCTCCCCGGAGCCTATCAAAGAGCTCAGAAATCAGGGGCAACGGGTATTTATTCTTAACGGTAATTGCGTTAAGACCGCTGTAATCGATGCATGGACGTAATTCTCCGTTCTTCTTCTGAACGAAGAAGAACCCCGCCCCTGCAGGTGACACTGACTTCCTAATGAATCCTCTTGCCAGATTTTCCTGAATGTATTGAGACATAGCCTCCGTCTCTGGGAGAGAAAGGGGATAGACTCGTCCCCAAGGAGGTTCTGCTCCGGCAAGAGGTCAATAGGACAGTCATAGGGACGGTGAGGCGGAAGGATCTCCGCAGCCTTCTTGGAGAACACGTCTGCATAAGCCCAATAGTATTTGGGAAGGGAAGTAAGATCTGTGGGTATCTCTGTAGTAGCCACCTGAATGCATTCCCTCATACATCTGCCTTTACACGACTCACTCCAACCCAATATCCTCCCAGAGATCCTCTCAATATGTGGGGAATGGAAACGGAGCCAGGGCATCCCCAGCAATATCTCGTCTATTCCCTCGGGAATGACAAGAAGTGAGATAATCTCCTGATGGAAAGGGGACATAGATAACGTGAAAGGGATGGTCTGATGTGTGATTTGTGAAGGCAGTGTCGACCCATTCACTACTCGAACAGTCACTGGTTTGGCGAGCATCACCAGAGGTATTGAGTAGCGGAGAGCAAAGGTAGAGGACATGAAATTTCCTTCTGCTCCAGAGTCCACACAAAGCGTAACTGTTATAGTGGATGAGCCTAAATTGATTGTCCCCTTAAAGGACAACTTGGAGGCGTGTACTGCTGTGTCTAGTGAACCCCCTCCAATGGTTACCCGACCGCTGTGGAGATTTATTAACATAATGCCCTAACTGTTGGCAAACATTACAAATCACAGGTACTCGAGCGGCCCGAGACTTGGGTCATGCTCGAGAAACCTCCATGGCCTCAGGGGAATCGGGCGCCTGAGCGAAAGATTCAAGAGGTCTGGCGAAGGTGGGCGCCAGCCGGAACCTCTGCCTACACTGGATCCGCTCCAACCTCCGCTCTTTAAAACGTAGGTCGATGCAGGTAGATATGGTAATGAGCTCCTCCAGTGTGGCGGGAATCTCCCTGGTGGACAAGGCGTCCTTCACATGGTCTGCAGGTCCCCTCCAGTACACTGGTATAAGGACTTTATCTGGCCACTCCAGCTCAGAGGCCAGAGTCCGAAATTGGACGGCGAACTGGCTGACCATGGATGAAACCCTGGGTGATTGCCAACAGTTGGAGCACCATATCGTGGGTGACACGAGGTCCTAAAAAGACCTGTCTCAGAGTATCCAAGAAGAGAGGAGCACTCTGCACCACACGATCATCGTGCTCCCACAACGGCGTTGCCCACTCCAACGCCCTGCCCGACAAAAGGGATATGATAAAACCCACTTTCGCCCGCTCCGTAGGAAAACGTGCAGCCAGAAGCTCTAAATGTATGGAGCACTGACTCACGAAACCCTGACATTGTTTACTGTCACCAGCAAACTTCTCTGGAAATGGGAGGCGGGAAAAAGTCAGAGCAGGGGTAGCAGAGGACAAACTGGCTGCAGCCACACTAGCAGCCTGAACAGCGACTGCGGTAACATCCACACCTGAGGTTGTGCGCTCTAGAGTCGCCAACCTACCCTCCAGCTGCTGGATGTACCGCTGCAGATGCTGGTCGTCCGCCATTTTACTAGCCAGACCCTGGCACTAGTATTATGTTAGGGTCTGCGGAACGCACCAAGTAAATATAAATAATGGGTGCGTTCGCAGCCCGCGGTCCACCGCGCAGGCAGAGCCTGCTGCTAGTAAGATGGCGGTATAAGCTAGCTCTGTTACTTCACAGAGTCGCAAGCATAAATGCTGTGGCACTATATGGCGGTATAAGCGAACTCTATTACACCACAGAGTCGCTGAGGTAGAGACGCAGAGATAGAGACTGTGTCCTGTTAACACCACAGGGGTACACAGATAACTGCTGTGCGGATAGCAGTCTGTGGTCATGCAGTCAGCAACGCAAACAAGCAACTCCTCCCCGGAGTAGCCGGTATTCTAGAGGCTATTTCAGCCAAGCCCTGAACACCGGCATACAAATCTCCTCACCGGAGGTGCCGGTATTCTAGGGGCTTATTTCAGCCGAGCCCTAACCACATGCGTGCAAGATCACACTGGCGCAAAGCACATAACACAATTGATACTAGCGCATGGCCGAGCGGTCATGCGCACCTTTTATAGTGGCAGCTACAGGACCTTCCAGAAAAGGACCAATGAGAAACTGTTCCAGAACATAAGCAGTTTCAGGACCTTCCTGGCGGACCAATGGGAGTCGCTGCTGTAACAGAGCATGTGACCCCTGATCTCCAATGGGAGATCTTGCCCTGGGCATGCTCAGATGGAGAAACGCAGGACTTAGTCCCAAGACTGCCTGCTCCAGCACTGGTTATAATAGAGGAACTAGAAGAGGCAGCAACAAGCCTCTGCACAGTATTTGACTGAGCGAGATGCTGGGACCGACGTCTCCGCTGAGCAGGCTCCACTGCGGCCGGAGATGGATGGGGGACCGCAGCGGGACTGGTTCGAGATTCGGTGGTTCGCCGAAACACGAAACCCAATGCAAGTCCATGGGGAAGCAATGTCGGCCGGGGGGGAGGACAGTAAACACACCTGCAGTGCCCATTTTCAGAGCCAGCGGGCGACGGATTCAAATCCCCCGCCAAAGCGGCGCCGCTCATTGGCAGAGCCGGCAGGCGGCTCAGCCAATGAGCGTCGCAGGATTCAATTCCCCGCCATTGGCTGAGCGGTGCCGCCCGGCTTGGTGTGTGTGTGTGTGTGTGTGTGCAGGCATCGTCCGTTGAGACTACAAGTCCCATCTGGCTACATTGTCAGTCTGTGTGTGCGTTTATGCAGGCTTCGTCCGATGGGACTACAAGTCCCATCTGGCTATGCCTGCTACACTGTCAGTCTGTGTGTGCGTGTATGCAGGCATCGTCAGATGGGACTACAAGTCCCATCAGGCTATGCCTGCTACACTGTCAGTCTGTGTGTGCGTGTATGCAGGCATCGTCCGATGGGACTACAAGTCCCATCCGGCTATGCCTACTACACTGTCAGTCTGTGTGTGCTTGTATGCAGGCATCGTCGGATGGGACTGCAAGTCCCATCCAGCTATGCCTGCATACACTGTCAGTCTGTGTGTGCGTGTATGCAGGCATCGTCCGATGGGACTGCAAGTCCCATCCGGCTATGCCTGCATACACTGTCAGTGAGTGACACATTAGCCAATGATGGGACAGTAGTAGTCCCATCATCCGGCTAATGTGTTGAATGTAAAAAAAAAACATACACAACATACAGAACATATAACACAGAACATACATATAACATACAACACATAACATACAGAACATACATATAACATACAACACATAACATACATATAACATACAACACATAACATACAGAACATACATATAACAAACAACACGTAACATACATATAACACATAACATACAGAACATACATATAACAAACAACACGTAACATACATATAACACATAACATACAGTGCATACATATAACATACAACACGTAACATACATATAACAAACAACACATAACATACAGTACATACATACAACACATAACATACAGTACATACATATAACAAACAACACATAACATACAGAACATACATATAACATACAACACATAACATACATATAACATACAAATAACATACAGCACATAACATACATATAACATACATGTAACATACAACACATAACATACATATAACATACAACACATAACATACAGAACATACATATAACATACAACACGTAACATACATATAACACATAACATACAGTACATACATATAACATACAACACGTAACATACATATAACATACAACACATAACACACAGAACATACATATAACACATAACATATAACATATAACATATATATATATATATATATATATATATATATATATATATATATAACATACAACACATAAAATACATATAACACATAATATACAGAACATACATATCACATACAACACGTAACATACACATAACATACAACACATAACATACATAACATAAACATAACATACAACACATAACATACATAACATACACATAACATATAACATACAGAACATACACATAACATACAACACGTAACATAGAGTACATACTCACCAATCACCTATTCCCTGATGCCATCGTCTCCTGTAATAAAAATAAAATAATAAAGGAACTTATACATCACCTGTCCGTCGTAGTCCAGATAATAACCAGTGTCCCACGACGATCTCTGGTGTAGAACCCTGACATCGGGTGATGTCAGTGCTCTACACCGCCCCTGCGATGCACTCAGATGCCGGGAGAAAATGACGTCACTAAAGTTCATTCTCTCACCGGCAATGCTGGGTGAGAAAATTCCCACGCAACATTGCCATAAAGTGAGAGAATGAACTCAGTGATGCACTGCAGGAGCCATTGTCTCCTGTCAGTGCATCACTGGGAGGCCCTACAGAGCAGTGGCATCACCTGATGTCACTATTCTAAAGGGGAGACTGTCGTGGGACATTCGTTATTAATTGGACTGTGTAGGACAGGGAGTATATGGTTGTTTTATTTTTTTACGTTTTATTGCAGGAGATCGAGGGCGTAGCTTGGATCTGAGCATATAATAAAGATATGAAAACCATCTTGTGTTTTTTTTCATTAAAATACTTTATTCTTTGGTGTGTGCTTTTTTAACCCTTTGTTAAGATAAGATTAATAATGAATAGGCGTCTTATTGACGCCTCTCTATTATTAACCGGGCTTAATATCACCTTACAATAGCAAGGTAATATTAACCCCTTATTACCCCATATCCCACCACTACAGGGTGTGGGAAGAGAGGGGCTAAGTGCCGGAATTGGCGCATCGTAGAGATGCGCCAATTCTGGGGCGGCTGGGTGCTGGTATTTTTAGCCAGGGGGGTGCGCCAATATCCATGGCCCCTTCCTAGGCTATGAATATCAGCCCGCAGCTGTCTGCGAAGCCTTTCTGGCTTTAAATTACTGGGGACCCCATGTCATTTTTTTTTGGGGTCCCCTATTTTAATAGCCAGTAAAGGCTAGCTGCGGGCTGATATTCATAGCCTGGGAAGCTCCATGGTTATTAACCCCTTCCCAGGCTGGAAATATTGGCCCGAGCCGTCGGCTTTCCCCCTCTGGTGCAGAAAATTGCGCGGGAGCCCATGCCATTTTTTTCCCAATTTTTAAACCATAGGGTGAGGTCGGCCATGCGGTCATCAACCCGAGCGCCAAAGTCGGTTTTCCCATAATGCTTGCAGGCGCCTTTTCTCAGTCAATGAGCAAGATCGTACACTGTGACATGGGCAGCGGCCACCACAATCTTAGAGAAGGGAATTGCAGTGATTGGCTTGCTTTGTGTGGTGTCAAAGTGGCTATAAAAGCCCTGACCACCGACCCCCATTTTAGTTCTGCCGATCTTAGCGTAGGGAGAGGTTGCTGACGCTGTTTATCAGTAGGGAGAGAGTTAGGCAGGAAAGAAAAGTTATTCTGTATTTGTGCTAATAGCAATTGTCCTGTACATTTATTGTGCCGTGACAGGGGAGGATTTTTTTGTGTGCAGCAGCGGTGGTTAATAGGCTGCCTGCTAGCTGTATTGCTGTGTGTACACTGCGGTGCAGACTGCTTTTTACACAGCACTAATACTTTTATTCTTTTTTTCTGCACAGTTACCGAGCGTTCATTTTTTTCCCACACCGTATAGAGCTGTAAGCTCCTCACACACTACAGTGTACCGGCTGGTATCACGGACAAATACATGCTGAATATCTGTGTGTGACTCCAGAAATATATACGAAGATTTACAATTACCCCTAGACTGTATACAGCTGTACGCTTGTGATACAGTACCCTTTTTCTGCTTTTTATAGTCTGGTCTAATCCATACTGAGCCTGTGAGCGTCTGTGTGTTACTCAGGAAATATATACTGAAATTTAAAATTACCCCAACACTATATACACCTAGTATCTTCTGATACAGTACCCTTTTTCTGCTTTTTATATTCTGGTCTAATCCATACTGAGCTTGTGAGCGTCTGTGTGTTACTCCGGAAATATATGCGGAGATTTAAAATTACCCTAACACTGTATACAGCTGTACGCTTCTGATACAGTACCCTTTTTCTGCTTTTTATATTCTGGTGTAATCCATAATGAGCCTGTGAGAGTCTGTGTCTGACTCTGGAAATATATACGTAGATTTACAATTATCTCTAGACTGTATACAGCTGGACGCTTCTGATACATTACCCTTTTTCAGCTTTTTATATTCTGGTGTAATCCATGCAGAGTCTGTGAGAGTCTGTGTGTTACTCCGGAAATATGTATGGAGATTTACAATTATCCCTAGACTGTATACAGCTGTATGCTTGTGATTAGTGTTGAGCATTCCGATACTGCAAATATCGGGTATCGGCCGATATTGGCTGTATCGGAATTCCGATTCCGAGTACCGATATTTTCGTCATATCGGATACCGGAATCGGAATGTCACTGTCACTGTCAGTGTCCGTCGGTCGGGTCTGTCAGGAGTCAGCGGCACTTACCCGGCAGAAGATCTCCGGCGGTCACATCCTGGACTGCTTAATGGCCGCCATCCTCTTCTCCCTGGCGGTCACATGCAGTTTCTCGCGATAACTGCAGTGACTGCTGGGTAATCGCGGCCGTAAAGCAGTCCGATGACGTCACCGCCGGGGAAGCTGGTAAGCAGCTGTGCTGCGCCGGGATGTCAGGCTCTGCCTGCCATTCCGATGTAGCAGAGCTGGATCGTCGTGGGACAGTCGTTACTATGGACTGCGTCGGACAGGTGGTATACTGTTGGTTTGTTTTTTTTTATTTTTTTACAGGAGATCGATGGCGTCGCAGGAATGAGAGAGTAATAAAAGAAATGAAAACTGTGTTGTCTCTTTTATTTCATTAAAAGACTTTTTTCTTGCTGTGTCTTTTTTTTAAACATTTAAAAACTTTGGGATTAATAATGGATCGGTGTCTTATTGACGCCTCTCCATTATTAACCGGGCTTATTGTCACCGTGCAATCAACGGTGACATTAACCCCTTATTACCCCGCTTGACACCGCTACAGGGCAAGTGGGAAGAGCCGGGAAAAGTGCCACAATTGGCACATCTTTTGATGCGCCAAATGTGGGGCTGCTGTAGCCTGGTATTATCAGGCTGTTGAGGGCCAAAATCCATGGGCCTTGACAGTCTTTTAATACCAGGCCGCAGCAGTCTGCATTTTACTTGGCTGGTTAACAAAAATAGGGGGACCCCTACGCCGTTTTTTTTTTTGAGGGGATCCCCTATTTTTGTAAACGCTGCATCGCTGCGTGTGACAGGCGGGAGACCAGCGATCCGCTGGTAACCAAGGTACACAGCGGGTTTCCAGGCGCGGGGCTGTGCCTAGAAACCCGCTGTGTACCTTGGATACCAGCGCCCTGATGCAGGGAGCTGGTATCCAAGGTACACAGCGGGTTTCCAGGCACCGCGCAGCGCTTGGAAACCCGCTGTGTACCTTGGTTACCAGCTCCCTGCATCAGGGCGCTGGTATCCAACGTACACTGCGGGTAACTAAAGGCTGGGTCTCACATAACGATACACCAGCGATCCCGACAACGATATGCACTTGTCAGGATCGCTGGTGTATCGCTACATGATCGCTGCTGAGCTGCCAAACAGGCAGCTCAGGCAGCGATCTGGGACAGCGACACTGCGGGTAACATCGCTTAGTTACCCGCAGTGTACCTTGGATACCAGCGCCCTGATGCAGGGAGCTGGTATCCAAGGTACACAGCGGGTTTCCAAGCACTGCGCGGTGCCTGGAAACCCGCTGTGTACCTTGGATACCAGCTCCCCTGCATCAGGGCGCTGGTATCCAAGGTACACAGCGGGTTTCTAGGCACAGCCCCGCGCCTGGAAACCAGCTGTGTACCTTGGTTACCAGCGGATCGCTGGTCTCCCGCCTGTCACATGCAGCGATGCGTGCCTGTCAGTGGGAAACCAGCGATCAAAAAAAGGTCCTGACATTTCAGCGACGATCAGCGATACCCGGCAGGGGGGCTGATCGTCGCTGAATGTCACACACAGCGATATCGCTGGTGAGCTCGCTGCTGCGTCACAAAACTAGTGACTCAGCAGCGATCTCAGTAGCGATATCGCTATGTGAGACGGGCCCTTAAGCAATGTTACCCGCAGTGTCGCTGTCCCAGATCGCTGCCTGAGCTGCCTGTTTGGCAGCTCAGCAGCGATCATGTAGCGATACACCAGCGATCCTGACAAGTGCATATCGTTGTCGGGATCGCTGGTGTATCGTTATGTGAGACCCAGCCTTTACTCTCCTGTCAGCCAGGAGAGGAACTCATTCATTTGGGGGTTTACTGTGAGGCTGCAGCATTAGCTGCGGTCCCTGCAGTAAACATTAACCCTTTCTGAAGGATTACACCGTGGGACCTGACTGTGCATGGGATAGGTAAGAATAATTTTGCTTTTTTATTTTATTTTTATTACAGGAAATGGTTTTTGCAGTAAAATAAAAGATGGTCAAAAACATGTGTCTTTATTTCATTAAAATGATTTTTAATTAAAGTGTGTGTGTTTTATTTTTATTTCATGCAATAGGATTAATAATTGATAGTTGTCTAATTGACAGCTCTCAATTATTAACCTGGCTTAAGGTCACCTTTCAATAGCAAGGTGGCTTTAACCCCATATTAACCCATTCGCCACCGCTACAGGGCAATGGGAATAGACGGGCAAAGTGCCAGAAAGGGCGAATCTAATTATAGATTTGTCTTTCCTGGGGTGTCTGGGGGCAAATGTTAGTAGCCAGGGGGGGCAAAAATAATGGTCCCTCTCTGGGCTATTATTATCTGCCCCCACTCACTGGCTTTGTCTGTCTGGTTGCGAAAATAGGGCGGGAGCCCACGCATTTTTTTTCAGCAATTTCACACCTCATATATATATACATGTCATTGAATTTGTGACACTTATATATATATATTTATAGTTCATACACTTCTACATAGTATAATAGCCGCTAATTCAATTGCCGGCTTTTGTGAAAAAGCAGAACCCGACATGAAATGACACTTGGTTTACATAGAGTTAACCATGTCTTTTCATGTAGTTTGATATCTGATTTGCACAAACAATTACATGAGTGTAAGTGTGCAAAATTTCACACCTGTAGGGGTTAATTAAAGGTGTAAATTCGTAGCAAAAAAGTCTGTTTTTTTTACAACGAATTTACACCTTTAATTAACCCCTACAGGTGTGAAATTTTGCACACAGCCACTCATGTAATTGTTTGTGCAAATCAGATATCAAACTACATGAAAAGACATGGTTAACTCCATGTAAACCAAGTGTCATTTCATGTCGGGTGCTTCTGTCTTTTCACAAAAGCCGGCTTTACCCGGCAATTGAATCAGAGGCTATTTTACTATGTAGAAGTGTATAAACTATAAATATATGTATATATATATGTCACAATGACATGTATATATATATATATATATATATATGTATTCTATGTGTGTATATTTAGTGTTTACAAGGAAAGAATGGGGTTTTTTTAGTTACGATATTTTGTTCCCATAGACTTACATTGGATTTCCGGTATCGGTATCGGGTATCGCCGATATTTTAATGGTATCGGCGATACCATTCCGATTCCGATACTTTTGGATATCGGAAAGTATCGCTCAACTCTACTTGTGATACATTACACTTTTTCTGCTTTTTATATTCTGGTGTAATCCATGCTGAGCCTGTGAGAGTCTGTGTCTGACTCTGGAAATATATACGGAGATTTACAATTATCCCTAGACTGTATACAGCTGTACGCTTCTGATACATTACCCTTTTTCTGCTTTTATATTCTGGTCTAATCCATACTGAGCCTGTGAGCGTTTGTGTGTTACTCCGGAAATATATACTGAGATTTAAAATTACCTCAACACTATATACAATTAGGTCCATAAATATTTGGACAGAGACAACATTTATCTAATTTTGGTTCTAGACATTACCACAATGAATTTGAAACAAAACAAATCAGATGCAGTTGAAGTTCAGACTTTCAGGTTTCATTTGAGGGTATCCACATTAAAATTGGATGAAGGGTTTAGGAGTTTCAGCTCCTTAACATGTGCCACCCTGTTTTTAAAGGGACCAAAAGTAATTGGACAGATTAAATAATTGTAAATAAAATGTTCATTTCTAGTACTTGGTTGAAAACCCTTTGTTAGCAATGACTGCCTGAAGTCTTGAACTCATGGACATCACCAGACACTGTGTTTCCTTCTTTTTGATGCTCTTCCAGGCCTTCACCGCGGTGGTTTTCAGTTGTTGTTTGTTTGTGGGCCTTTCTGTCTGAAGTTTAGTCTTTAACAAGTGAAATGCATGTTCAATTGGGTTGAGATCAGGTGACTGACTTGGCCATTCAAGAATATTCCACTTCTTTGCTTTAATAAACTCCTGGGTTGCTTTGGCTTTATGTTTTGGGTCATTGTCCATCTGTAGTATGAAACGACGATGAATCAGTTTGGCTGCATTTGGCTGGATCTGAGCACACAGTATGGCTCTGAATACCTCAGAATTCATTCGGCTGTTTCTGTCCTGTGTCACATCATCAATAAACACTAGTGACCCAGTGCCACTGGCAGCCATGCATGCCCAAGCCATCACACTGCTTCCGCCATGTTTTACAGATGATGTGGTATGCTTTGGATCATGAGCTGTACCACGCCTTCGCCATACTTTTCTCTTTCCATCATTCTAGTAGAGGTTGATCTTGGTTTCATCTGTCCAAAGAATGTTCTTCCAGAACTGTGCTGGCTTTTTTAGATGTTTTTTAGCAAAGTCCAGCCTAGCCTTTTTATTCTTGATTCTTATGAGTGGCTTGCACCGTGCAGTGAACCCTCTGTATTTAATTTCATGCAGTCTTCTCTTTATGGTAGATTTGGATATTGATACGCCTACCTCCTGGAGAGTGTTGTTCACTTGGTTGGCTGTTGTGAAGGGGTTTCTCTTCACCATGGAGAGTATTCTGCGATCATCCACCACTGTTGTCTTCCGTAGGCGCCCAGGTCTTTTTGCATTGATGAGTTCACCAGTGCTTTCTTTCTTTCTCAGAATGTACCAAACTGTAGATTTTGCCACTCCTAAAGTTGTAGCAATTTCTCGGATGGGTTTTTTCTGTTTTTTGCAGCTTAAGGATAGCTTGTTTCACCTGCATGGAGAGCTCCTTTGACCGCATGTTTCCTTCACAGCTATACCTTCCAAATGCAAACACCACACCTCAAATCAACACCAGCCCTTTTATCTGCTTAATCGAGAATGATATAATGAAGGGATTGCCCACACCTGTCCATGAAATAGCCTTGGAGTCAATTGTCCAATTACTTTTGGTCCCTTTAAAAACAGGGTGGCACATGTTAAGGAGCTGAAACTCCTAAACCCTTCATCCAATTTTAATGTGGATACCCTCAAATGAAAGCTGAAAGTCTGAACTTCAACTGCATCTGATTTGTTTTGTTTCAAATTCATTGTGGTAATGTCTAGAACCAAAATTAGATAAATGTTGTCTCTGTCCAAATATTTATGGACCTAACTGTACACCTGGTATCTTCTGATACAGTACCCTTTTTCTGCTTTTTATATTCTGATCTAATACCTACTGAGCCTGTGAGTGTCTGTGTGTTACTCTCGAAATATATACGGTGATTTAGAATTTTCCCCTGCACCGTATACAGCTGTACGCTTCTGATACAGTACCATATATCTGCTGGTGTTTTGGATACATTATCCCAAACATGAGGAAGTATGGTGGAAGAGGCCGCGGACGTGAGCGTGGGGGGCCAGCTGGTACTGATGGTGGCGGTGGTGCATCTTCTGGTAGTGCCAAAAGCACAATAGCACTTAAGGCAGGAGGTGTTGAGCCTGCGACATCGTCTGGCTCCAGAAGGCCTGGAAGGCTCTCTTTTCTGGGAGTAGGTAAACCACTTTTAAAGCCGGAGCATCAGGAACAGGTTTTGTCTTACAATGCTAAAACAGCCTCCAGCTCTATCGCCTCCTCTTCAGAAGTTTCAAAAAATGCAAGCACTGAATCGTCAGTGCAGGCTCCTGGTCAGGAACAACACCTTTCCTTGTGTCCTTCACCCCCACCAAAAGTGAAGGATGCGGCAGGCCACCCTTCAGATTACTCCATGCCTGGGTTATCAAGTCAAATCCTGAGTTCCCCAGTCCAACATGAATCTGACATGGAGTGCACTGATGCACAGCCACTGCTAGATGATTCTGTTGGTACATTTACCAAGAGCACTACATTGCCCTCGCAGTCTACTGAGCCAGATGAAACTCAGGTGCCCCTTCCTGCATACTATACCACGTTACACGGTGACACAGAGGAAGGTGCAAATGAAATTGAAGAGGAGGTGATGGATGACCCAGTTGTTGACCCGGATTGGCATCCATTGGGGGAAGAGGGTGCCGCTGGCAATAGCTCAGAAGAGGAGAAGGATCCGCAGCAGGCATCGACATCGCAGCAGCGGTTATCTGGCAGGCCCGTAGCTGTCAAAAAACGTGTTAAAAAAAACAAAAAGAGTTGCAGGACAGCTTGGCCAAACGGTCAAAAAGGCACAGCATGCAAGCCCTGAAAATTTATACCATAGTAGGAAGAGTGCAGTGTGACACTTTTTTGACCAAAATCCTATTGATGAGGCAAAGGTTATCTGTAAGAAGTGCGGAAGGACCTTTAGCCGAGGGAAAAATCTCCTAATTTTAAATACCACTTGCATGCTTAGACACTGGAGCATCATGCATGGGGCCCATCATATACTGGAGCATCATATGGGGCCCATTATATATGTAGCATTATATAGGCCCATCATACACTGGAGCATCATCCATGGGACCCATCATATACTGGAGCATCATCCATGGGGCCCATCATATACTGGAGCATCATATGCGGCCAATTATATATGGAGCATTATAAAGGCCCATCATAGACTGGAGCATCATCCATGGGGCCCACCATACACTGGAGCATTATAAATGAGGCCCATCATACACTGGAGCATTATCCATGGGGCCCATCATATACTGGAGCATCAAATGGGGCCCATTATATATGGAGCATTATATAGGCCCATCATACACTGGAACATCATCCATGGGGCCCATCATACACTGGAGCATTATAAATGGGGCCCATCACACACTGGAGCATCATCCATGGGGCCCATCATATACTGGAGCATCATATGGGGCCCAATATATATGGAGCATTATATAGGCCCATCATACACTGGAACATCATCCATGGGGCCCATCATATACTAGAGCATCATATGGGGTTCATTATTTATGGGGCATCATATAGGGTCTGGAGAATCATATGAAGCACATGGGGCCCATTCTGTATGGAGCAATATATGGGGCCCATCATATACTGTATGGAGCTTTTTTATGCGACTCATTATACTGTATGGAGCAATATGTGGGGCTCATTATTCTGTATGGCGCACTATGTGGTGGCCATAATACTGTATGGAGGAATATACTGTCTGGTTTTTGAGCTATTGTAGAATTTAAAATAGATATCAGTCATGTAATGTAAGAAGTGAAGGATTTGGCTTTGTACTATACCTATATTTCTGTGCCGTATCGGAGCATCATGAATTGTGGTATGTGTTAAAGGGGCCCACTGACACTCTTTCGCCCGGGGCACACGAAAACCTGGAGCCAGCCCCACCCACAACTTTAGCCAAATAACCCCCAGTTTTCAATGCGTAACTATTATTATAAAGTAAATTAAGGTTGCCAAGCTTAAGTAATAAGAATTGATGTCGTTGGCATTGAAATGGGCACTGTAGGTGTGTTTACTGTCCTCCACTCCCTGCCGACTTTGCTTCCCCATTGACTTGCATTGGGTTTCGTGTTTCAGTCGGACCTCCGACTTTTCCCGATAGTCGGCCGATTTCGTTCGACTCGACTTCTGAGAAAGTCGGGTTTCACGAGACCCGACTCGACCCTCCAAAAGGCAAAGTCGCTCATCTCTAGCCAAAACTGTTGGCACCCTTGAAATTGTTCCAGAAAATGAAGTATTTCTCCCAGAAAAATATTGCAATTGAACATGTTTTGTTATACACATGTATATTTCCTTTGTGTGCATTGTAAGTAACAAAAAAAACTGAAAAAAAAGCAAATGGACATCATTTAACACAAAAACACTAAAAATGGGATGGACAAAATTGTTGTCACCTTTCCAAAATTGTGGGTAAGCAATTTTGTTTCAAGCATGTGATTCTCTTTGAAACTCACCTATGCCAAGTAACAGGTGTGGGCAATATGAAAATCACACATGAAACCAGATAAAAAGGTGAGACGTGAACTCATTCTTTGCATTGTGTGTCTCTGTGCGCCACACTAAGCATGGAGACAAGAAAGAGGAAAAGAGAAATGTTTTAGCACTTGAGAACCAAAATTGTTGAAAAATATCAACAATCTCAAAGTTACAAGTCCATCTCCAGAAATCATGATGTTCCTTTGTCCACAGTGCACAACATAATCAAGAGGTTTAGAGCCCATGACACTGTAGCTAATCTCCCTGGACGCAGGGGCGGAACTATCGTGGAAGCAGGGGAAGCAGCTGCCACAGGGCCCGGGCTAGAAGCGGGCCCGTCCCTGCTGCAGCTGCTTCACCTACCACCAGGGCCACCATCAGGGCATTACAGCCCTGACTGGCGTATGTGGCCCGATCAGCAGAGGGGGCCCGCACCGGGCCCCGTCACCTACCGATCAGGCCCCACTGCACCGCCCCCAGCGGCAGGATTCAGTCAGGACGCAGGTTCAGTTACTCTATTACCGTGCGGGCCCGCACGGTAATAGTTAACGCTGCCAGCCGATCGGAGGCTGGCAGCTGACGTCAGCGCGCACGTCGCCGGCGCCTGATGTCATTGTCAGTTGCCAGCGAGTGCGCGCTTTCTGTGGAGTGTGGATGGATCGCCACTGGAACGCGGCAAGGTAAGGAGAAAGTTTTTTTTTTTAATATAGCAAGCCGGAGCCGCGGCAGAGAGGAGAGTGGGCAGGACTGGGGGCAGAATGGACACTGGGCAGGACTGGGGGCAGAATGGAGACTGGGCAGGACTGGGGGCAGAATGGAGATGGGGCAGGACTGGGGGCAGAAAGGAGACGGGGCAGGACTGGGGGCAGAATGGAGACTGGGCAGGACTGGGGGCAGAATGGAGACGGGGCAGGACTGGGGGCAGAATGGAGACTGGGCAGGACTGGGGGCAGAATGGAGACTGGGCAGGACTTGGGGCAGAATGGGAGATGGGGCAGGACTGGGGGCAGAATGGAGAGTGGGCAGACTGGGCAGAATGGAGACAGGGCAGGAATGGGGGCAGAATGGAGACAGGGCAGGACAGGGGGCAGAATGCTTGCTTGCTGAGTCTGACTCTCTTTTACAGGGACGCGGCAGCCGCAGCTTCCCGTCCCGGCACTTGAGGAGAGGGGGGAGAGCGGAGGGGGGAGGTGTGAGTGTATCAGGGGCCTCAGGCCCCAGAACACAGCGGGCCACATTAGAGGCCCCAGGAAGCAGCAGGCCCCATTAGGGGCCTAGGTCCAAAGAAAGCAGCAGGCTCCATTAGGGGCCTAGGTCCAAAGAAAACTGCAGGCCCCATTAGGGGCTTTGGGCCCCAGGAAACTGCAGGCCCCATCAGGGGCCTAGGGCCCCAGGAAACTGCAGGCCCCATCAGGGACCTAGGGCCCCTGGAAACAGCAGGCCCCATCAGGGGCCTAGGGCCCCAGGAAACAGCAGGCCCCTAATGGGGCCCCGAAAACAGCAGGCCTCATTACAGTGCTGCAGATGGCGACCAAAATGGTCGCCAAAGCGGCTAAAAATTTGCAAATGGCGACTGGATTATTCAATCCATTCGCCATTTGCGATTAGTGATTTTTAAAAATATATATATTTTTTTAAAATGGCGGCCGGAGGTGGGGGGGCCCATTGTGAAGTTTGCTGTGGGGCCCTGCCGTTCCTAGTTACGCCCCTGCCTGGACGTGAATGTAAGAGAAAAAATTATGAATGGTTGCACAGCAGAATAGTCCAGATAGTTGATAAACAGCTCTAATCTAGTTCCAAACAAATTCAAGCTGTTATACATACTCGGGGTGTATCAGTATCAGCGCAAACCATCCGTCGACATTTGAATGAAATGACATGTAGATCTAGGAGGACCCCACTGCTGGAACAGAGACATAAAAAGCTAGTCTGCAGTTTACCAAAATGTACTTGAGTAAGCATAAATTTGTAAAGGAAAGTGTATTGTGGGCAGATCAGACCAAGATAGAGTTTTTTTGGTAAAGCATATCATTCTACTGTTACCAAAAACAGAATGAGGCCTACAAGGAAAAGAACACTATACCTACACTCAAATATGGTGGCGGTTCGAACATGCTTTGGGGTTGTTTTGCTGCCTCTGGTACTGGGTGCCTTGACTATGTGCAAGGCATCATGAAATATGAAGATTATCAAAGGATTTTGGGTTGCAATGTAGTGTCCAGTGTCAGAAAGCTGGGTTTGCATCCTAGGTCATGGGTCTTTCAGCAGGCCAGTGACTACAAATACATCAAGAAGCACCCAGAAATGGATGAAAAAGAAGTGCTGGAGAGTTGTGAAGCAGCCAGCAATGAGCCCAAATCTAAATCGCATTGAACAACTGTGGTGAGATCTTAAAACTGCTGTTGGGAGAAGGTACCCATCAAATATGAGATACCAGGAGCAGTTAGCAAAAGAAGAGTGGTCAAAAATTCCAGTTGAGAGGTGTAAGAAGCTTGTTGATAGTTATAGGAAGTGATTGATTGCAGTTATTTATTCCAAAGGGTGTGCAACCAAATATTTAGTTGAGAACGCCAACAATTTTGTCAGGCTCATTTTTGAGGTTTTGTGTGAAATGATGTCCAATTTGTCTTTTTTTCTGTTTTTGTTTTCTGTTTTTCCAATTTGCTCAAAGGGAATAAACAGGTGTATAACAAAACATGTGTAACTGCAATAATTTTCTGGGAGAACTAATTCATTTTCTGGAACAATTTCAAGGGTGCAAACACTTTCGGCGATGACTGTAAATACACTTTGTAAAATAATATTTTTGCACCAATTTGCACAATATCTGTCTTTTCCCACCAAAACTCCCCAAAACTATTCAATACAGAAACAAAATACAATTTTTGCATTTGCGCCAAGTTCATGAATTGTATGCTCCATTTTGAAGAAATTAGCTCCAAAAGCAAACTGCTACTACAAAACAGAATAAAGAAAAATGTGACTTAAAAAGAAATGCAAATGATGATTCTGAGCCATCATTTATTTTATCTAAAGGGATTATGTCACCTCATTCATGCTTCTGAAACCACAGGTATCATAAATCAGAGTCAGGCTGCATGATTCCAGCCAGGTATTTTATTCTTTGAAATGCTCTGGGATTTCAGAGAAATTATACTTCTAGGATCCAGCTTCTTCAGGTGTTGCTCTGTAAACATGACATGGCGTCCGATAATGATTACTGCAAATTTTTCATTGAAAAAGTGAAACGGCACTCCTTCCATTCCAAGCACTGCCATGCGCACAGTCGTTTTCCTCCACATTTTGTATATCTGTGTACTCAGGAGAAATTGCGCAACAAATTTCGTGGTGCATTTTCTCCTGTTACCTTTCTGAAAATAAAAAAATGGGGATAAAAGGACATTTTTGTTGGAAAAATTTTATTTTTATTTTAATGGCACAACATAATAAACTTCTTTGAAGCACCTTGGGGTTCACTATCTTGTGTGACATAACTCTCTAATTTAAGGGCTTAAATATTAAAAGTTTGAAAATTGCAAATTCTTCCAAATTTTTGCCAAATTTCCATTATTTTCACAAATAAATGCAAGTGAAATTTTACCATTATCATGAAATACAAAATGTCACAATAAAACAATCTTAGAAACAATGGGATCAGTTGAAGCTTTTTAGAGTTATAACCACATAAAATGATACTGGCCAGAATTGTAAAATTTGGCCTGGTCAGGAAGGTGAAAACAGACTTTGAGGTGAAGGGGTTAAATTATATTTTGTCTAAAACAACTGAGCATTTTAGAGAAAAATATACTGTATTTTTTAGACAATAAGACAAACTTTTTTCCTCCAAATTTGGGAGGAAAGTGTGGGTGCGTCTTATGGTTGGAATGTAGCATGTGGGGAGGGTGGCAGCAGTGGAGTGGGATCACAGGAGGCAGGAAACTGAGCTGGGGAAACCATGTAGTCCCAATACTTAAAGTGAAGTGAATATTCATTAGCCGCTTCCCCGCCCACCTGTCAGTGGGCGGGGAACAGCAAATGAATATTCCTTAACTTAAACAGCGGACCCACATGGTTTTCCCAGCACCGGATTCCTGCAGCAGCTGGGGAGATCTGTATCCGGTGGAGGAGGGTTGCCACAGGAGGGAGGGATGCCGCATACCTAACAGCGCTGATGTGATACTGAATGCCGTGTGGAGGACTTGGGTGGGCAGAACATCACATGATCGCACAAAGCCCTGCATCTTCATGATGTCATCACAGGTCCTAGAGACACCTCACTACAAACAGTGCAGCTTCCTCTTACATGATCTGTGGTGAGATCATAAGAGGGAGGGCACTGTGCGATCATGGCTGGATGCAGGACCTGTACTGCCTGTACATGAAAGAATTAATTAAAAGGTTAGTAATTACAGCACATAAAAAAGCACTCTGCCACTCCTGTGGTGAACTATAACTCCCAGCATACCATAGGATCTGCAGGACATGCGGGGAGTTATAGTTCTCCAATGGGATCTTAAAACAGCACTCCAGTGTTATTTTTCAGTGCTGGTGAGGTGCTTTAAATATAAGCACTGTGCCCCTATTCTTAGGCCAGGGTCACACATGCGAGAAACTCGCACGATTCTTGTGTGAGTCTCTTGCAGGACCACCCGGCACTGCAGCCGGAACTCGGACCGGAGCTTGCGGCCTTATACTCATCCTCCAGCGTCTTCACATAGTGCTTTACAGACACCACACTGATCCTGCAGCACCATCTTCTACCCATAGCTTCCAACATAATAACATACTGTTATATATAATACCACATATAATAGTATGTTATTTATGTTATTAAATATTTTACCACATTTTTTGCTTCAAATATATTTTTCCCTAAAACCTGGGTGCATCGTATAGTCTGGTGCATCTTATAGTCCGAAAAATACGGTACCTAGCTGAAATCATTCAGCCAGGTGGTGTTTCAAGCTGCCTGCAGTTTGGGCAGCATGAATCAAGTTCCAACTTTCTTTTAAGTGGTGAAAAACATCTTTTTTTCCATAGATAGACCTATAAGAGAGCTTATGTTTATGTATTGAGCCGATGTACCTATATTGCATGGCGAGTGCTTAAGTGCAACATATGGCCACCATACATGCAGAGTGGTTGGCACTAAGGGATAATTGAATTTTTTAAAATTCTAATTTGCTGGATTAACCTAACTTTAAAAGAAATGATTCACAGCAAATTGATTCATCAGGAATTTCAATACTGCATGAAAAAGATAAGTTGTACCGCTTTGAGGCCTGCCATCCTAGCACTGTATTTTGAGCTCTTTAGTAGAGATGAGCGAACCTTTAAAGGTTCAGTTCGGCTAATTTGCCGATGTTCGCCGATCATGTTCGCCAAACATACCTGAACCTCACTAAATTCAATGGGAGGCAAACCCAAACACATAGGCAACACCTTCAGGGGGTCCAAAAGCTGCTAAAACATGGGCAGAAACCAGGAAAAGAGGCATCAATTGACCCAGAGTACAAATACTATAGTTGCACAGTATGGATGTTTGTGATAGGGCTTGGACCAGCATTTCTTGCTTAAACATTAATCAGTAATAGGTGGATGAGTGACAGCTGTTGTCCTGGTGCTCAGAGATGCCTGCCAAATTCAGGCAACACACATGAAGGAGAAACAACTTGGAGTCCAAATATTTCCAAAAGTAGGGGGCAGACACCAGCCAAAGTGGCATAAATTGACCCACAGTAGAAATTTTAGATTGGTAGAGCAGCAGTCAGCCATAGGCCATGCATGAGGAATCAGAGTCTGGGCCAGCATTTAGAACTTTGAATTTAAGGTTAAATTAAGATGAAATGGGTGAGAAACCAGAGTAAGCCTGCTTTGCTGGAGCCCTGATACCTCATGGAATAGCTCAAACTGTTTTTTTTCGCTCAGAAACACTCAGGTGGTACCAATATCAGCTTAGTAGACCACTAATTTTAGTAAAAAATTTAGGATAGTTGTTGTGACTGATCAATTAATCCATAGTTGAAAGTTTAGAAAGGCAGAGCAGCAGTCAGCCATGGGCCATGCATGAGGAATCAGAGTCAGGGCTAGCATTTAGCACTTTGAATTGAAGATTAAATTAAGACGAGATGGATGAGAAACCAGAGTAACCCAGCTTTGCTGGGAGCCCTGATACCTCATGCAATAGCTCAAACTGTTTTTTTTGCTTAGAAACACTCAGGTGGTATCAATATCAGCTTGGTAACCCACTAATGTTAGAAAAATTTAAGGATAGTTGTTGTGAATATGCTGGAGGTGGCTTCTGAGCTGGGGCTCCCTCCGCTGGTTGCTGAGGGTAATGAACTGATTAATGAATGGCCTTCAGCTGGCGCTGAATGGTAGGATATAAGTGGCCTGAGTTCCCAGCAGCCTTGCCGGTTATCAATTGTTCCTTCTGGTCTTGCTTGAAGCACTGCTAGTTTCCTGCTCTCCTTCAGTTAAGTGTTTGCTTTTTTTTTCCCTCTGTTTGATTTTCTCTGCTGGTTTGCTGCTTGCAGTGGACTGCAGCCTGTCACCTTTTGGGGTCTGGCGCTGCAATTGTGCTCCGTTTGTGTCTGCACTTTTGCTTTGCTCCTTTGTTACTTTTTATTTGCTGAATAGCGTTTTGTTACACCAGAGATCTGATTTAGGTGGATGAGATCGTGTGATCTCAGGTTTTTTGGCAATCAGAAGTGTTGGTATTTTTGTTAGGGTTTTTGTTGGATTGCAGTCAGAATTCTTTCCTGTACTTTTCTGTCTAGACAGATTGGGCCCCAGCGTATGCTCATTCTATTTTCTGTCTGTGTCCGTGCTTTCTTCTTGTCTAACCGCCATTACATGTTTGGGGGCTTCCTATTTTCTTTGGGGATCTGCTCCGGGGCAGATAGCTTTCATCTTTCTGCCATTAGGGGTAGTTATCTCTTAGGCTGTGACGAGGAGTCTAGGATCACCGTAGGAACGCTCCATGGCTACTTCTAGTTGTGTGGTTAGTTCAGGTTACTACAATCCAATAGGTTCCAGCCTCTCTGGTGTATTACCGCTTTTGCTATTTTTTGCTATTTCTCCTCAGTTACCGAAACATAAAAGTATAACGGGCCCAAAAACTGAAAATTGTATGGTACTCACAGAAGGGGAAAATAGTAATAATAGAGCTAGCTCTGCCACCTTGATGTCTCCATTTTTCTGCAATTCCGGGTTTCACCCTCGATTTTCATCAGGACAGGCGGAGGCTTCTGTCTGTCTGGGGGTTGACTCTATTGTGCAGCGTATGCAGCAGATTTGGGACCAGGTGGTGGAGAGGTTGTCTCTCTCCCAGGAGAAGGCCCAGTGGTTTGCCAACCGGCATAGGACTGATGGTCTTCGTTTTAAAGTGGGGGACTTGGTTTGGTTGTCCTCAAGGAATATTCCTAAGAAGGTTGCATCTCCAAAATTTAAGCCAAGGTTCATTGGACCTTATAAGATCATGGAAATTATTAATCCGGTTTCCTTCCGTTTGCTTCTTCCAGGGACATTTAAGATCCATAACGTGTTCCACAAGTCCTTATTGAAGAGGTTTGTCGAACCAGTGGTTTCTATGGCTGCGCCTCCCGACCCTGTTTTGGTTGAGTGCAATTTGGAGTATGTGATTGAGAAGATATTGGATTCTCGTTTTTCTAGACGGAAACTC
Source organism: Oophaga sylvatica (assembly GCA_033576555.1). NCBI lineage: Eukaryota > Metazoa > Chordata > Amphibia > Anura > Dendrobatidae > Oophaga > Oophaga sylvatica. Next base: position 145,827,754 of record JARQOD010000001.1, read on the forward strand.
CAGTATTTGGTTAAGTGGAGAGGTTATGGTTAGGAGGACAATTCTTGGGTGTTTGCTTCGAACATTCATGCTGGGAGACTTATCCGTGCCTATCATCGAGCCCATCCTGATCGGCCTGGTTGCGCAGGTGAGGGTTCGGTGATCCCTCCTCAAAGGAGGGGTACTGTTGTGAATATGCTGGAGGCGGCTTCTGAGCTGGAGCTCCCTCCGGTGGTTGCTGAGGGTAATGAACTGATTAATGAATGGCCTTCAGCTGGCGATGAATGGTAGGATATAAGTGGCCTGAGTTCCCAGCAGCCTTGCCGGTTATCAATTGTTCCTTCTGGTCTTGCTTGAAGCACTGCTAGTTTCCTGCTCTCCTTCAGTTAAGTGTTTGCTTTTTTTTTCCTCTGTTTGATTTTCTCTGCTGGTTTGTTGCTTGCAGTGGACTGCAGCCTGTCCTGTTGTGAATGTTTTAGAAATGAATTCTGAGCAGAAGCTCCCTCTGGTGGTTACAAACAGTACTGAACCATTCAATGAGGATTGTCAATCAGGAATCACAGACTGGCTGGATATAAGGGAGGTTCCCTCCCATCATGGTTGCCGGTGATCAATTGTTCTTGTCTCAACTGTGGTTCCTGGTTCACTTGGAAGCTTGCTGAGTCTTGCCTCTTCTCCTGCTCTCAGATAAGATATTTTCTGTTTTTTTGTTTTTGTGCTTGCCATTTGCATATTTCTCTGCATTTCTGTGAGGTTAGCCAGGTTTCCCCCCCCCGGGGGGCTTGGGCTCCTCTCAGTTCCGCTGGAGCCACTGTTATTTGTTCATTTGCCTTTTCCAGTTTTATCAGTGGCTGCGGCTTAGTTTTGTTACACCAGAGAACTAATTTAGGTGGTAGAGGTCGTGTGATCTCAGGTGTTTTTGCAATTAGTAGCGTTGGCATTTTTTAGGGTTTTTTTTGGATTGCAGTGAGTGTCCTTTCTATCCTTTTCTGTCTAGGCAGATTGGGCCCCAACGTTTGCTCATACTATTTTCTGTCTGTGTCTGTATTTCCTCTTGTCTAACCGCCATTACATGTTTGGGGCTTCCTATGATCTTTGGGGAACTGCTCCGGGGCAGATAGCTTTCCTCTTTCTATCTTTAGGTGTAGTTAATCTCTCAGGCTGTGACGAGGCATCTAGGACCAACGTAGGAACGCTCCACGGCTGCCTTTAGTTGTGGTGGTTTGTCAGGGTACTGCAATCCAATAGATTCCAACCTCTCTGGTGTATTGCCGTTTTTGCCTGCTCTCCTCAGCTACCAAATCATAACACTGTCCCCTTTTGGGGGTCTGGCGCTGCAATTGTGCTCCGTTTGTGTCTGCACTTTTGCTTTGCTCCTTTGTTACTTTTTATTTGCTGAATAGCATTTTGTTACACCAGAGATCTGATTTAGGTGGATGAGATCGTGTGATCTCAGGTTTTTTGGCAATCAGAAGTGTTAGTATTTTTGTTAGGGTTTTTGTTGGATTGCAGTCAGAATTCTTTCCTGTACTTTTCTGTCTAGACAGATTGGGCCCCAGCGTTTGCTCATTCTATTTTCTGCCTGTGTCCGTGCTTTCTTCTTGTCTAACCGCCATTACATGTTTGGGGGCTTCCTATTTTCTTTGGGGATCTGCTCCGGGGCAGATAGCTTTCATCTTTCTGCCTTTAGGGGTAGTTATCTCTCAAGCTGTGACGAGGCATCTAGGATCACCGTAGGAACGCTCCACGGCTACTTCTAGTTGTGTGGTTAGTTCAGGTTACTGCAATCCAATAGGTTCCAGCCTCTCTGGTGTATTACCGCTTTTGCTATTTTTTGATATTTCTCCTCAGTTACCGAAACATAACAGATAGTAGCACAGGTAGGTTGACTGATCAATTCATCTATAGCTGAAATTTTTTAATGGAACAACAGCAGTCAGCCATGAGCCATGCATGAGGTATCAGGGTCTGGGCCAGCATTTAGAGCTTTCATTAAGTTTAAATTAAGATGAGGTGGGGTAGGGAACGATGTAAGCCTGCTGTGCTGGGAGCCTTGTTTTCATGCAACAGCTCAAACTGCTTTTCTGCTCAGCCACACTCAAGTGGCACAAATATAGGCTTCATAGACTACTATTATTAGAAAGATTTAAGGATAGTACACAGGTAGTTGACTGAAAGTAAGTGCAGGCCTGCCAGTCTGGGAGCTCTACTGCTACAGGCAAAACACATGAGGGAGATCCAATTTGAAGTCCAAATATTCCCAAAAATTAGGGGCAGGCACCACTAAAGTGGCATCAATTTCACCAGAGTAGAAATAGTACAATGGGGCTCTGACACCTCTTCCACTACAGGCAACCCACCAGATGGAGACCCAACTTGGAGTCTCTACATTTCCAAAAATTGCTTGTAACACCAGCATCAGTAGCAACACAGTAGCAGGCACAGAAGCCACAACAAAGGTGTCACAGACTGCAGTAACGCAAGATCAAAGCAGCACACCAAAAACAACACAATCGCCTAGTTTGCCCATTCTGCGACTGGGCTGCAACAGTCATCGGAGGTCAATGACTTGTTAATCATGATGAAAGTTAGGTTATTTACACTTTCAGGGGACAGCCGGATGCTCTTATCAATCAGGACACCACCAGCAGCACTGAAGACACGTTTTTTCGAGAACTCTGGCTGCCGGGCATGACAAAACCTCCAAGGCGTGACAGACAAGCTCATGCCACTCTTCCATTTTTGAAGACCAAAATGCAAAAGGGTTCAAATTCTCACTGATGACCTAGATATTGAGCTTGAGATACTTCTGCACCATCCTTTCTAGTCATTCGCAACGTGTCAGACTTTTACTCTGTTCTGCTATTGCATGGGCTGGTCTAAAAAATAAAAAAATATGTGAAATAACTCACAGAAATTGCTTCTGCTGCTAGTGTTTTTGAGTTGACGACTTGACTTTCTCGGGGTTGGAAGTTTATAACTGCAATGCACACTGTGTCTCATTGCTTTCTTAGGGAAAACCACTCTTAAGATTGTGTACAAGCATGTTTCGATACTCCAGCATGTGCACGTCTCTTTCTAGGGGAAGAAACATCTAGCAAAATTTTGCTGTTGTACCGTGGATTTAACAAAGTGGCAACCCAGTAGTCATCACAATTTCTAATCCTAACAATACAGGAATCATATGCTTCCATGAGGTCCAAGTCCATTGTGTGTTGGTAACTGGGTAGCACTTAAGCTTGCTTCTTCTGTCCCCTCCCGCCAACAACGAACAGAGAGGGGATTAATATCCTTATCATCTCCTGAATGTTGCGCACCCATCAACTCTTCCTCCTCATCCTCCTCCCTTTTTGCCTTGGCTTTTGCACCTTCAATAACAGTTTGTCTGGTTACATGTGCCCCATCAATCTCTGTAACCCACCCTCTTAAGTCACCTGCCGGTGCGACGACAGTCTGGGACTTAGAGGTATTTTTACCCCTTCTGCATCTTCCTCTTATTCCACCTCTTCCTCTGGGACCACCACCTCCTCTGGTTGTTTCCTCTGTCCCCTCCCACCAACCACGAACAATGGAGAGGGGATGATTATCCTCTTCATCCGACAGTTGCTCGCCTATCACCTCTTCCTCCCCCATTTGTTCCTCGGATCTTGTACCTTTGTTAACAGTTTGTCTGTTATGACCAGCCCCACTTGATCGCAGTAATCCACATTCCTTTAGCACCCGCCTATGTGATGACAGTCTGGAACTTATAGACAGTGTTATCTCTTCCGCTTCCTCCTCTGCTTCCTCCTCTTCTTCTGGGACCACCACCTCCTCCCGCAGGCTAGTCAAAGTGTGCTCCAGTATCTAGATGACCAGAATAGTGATGCTGATGATGGCTTCGTCCGATCTAACCATATTAGTAGCCATTTCAAAACTGTGCAGAAGGGTGCAGGGTTCCTTCATCTGTGCCCACTTGGCAATCGTGATTTTCACCACGTCTGTACTGCGCTGGCCCAGGCTATGCAAATGAATATACTGCACCAGGGCTCATCGTTGCTGCCACAGTCACTCCATCATGTGCAGAGTGGAATTCCACGGTATCGTCACATCGCAGCTCAAACGGTTAACCTTTAGGCCGAAGACCTCTGTAGTGATGCAAGTCAATGAACTGCGGGCTGTGAACGATGGACCTGGGCAAACAGCGACTATGCTTTCTGCAGCAGCGCATCCAGGCTGGGATAGTGGCAGATAAATTGCTGTACCTCCAGGTTGAGGGCATGAGCAGTGGAAGGCACGTGTGTAAGGTTACCCTGGCTTAAGGCCGCAACCAAGTTTGCACAGTTAATGCACAAAGCATTCCCTGGCTCCAGGTTTAGTGGAGACAGCCATTGCTCAAGTTCAGTTTGCATAGCTGTACACAACTCTGGAGCTGTGTGACTGTGATCTCCAAGGCATATTAATTTAAACACTGGATGATTGCAGTGAGCCATGGCTACACAGTACAGAGGTGGGTCGGATTCTCTTCTCTGTTGGAATGTAAGTCTCAATAAGGGAGAAGTTAAGGGCGAAGGTGGTGGCCTTATCGGGAAGTGGAGAAGCCAGAGCAGTGGAGAAAGTGTTAGATGCAGAGGTTTATCCCGCAAGCTTTGGTCATTCCAAGACTTGTGGAGCAGCCCCTTGCACTGCTGCCCCCACAGCCACCAGAGTCCAGAGTCACCCAGTGTCCAGTCAGCGAGGTGCAATGCCCCTCTCCATGTTTGCTCATCCATATGTCAGTGGTGAAATACACTCTGGCAGACATAGATATTTTCAGGGAATGGGTGATGTTGTCTGTGACATGCTGGTGTAGTACAGGCACAGCTTTCTTAGAGAAGAAATGGCGACTGGGCAACTGGTAATGGCGGATTGCAAAGGTCATCAGCTTTCGGGAACTGTCTGTATCCACCAGGCAAAAAGGCAGCACTTCCATAGCCAACAGATTAGAGATGGTGGAATTCAAGCTCTTAGCTTTGGCATGTGTAAGAGGAAACATTATTTTACAACTACGGGATCCAGGGCTTGCTGCTGTGCTGAGAGAGGGTAGAGTAGGGTGAAAACGACAAACTGATGGACTGTGAGTGAGGTGCAGGCAGAAATGTTATGGTGGATCGAGAAAGATGTAGTTTGCTCACGGAAACAAAATCAGAAGGCATCTCCACTTACATAACAGCTGACATGTTCTTACAAACCCCGATTATAAGGAGTAAAGAAGAGGGGGTTTTGTGACCTGAGACCTGTGTAAGAACACTTGCCATGGTGATGGAGGAAGAAGAAGTAGCAGATATGGTTGATGGGATGGTTGATAAGACCTGTTAGTCTGCCTTTTAGCACAGTAAGATTTCCAGACTAAAGAATGTTGACTGCGCATGTGCCGGTTTATGCATATAGTAGTCAAAACATTGCAATTTTTGCCTCTACTGAGTCATTTTTTTTGCAAAGTTGGCAGATATTGTGAGTTGGTTCATCCTTTGCATTCTTAAAAAAGGACCAGGCTAGTCAACCTCTGCAGCCCCTGCGAACTGCAGACTTGCGACTAGTGCTGGACACAGAGCTGTGTCTGAGGATGCAGTGCTTGTTGCGGTTGCATCACTCCATGTCTGTGCAGCAAGCTGCACCATAATATCTTCATATTCCCACCTCCTCTGCTGAGCTACTCAGCTGCGTACCTCTGGTTTCACACCAAGTGGGATCAACAACCTCATTGCCATCCTCTCTATTCTACCACACATCAGTCTGAGAGTCACCCTCCTCCTCTTCCTGCATTGACAGCACAATGCAGTCCGTGTGCGCCTCAGGTATCTGACTCTCATCAGGATCACCTCTACCCCAGGGTTAACGTCTGGTGACAAGTGTCCGGCCCCGGATCGAACAGGAAAACATTTTGGGCATTGGTGCAGATGCTTTCCTCCTCTGGATTTTGGGAATCTTTAGAATAGACCTCTGATGCCATGGAATAGAATGTTTGAATAGTTCTGCAGACTCGCCTGTCTGTGGTTCCCCACAGTCAGTTGGGTGGTTGGAAAGTTGCAACACAGGGGGAAACAAGGATAATTGGGGTGCCATCTCCGAGGATTAAACTTTGTGTGATGTAAAGGTGGAGGAGGAGGAGGAAAGGCCACTTGATGCAGCACTTGCCATCCACTAGAGCACATGCTCTTTCTGACTCTCATCTACAAGGCGTACTCCTGTGCAGCTGCCAAAGAAAGGGAGTCGCGTAGCCCATTCAGTAACAGATGTTGTCAGTGGTCTTTGGATAGGATGAGCAGGTGTTTGTTTAGTAGAGCTTTCAGTAACATTACCACCTAACCCATGTACACATCAAACATCAAGTCTATTCCCCCTTCCACCATGACCTCGCTTTTTTCCACTCATGTTTTATGTACCCTTCTCCTGTTTTAACTAGCTGTTTCACAACCCTAGGTCGAGACCTGTCAGTCACCTGTCACTAAATGAACAATCAGTATTTATTTTCTGAGATAGTGTGCCTGCACAACAATTTTAGCCCAAACTATTTTGATTTGGAAATGGGGCCTCCTACCTGCATCTTAATATTAGCCCAAATGATTTTGTTTAGGAAATGGGGCCTTCTGAGTTCTGATTGCAACAGTATTAGCCAAAACGATTTGGATTAGGAAATTGGTTCTGATCCCTTCACCCCAATATTAGCTCAAATGACTTTGATTAGCAAATGTGATCTGCTGAGTCCTGACTGCAACACAGTATTAGCCCTAATGATTTGGATTAGGAAATGTGGACTGCTGCAAGGATTCAAGCTTCAACTCTAAGCACCAGTCAAAGCTCGTAGAGTACCAAACATATTCGAGCACCCAGATCCTCGAAAGTTGTCAGACTGACTGAGGAGGAGTATCAAGCCAAAGATAACACTGTTGTGCTTGATGAGGAGAAGAAATATTTAATCACATGTCACAGCCTGATCTCAACTGTCAACTGATGAATATATGATACAGCTTTTGTCAGTTTTGCCGCAGGTCTTGGAAGCTATAAGTCATTGCAACCTATTCTGCCATGTGACTTAGATAGGCTACAGTTTGAATTATGTCAGGGATGCCATTTTATCTCATTCTTCGAGCCACTGATCAGTGATGGTTTCAGGCGTCAGACTTACACTAATCTGATATTAATGACGTATCCTAAGGATACATAATCAATATCTAAATAGTACACAACCCCTTTAAGAGACTTGCCAACAGTTTACATTTAAAAATACCGATATGGACATTAAATATTCAAAGACTTTGTCCAAAGGTTTGTCATTGTCTTTAGTTTTTATTGTGCAAAATGAGTTTGGAAACTATCTTTCAGAGTCTGTATAATTCTAAATTATTTTCAAATAATACTTGCTGATACAGTTATTAAATGTCTGGTTGCAGTATGAAATGAACAAGAAATCAATTCCTGGGTATACCACTGAGGAAGGAAATATTTAGCTGATGTCATCTCCCAGCAGGATATTTGCTACATTGCTTGGCTTATGGAAGATAAAAAAGTATTAACCTCTGAACTACTTGGTTCTGTACAGAGCAAATGATGATATTTTCTTACTAAACTCTGATTTTAAAATTTCCTATTCCTTTTTTATCTTGTTATTCTGCATCATACACCATGTTTATTCACTGAATATGGGTTTCATGCGAATACAAAGTAATGATTTTTACTGAGAACAGAGCATCAAATTGACTAAAGGGTCCACTTGCAATTTGATGAGCTACCCTAAAGGAAGGTAAATAAGCCATAGTGATTATCATAAATTGCATGGCTAGATAGATGATAGACAGATAGATAGATGGATAGATAGATAGATAGATAGATAGATAGATAGATAGATAGATACATCCCAGAGATGATGTGGGCACAGTAGTTGTACCTGGGCCATCTGCAACTGCAGTTTGACATAGGAATAGAGTATATCCTTTGTAGTGTATTACATGAACAATTGAGATAATTCGAGTTGAACTAATAGATAAAAACATCAAAGTAATAAAATTAAAATGCACCGTTCTTCCATTTCCAATTTCTATATTATCTAAAAAATATCAATTAATTTAAATATACACAAAACTGTTATTGCCACATGCATAATAACCCCAGGTGTAAAAATATTACATTAGTTAAAATATACAGTAACCGTTAAAATTGGAAAAAACTATATAAAAAAATGAATGTATGTGAAAAGGATATCTGATTCCATAAAAAGCAAGTACTCATACAGTTTAGCTGATGAAAAAATAAAAAAACGTTTTGGCTTTCAGAAGATGGTGATACAAAAACAAAAAAGTTAAAATATGGATTTCACACAAAAGTAGGAAAATATTTTTTTTTATAAATTTGGTAATTCTATAATTGTATTGACCACTAGAATAAAGTTAACTGGTCACTTATTGTGCATAGCTTACAATGTGAGAAGTTGTATGCTCCCCAAATGAGTCTCAGAATATGGTAACCCAAAAGTATTAATTTTTTATCTCCTGAATCGTGATGCTATTCCGCTCTAGTACTGTCTCTACCGCTTGTCTTCTTGCATCAACAACTGGCAGGTGAGCATCACAGGACCTCTGCAGACAATCTGCAGCTGAAACTTTCACATTCTGTCTGAACTGGAAAAAACACATTTCTTTTTTTCCTATATGCAAAATGGATTTTGGAAAGGGGTTAATAGCAAATATTTGTCACTATCTTATCATTTTCTATCATGCCCAAACTCTCAAAAGGAAGTTAATATGAACCATTAAATGATTCAAATGAAAAATAAGGCTCCATATTCTCTTGTTGGAAACGGTCTACAGCAGCTGGTTCTACAGAATCTGAATTTTCCTCACTGAAGGCTCCATTATAGAAAACTCGGCTGCTGCTACAGAACTTGTTTCAGAAAAGAATGGAGCGCCTACAATCTTGGGAAAATTTACTACTAGAGTTGTTTTGTGTTGCTTTACCGATATGTAGCACAATGCAATGCTCCCATATAATTGATAACAGCAGTGCCAATTGAGAATGTATATTTTAGCACAATGGGTGAGCTTGTTTATATACTTTTTGAGGATTGAATAGAATACCTTTCTGTAATTTAGCTGACAAAATGTATTTATTTTTTCTAATAATTGGATTGGTTTTGAAAACATTGTTTTTGTAAGAGATCTTTGTATGGTTAGTTGTACTGATGGAAAAGCTTGATTTGTTAACATTTATCTATTAATAAAAAAGTATATCGCAATGTCATTTTCTACTTTGTCTTACAAGAATATCTGTTGGTTTTTGTAACTACAAATGTGATCTCCTGGAGCTTTTACGTCTTTCTGGAGTCCTGTCTCAATCAGCAGAAATTCAGAGGAGGCTGATTCTGAATTCCTGCTAGGCCCAGTCATACTCCATCAAGTATGGAATTCTCTGATCACTCAAGGCCACTCATTCTTTTGACATATTTCTGGAAGAACTCCAGGATGTCTCTCTGATTATATTTCATGTTTTCTTTAAGCTTAATATCATTATTATTTTCTCAGTATACCAATGTTTCTTATTTCACTCTTTAGTCAGACGAAAAGCATAATTCTTCAACAATTTTGAGTTTTGCATGGTCTGTTAGGAAGTCATGCTCAACATTATTCTTTAAAGCTGATAGTCAATACAATGATATTGAAAGGATTGTCCCAGAAACTTTCAGAATAAAAATATGTTCCACAGTTGGAAGTGTTTAAAATGTTCCTGTGCTGAGCTATTCTTATAAATGTGCCCCTGCTGCGTACTGTGTAATGGCTGTGTCTTACAGTGCAGGAACATGGCCTGAGCATACCACATCTCCTGGGTAGGGCAGGAACTAAAACAGTATATAGACATTACATTTAAGCATACTAGTAATAAATATTTAATTTGTTCACCTTATTTTACTGTCACTGATGTCGGAAATTTGCTCTCCACAAAAATTACGGAGATGCTTTTTGTTTAATATAGGGAGTACTTCTTATTCTTAGAGAGAGGCACATCAGACTGAGTGATTATAGTCACGTTAGTGGCACAAAAGCCAAATGAGTACACTTTTGCAGGATGAGAATATTGCATATTAACAGGAAAATAGTTGAAAAATTGAACAGCATGTTCTTGCTGGTGTCCAAATTCTTGAAGTGGTCAAGTTGCAACCAAAATGGCTGACTATTTCTACCTTGATCAATTGTTTTGCTATGAGTTAGAGAAACTCTCCCTACTACAGCATACACACTGCTTGGAAGGTTGCAATAATCACTTGTTAGGGTTAAGGTTGGGGTTAAAGTTAGGATTGGGATTAGGATTGGGATTAGGGTTAGGGGTGTGTTTGGGTTAGGTTTGTGGTTAGGGTTATGGTTAGGATGGGGATTAAGGATAGGGGTGTGTTGGGGTTATGGTTGGATTTATAATTGAGGGGTGTCCACTGTTTAGGCACATCAGGGGCTCTCAAAATGTGACATGGAGTCTGATCTCAATTCCAGCCAATTCTGCGTTGAAAAAGTCAAACGGTGCTCCTTCCCTCCGGAGCTCTGCCATGCGCCCAGACAGTGGTTTACCCCCAGATATGGGGTACAAGCGTACACAGGACAAATTGCACAATAACTCTTGGGGTTCAGTTTCTTGGGGGTGAAAATATCATTTTTGTGGAAAAAAATATGAATATGATTTTTTATTTTTATGTCTCTCTCCACACATCTAGATAAGTTCCTTGGGGGGTCTAGTTTCCAAAATGTTGTCACTTCTGTGCTCTGCCATGTGCCCAAACAGTGGTTTAACCCCACATATGGGGTATCAGCATACTCAGCACAAATTGCACAATAAATTTTAGAGTCTTGCTACCCTTGGGAAAATAAAATTTGGGGGTTCAAAGTGCTCACCACACATCTAGATAAGTTCCTTGAGATGTCTAGTTTCCAAAATGGTGTTGGGGGTTTCCACTGTTTAGGCACATCAGGGGCTTTGCAAACTCGACATGGCGTCTAGCCAATTCTGCATTGAAAAAAATCAAACGGCACTTCTTCCCTTCCGAGCTCTGCCATGCACCCAAACAGTGGTTTACCCCCACATACAGGGTATCAGCGTACTCAGGACAAATTGCGCAATAACTTTTGGGGTCTTGTTACCCTTGGGAAAATAAAAATTGGGGGTGAAAAGATCATTTTTGTGGAAAAAATATGATTTTTTAATTTTGAAGCACTACCTTATAAACTTGGGTGAAGTACTTGGGGGTTCAAAGTGCTCACCACAGATCTAGATAAGTTCCTTAGGGGGTCTAGTTTCCAAAATGTGGGGGTTTCCACTGTTTAGGCACATAAGGAGCTCTGCAAACGGAACATGACACCCATCAAAGTCTGCGTTCCAAAACATCATTACTTCTCTTCCGAGCCCTGCCGTGCGCCCAAACTGTTTCCCTCCCACATATGGGGTATCAGGACAAATTAGAAAACTATTGGGGTCCAATTTCCTTGGGAAAAATAAAAAATGGGGACTAAAAAAAATCATTTTTGTGGAAAAATTTTTGTGGGGGTGTTTCCACTGTTTAGACACATCAGGGGCTCTCCAAACACTACATGGCATCCAATCTCAATTCCAGCCAATTTTGGTTTGAAAAAGTCAAACGGCGCTCCTTCCATTCCGAGCCCTGCTGTGCGCTCAAACAGTGGTTTTCCCCCACATATGGGGTATCGACATACTCAGGAGAAATTGAACAACTTTATCTGTCCATTTTCTCCTTTTACCCTTGTGAAAATAAAAAATTGTTCGTAAAAAATAATTTTTGTGACTAAAGTTAAATGTTAATTTTTTTCTTCCACATTGCTTCAGCTCCTGAGAAGCACCTGAAGGGTTAATAAACTGCTTGAATGTGGTTTTGAGTACCTTGAGGGGTGCAGTTTTTAGAATGGTGTCACGTTTGTGTATTTTCTGCAATATAGACCCCTCAAAGTGACTTCAAATGTGAGGTGGTCCATAAAAACAATGGTTTTGTAAATTTTGTTGTAAAAATGAGAAATCACTGGTCAACTTTTAACCCTTATAACTTCCTAACAAAAAAAAATGGTTCCAAAATTGTGCTGATGTAAAGTAGACATGTGGGAAATGTTATTTATTAACTATTTTTTGCGACAAATTCCTCTGTTTTAAGGGAATAAAAATTCAAAGTTTGAAAATTGCAAAATATTCACCATATTTCCATTTTTTTCATAATTAAACACAAGTTATATAGAAGAAATTTTACCACTAGCATGAAGTACAATATGTCACAAGAAAACATTATTAGAATAGCAAAGATCCGTTGAAGCGTTCCAGAGTTATAACCTCATAAAGAGACAGTGGTCAGAATTGTAAAAATTGACCCGGTCATTAACGTGCAAACAACCCTCGGGTGTAAAGGGGTCAATCAATAGATTTTGGAATAAAAATAAGTTTCACAATTGGATGTGTTAATAAAATGTCTCTATGATGAGATAAATCTGCTCCTGCAAACTACTATGTAATGGCTGTGTCTGACTGTGCAGGAACGTGACCTTAACATACCACAGCTCCTAGGCAAGTGATAAAGATTCTGGTTTGTGTGTTACTACAGCCAGCTGCAAATAAGCTCTCTTTTTACCTCCAACCAAAGCACTCACTTTCTCTCAGTCTGACTGTATGAAACTTTTTTTTTACACTGTAATGGAAATGCAAACACAGCCTTTTCAATGCTCCAGTGACCACAAGGATAAAGGTTAAAAGGTAGATTAAAACAGGAGATTAAAAACATGGCTGTGCATAGGAAGTATACTTTCTGTGACACAGCCTAGGATTAAGGTTTTTGTTTTAGTTGCAAAAGTAGCACGGAGGAGTTTAATACTGCCCTTATTGTTTGCAATGAGTGAAGAATGAAAAAAGAGGCTATTATTAAGGTGCCGTTAATGCAGTATATCTTGTATAAATCAATTCTGTCACACTGAGTGACTGTACAGTTTCAGTACTTTCGATTTTCCCCCACCTTTATGTCTCCTCTTCTTCAATTCTTCAAGCCCGCAAGAAATCGCTCCAGGAGGAGAAGGGAATGGATGTTCTCCCTGGGTTCCCACGACCTCTCCTCAGGGCCAAACCTTTCAATCCACAAGAAAAAAGCATTTTCTTCTTACCCCTTTGGTGACCAGAATATTCTTTAACTCAAAAACATCTTCAGTGCTGACTGGAACAGGAGTGGCACCAGGATCTTTGAAAAAAAGAACTGAGGACAATAGGCATAAGGAGAGACACATGAAATGAATTGGGGATCCCTAAAGAAGCAGGGAGTTTGAGCTTGTAGGCTACAGGATTAATCTGTTTAAGAACTTTGAACGGACTGATGAAGTGAGGACCCAATTGATACGAGGGTAACTTGAGACAGACATACTTATATGACAGTCAAACATTGTCCCCAGGACGTAGACATCTCTTGTCTGCGTGACACTTCATCTGTTCAGATAATTTCAATAAGGTTGTCTTGGTGTAATCCCAAATCTTAGCAAATCCCTTGATGAGGGATTCAGCAGCAGGAATATTGGAGGTGGTAGAAACCGGAAACAGAATATTGGTATGTTGACCTTAGACAACAAAAAAATAGAGATTTAACAGAAGATGCACTAACATGGTTGTTGCATGAAAATTCAGTCCAAGGCAGGAGTTCATCCCAATCACTTTGGTGGGCATTGACAAGGTGCAGCAGAAAGTTGGTCAGGATCTGATTGACCCATTATATCTGCCAATTGGATTGAAGCTGGTAGGCAGAAGATAAATCCAAAGTGATATTTGGTAGTTCGCTGGTAGCCCTCCAGAAGCGAAAAGTAAAGTGAATGCCTCAATCCGAGACTATATGGAGCAGTAAACCATGGAGGTGGAAAATATGTAGAATAAACTTCTCTGCAAGCACCGGAGCAGACGGGAGACTGAGAAGTTCAATGAAATGGGTTTTGTTCTGAGCATGAGAGGGACAGGCAGAGATGAAGTCCGCAATGTTCTTGAGCAGGGTCATCACCAATAATGTTGGTAAATGAGGAGAGCTGTTTTCTTCTGTCCAGCATGTCCAGCCAACTTGCATAATTGACCCCCAAGAAGCACCCACTTCCTGTCTGGTTCAACAATGTAAGTTTTTCTGGATGGGAACCAAGACAATCCAACGGAAAGACCATAATTATCTTGAAAGGTTCAATGATGTGTTGAGACTTTTCCTCATGATCAGAAGAGAGAAAAGACCTAGAAAGTGCATCTGCCTTGACGTTCTTATCAGCCGGCAAAAAATGGAGAATAAAGTTGAAGCGGGTGAATAACAGAGACCACCCGACTTGTTGTGGATTTAGTCATTGTAGGGACTGCAGATAGGCTTGATTCTTGTGGTCAATGTGAATAACGCTTGGGTCCATCGATCCTTCAAGCAAGAATTGCCATTCCTCCAGAGCCAGATTTATCATTATCAGTTCTCAATCACCTATCAAGCAGTTCCACTCTGGAGCTGAGAACATTTTGAAAAAAGTCGCAGGTCACTATATGGACAGAAGGGTAGAAATAGGAGCAGTCCAAGAGGAGAAATGCGGAATGAACTGGCAATAATAATTTGCGAATTCGAGAAACTGCTCTATAACTTTCTGTCAGGATGGGGCCAATTCAAGATGGCAGACATGAACACTGGATCCATTTTCAGGATGGTCTCAGATATGATGTGCCCAAGAAATGGAAGTGTAAGGTTCTATGTATATATTCCTGAAACTCAGTTTGTTCGTCAGCCATTTTACTTTCTGTCTTGCTGCAGCTATCTTGCCCTCAGTCAAAATGGAGTTTCCAGCTTGCATGTTCCCGCCCTGATTCTCTCCTTTGCTTCTTAAGCAGCCACAGCTGAGCAATCAGTGCTTCAGAATCTAGCCTGCAGTGAACCTGTGACTTGACTCCTGTAAGCCTTGGACCTTGTACTCCAGCTATTCCTACTGAGGAACTCTGAAGCACTTGTGGACTCTGAACCCTACTCTTTGAAAGACCCACGTTTGCATGGACTTACGGTAACAGAGAAGAAGATCCTGAATCTGTATTGGAGAGTGATTGCTGAGCTTGGATTACTCTGGCCTGCTGTGTCTCCTGTTTCTGTGTCTGCAAACTGTGTGACTATTTCTGCCAACTTGTATGAAGTAATACAGGACTTTTCTATATCAAACCTGTGTCTCATGTATGTTCATCGCACCCAAGCACAAGACGCTATATGAACTGTACTACATACATTACAGGAAGAGAGGTCTGCTCAAAGGCATACTTTTCATATTTGGTGTACAGATGGTTCCTCCTTATTCTCTGCACAACATACCTCCCGTGTGAAGGCAGATCTGGAGAGAACAGAAGATATCATGTAGGTAAACTACCACACACACATGTAGAGGAGATCCCAGAAGATGTTGTTCACCAGTTCTTGAAAGACTGCTGGAGCATTACAAAGACCAAGCAACATTATACGATACGCATAAAGACCATTGTGGGTATAAAAGGCTATCTTCCATTCATCTCCCTGGTGTATTAGTTCGAATCAGGTTATATGCCCCCCAAGGCTGAGCTTCTTGAAGACACTGGAACTTTTAAGATGATCAAACAGCTAAAAAAGAAGAGGAAGAGCATATTTAGTCTTGATCATTATTTGGTTGAGTCCAGTATAATCAATACAGGGTCAAAGTGCACAGTCATTTTTCTTAACAAAGAAAAATCCTTCTCCATCCAGGGAGGAAGACTTACAGATAAATCCCCTTGCAAGATTCTCTTTAATATGCTCGGATGGCTTGGGTATCAGCCTGCGACAGGAGGTAGATTTGATCTTGTGGAGGGAAACAGCCTGGAAGAAGATCAATAGGGCAGTCATACGGCACATGAGGTGGCAGCGTCTCAATCCCCTTTTTGTCAAAGATGTCAGCGTATGTTGAATATGCACTGCAGCAGTCAAGCCAGGCAAATTAGACTGAGAAGTCGGAGGTTGAGCAGGATGAAAGAGAACCAGAAACTATCGTTGCACTCTTGTCCCCAATGAAGCACTTCTCTGCATTTCCAGGCCCAGACAGGTTCGTGTTTTCGCAGCCAAAGCAGACCTAGGAGCAGACCTGACAGCACATAGAGATGAATCTTCTCCAAGTGCAGCATTCCTACCTGAAGTTCCACAGGCTCGGTAATGAAAATAATGATATTGAAAAGAGGTTTTCCATCCATCAACGAAACCACCAACAAATCCTGTTGATGTAGGATTGGGATTTGATACGATTTCACAACGGCCTGTTGAATGAGATTACCTGTGGAGCCAGAGTCCAGGTAGGCCGAGTCAACAAAATGAAGGTTGCCACAGGAAACAGAAACCGTTAGAGCCTGTGATGGAGAGGAGTAACTCTCACCCAAGGTGGCCTTTAACAGGCTCTAGGCTTTGGAGTTTCCTGATTTCTCTGGGCAGGAGTGGATTACATGCTCAGGACTTCCACCATGGATGCACCTTCTCTCGACACGATGGGCCTCTTGACGATGGTCGTCTTCATCTGGTCAGTTTGTATGGGCTCTGGGGGAGATGCAGAAGCTAAGGCTTGCTGCATGATGGACCTTTGAAAAGTAGGAGCCAGGCGCATAAGTCTTCTCTCGCAGGTCGCCTCCTTTGAACACTCCAGAAACCTGATGTCAATCTGCTTTGCCAAAGACACCAGGGCATCCAGTAAGGGGGTATATCACAACCTGCCAGCTCGTCTTTGATTCACCCAGAAAGGCCCTCTCAGAAAGTTGCCACCAGCACCTCACTATTCCAGGTGAGTTCAGACAACTGGGCCACTCTGAGGTTTACCTGGCGCAGTCTTATGCCGGTGTCACACTAGTGAGAAATACGGACGAGTGCTATGCGAGAAAAAATTGCATTGCACTCGGACCAATGTTAATCTATGGGGCAGCTCCCATCAGCCGATTTTTTCTCGCCCATATCGGAAAATTGCAGCATGCTGCGATTGTCAGCGCATTACGGTCATAATATGCCAATGCAAGTCTATGGGGGTGAGAAAACCACGGATTACACATGGACTAGACGTGTGACTTGCGAGAAATACGCAAGATTTCTGCAGGTGACAGAAAATGGACTCAGCCATTATCAGGAAGCTTTGACATACTAATTAGCTTCTAAGGCGCGCCAGACATCCCGGAACAACGCCTCCATGGAGTCCACCATCATGTCCACATACATGAAAGTGGAAATGCTTATCGTTCTGGTCCAAGAGAGGCCAGAACTGTGGGACCAGAGGGACGAAATTATTTTGACCGCGGCCGAAAAGAGGCGGCATGGAGGAGAATCTGTGTACAAATGTTTCCTGATTATGAGGAGAAGCCACGTGAGAGCCAGCAACAAATTAGTAAGTTCTATCCTTTTTTAAAAATCATATTAATGGGCAAAATAGCATGTTTTCCCATTAGACCCTAAAATAATATGTGTAGTTTTGGGCCATTCTGTGTAATATATCTGATGTTTAAATGACACCTTAAAATATATGTTAAAATGTTGAGAAAATTGGGCAATGTCCTAATATATTATTCTGTCACATTGCAGTGGAAGATGTAATGAGACTCTGCCGCAGCATCCGCGACCAGTATAAATGGGAACGTCAGCAGCGGGCCAGTAGTGGGGATGCAGCACCGACCAAGAGGAAATATATCTATTTTGACCGGCTGTCCTTTCTGGCTCCCATTCTCGATCTCAGTCCGTAAGTACATACATCACACAACATTTCACATATGCTGTTTAGGGTCATATCTAAAAAATTTTTTTCACATTTAAAAACAGAACTACAACCTCACTGACAGGGAGACAGGATGTGATTCGGAGGCCATAATTGATAAGGTTAGGGGAGGTGAAGAGGTGGCTGGCACATCTTCTGACCCTTCCAGCTTCATCCCCCAACCTCCACCAGCACCAGACCCAGCACCACCAGTGGAATCATGCAGCCTGGATGTTGCGCAACAGGAAGACCAGGGCAACAGCAGCAGCCCTACTGTGCCTATTGAGGCATCACCCCAGCCTGCCGTAATACCCCACCGTGGCCGACTAAGAAGAAGAGACAGCCATGCTTCTGACACAAGGAGGCATGTCGATACGGGGACACATGAGCCATGTACACAGTGAACAAGCCTGTAGGGACATTGTTAACACCACCAGAAGTCTGAAAACATAAAAAAGCACAGTAAAACAAAAAAATACTCTGTTGCAATAAAACAACAGTGAACAGCAAGTACTAATAAAAAGATGGAAAAACACAGGGTATTTGTTTTTTTGCAAAAAATGTATATTAAGCAGCTCTACCAAACGTCAAGGTATAACCGTATCAGAGCAGTCCCTGACTAATGTATGTAATCCATATCTGATGTATTTAAAAACCTGGTCATATGTATAATACCTGTATGAGCAGGATTCAGAAAGGTAATGTCCAATGTGGACACACAGCATAGAACGGCTTTTATGTGCATGGCTCACTAAGGAGGAGTGGAAAACTCCCTGGTCTTGTAGAAACAAGAAAACAATTGATTAACAAACACATGAGCCATGCATACAGTGAACAAGCCTGTAGGGACATTGTTCACACCACCAGAAGACAGAAAACAAAAAAAAGCACAGCAAAACCAAAAAATAAGACCAGGGAGTTTTCCACCACTCCTTAGTGAGCTGTGGCAGCTGTCAGCCCTTAACCAGCTCAGAATTTCCTCAAACCCAGAAGTGCAGGCTCAATCAGGATCTGAGCCACCTCCTCCACGGGTGCCTACACCACATCCCAATCCATCCACAACCCAACATTGGCCTTCACAGGGCCAAATGGCAGCCTATAATCCACCTGCCCGATATGGCCACTTGATCAGACCCAGTGTTGGAGGCTGGTCCCAACCTGGCTTTAATCGACATGGCCATATTTGGGGGTATGAATCACATGGCTACCAAAATCCACAGGAGTATCATCTCCAATATCCGTCTGGCCACTTCTTTAGTCACCACCAGGATTCTAGCCACATCACCCATCCTGGCCCAGATTATGTTCCCACACAGGGTAAGGTCCAAGTTGGTCGTCAAACCCAGCAACAAAGTAAAGCTGGAGTCCCGCCATCCCCACCACCTACCTACGAAAAACGTATACCTCCTAGTTGTGTGTTATGACGATAACGCAGATTTGAGTTTTTATTTTTATTTTGGTTTTACGAAATATGCTAAGAAATGTTTGGCCACATTTTTATGGCCACAAAAGCCATATCACTGTATTTTATTTTTTTATCCTGTTATTTTTTGCCTTTATAAAAAGGTACAAATCTACGCATTTTGTGTGTTATTTAATTCTTAACTTGGACAACAAAATATTTCAACATTTGCCACAATGAAAATGAAAACACACACAAACTTAAAGAACAAACAAGCTTTTAAATAAAGCAAAAAAATATATTTACAACATAGAAATAGCATTTTCTTGCCACGAAGTAGCACCATGAGGTGTAAGA
The DNA here is from genome assembly GCA_033576555.1 of Oophaga sylvatica. Lineage (NCBI taxonomy): Eukaryota > Metazoa > Chordata > Amphibia > Anura > Dendrobatidae > Oophaga > Oophaga sylvatica. The sequence continues at coordinate 145,847,245 of JARQOD010000001.1, forward strand.
AAATAATTGGTGAACACATCACGTACTTTCAGTCCAGACAGCGGACGACAGGGAGGGATCACATGTTGAATAGGCATCCCCACATTGGCATACAGAACATCAGCACCATCAGATGAGGAGCAATCATGTATTCGGGTGAAGTTATGTAGGATGACACATGCTTTTATCACCTCATTTACGTTAGCTTCACTCAAGTGAATGGCTGACTGGAGGCTATGCCATTTGGCACAAATAATGCCAAAGGCGCACTTCACCAGTCGTCGTGCGCATGATAGGCGCAAGTTAAAGATTCTGCGCCGGTGGTCCAGGTTTCTATGGGGATAGGGCCTCATTACATGACGGGTCAATTGAAAGGCCTCATCTGCAACAAGGACATAAGGCACAGGTTGAATATTGGAGTCTAGAAGGTGACGTGGTGGTGGTAGGTCCAACTGATTATTGCGCAACCGCCTACCCATAATGGAAGAATTGAAGACTCTAGAGTCTCCAGTTCTTCCACAGGCCCCAATATCTACAATTATAAACCGGTAGTGACTATCGACCAGGGCCAACAGCACTACTGAAAAATATTGTTTATAATTATAGAATTGGGACCCTGTGTTGGGCGGCTTACGCACACGAATGTGCTTCCTATCCAGGGCTCCAAAACAATTCGGACACTGGAAGTGCTCCTCAAATCCCTGGAAATCCGCAACCAGTCTTTCATCTTTGGCTCAGGCATGACCACTTAATGAAGCCGTGACCAGGTTTCCAAACAGGTAGACCGGACGATGCCTGATATTGTTGATTTTCCAATCAAAAATTCATGATGCAGAGCCACATATGACAGACCAGTTGTGAGGAAGCTGCAAGAAAAGAAAATATAAAGGAAAATTACCTAACATGTTGAAGGTTAAAACTTTTCATAATATTCTCAGTTGCATAGTGTAACTGACTATTATTATTAATATTGTGAGTTTTGATTTTTGATATATATTACGATTAAAACACACAACATTTTAAAACAGAACTATAACTCGTATACTACATTTTTAAAATCATCAACATACAGTATGAGGTGGAGAAATACATACCGTAACGAAGGCGCTCCTCAGCAGAAATATATTTGCGCATCCTGGAGTCCTGAAAGGTGGTGCCAGGGCACACTGTCTCCAACAAACCAGAACTACACCTGTTGTTAAGTCAATAAATAGGGTTGCTGATGATGATTTCTATTATTTTCAGGCGTCAAAAGCGTTAAATGACGATTTTGCAAGGTTGCAAGAAAAATACGCTTTACGGATGTCATATGTGCAAAAAACGCTACCTCGCCTTACAATCGGATGACATACGAATCACTGTTCAGGGAACATTTCTGCACATTACGGCCGTAAAATACGGACCTTATTTTTATACGTTGTGTCTGACTCCGGCCTTAGGAGAAAAGATGCTGTGGAGGAAAACACGGCCGGACTCATCAAAGAATATATGGAGGGCTTATAGAAAGGACTGGAGATTCGATACAAGAGGATCACCTGTCTTCCATAGGGGATTGAGCCAGAGCTTCACCTGTGAAGTAGGACATGATGAAAGCCACTTTTTCCCTGTCTGAAATGAATTGATGAGCTAAGAGTTCGAAGTGCAGTGTGCACTGATTGATGAAGCCCCGACATAGGGCAGGATCACCACCATAATGCGGGGGGAGCTGACAGATGGGGTCCAGAACCGGGTACATACATACAGGCTGAGGGGTCACGGCCAAGGTTGTCACAGCTTGGGTAGGTGCGGAATATGCCCGAGTTGTCTTGGTATCCCGATGGGTGGCTACTGTCTGCAGATAGGAAAGGATTTTATTCTGTTAGACTTTCTGGCAGGAGACTTCCTGGTACAGGTCTGAGAAAGAAGAAGCCCGAGAGCCAAGAGATTCCCTGGCCTGTGCAAGCTGTGACGGGAGTGGTGGAACCACTGAGCCGTGGTTTGAGGAGAGCCTGGAGGGATATGACTAGGTGAGCACCTGACTCTTCACTAGAACCCCTATTGGTGGGGTTATGCTTGTCTCCTGAAGAACACATGGTGCTACTCCAGGACAGACCTTGGACGCATGGCAGTTGACCCCCAAGGGACAGGTAGCTGGAACGATCTGGTAGGAGAGTCCAGCTGACACTTGCAGGCATGGCAGTAACACAGGATCCACAGATGCAGATGGGTATGGCTGGTAAAGATAAGTACTGGCAAGTACATATGGTTCTGGCTGATATACAGATTATCATGGCAGGTGCAGGTGGGTCCGAGTGATATACAGACTGGCATGGCAGGTGCTTTTGGGTGCGGCCGATACATAGACTGGCATAGCAAGTGCAGTTGGGTCCGGCTGATATATAGATTGACATGGCAGGTGCAGGTGGGTCCAGCTGATATGCAGACTAGCATGACAAGTGCAGATGGTTGCAGCTGAAATACAGACTGACAAGGGAGGTACCAGCAAGGACTGAATGTAACAAGGCTACAACCAGCAGGTGGGGCTAGAGACGGGCAGACACTAATGGAACTAGCAGGTACTAATGGACAAGGACCTAAGAACTAGCAAGTGTTTTGGGAACAGACTAACAATGTTGCAGAGGTACCTCCATGCACGTGGGGTTGCTTTACATCAGGGTTCCCCAACTCCAGTCCTCAAGGCCCACCAATAGATCATGTTTTTAGGATTTCCTTAGTATTGCTCAGGTGATAACTGCATCACCTGTGCAATACAAAGGAAATCCTGAAAACATGATCTGTTGGTGGGCCTTGAGGACTGGAGTTGGGGAACCCTGCCTTACATAATAAGTGTCTCCCAGACATAGGTTGGGGACAGTTTAGGATGGAGCTGCCCCTTTAAGAAGGATGGAGCGTGCACACATGTGCCCCTAAGCACAGTTCCTGGGGATCTGCATGCTATGCACAGACCACGGGCAGCAACCGCAGAGGAAGAAGGAGGAAGTACAGGACGGGGACCACAGCGGTGAGAGAATCAACATCCCTGCCAAGGGAGAGGAGAAATGTGCAGGAATGCCAACACTATAGTGGTACACTACAATTAGATTAGGCCTTTTATTATCCCTACGTGGAATAAGCTGTGCACTCTGACTTGTTATCCATGCACTGTGAAAGAGTAGAATGGTGGTCCTTGGCTATTCTCCATCTTTTATACTTGCTGATAGCCCTCCTGATTGACTGCACTGGTTCATGTATTATGGTAGCTGTAGGGCATTTTGTGGAAGCCCACCTAGCTGCATCTGACACCATTAACCATTCTCTGAGTCTCAGCAGTAAATGAATTGGTTTTAAATGATTTTTTTTTATTATTTTAGGTTGATCCTCACAAATCAATTTGCAGAATATTTCAATTTTCAATGACCTGTAATCATCAGGAAATTCGAATCGAAGTTGATCCTTCATAGATCTGCCCCCTTATCTCTATTTGACACATTACCCTGTGGCGTAACTACAATGTTATTGGCCCCGGTGCAAACTTTCAAATGGGGGCCCCCATGCCAAAATATTTTCCACCCAAATTCAATTAGAATCTCCATTATTTATCAGTGATGTGTGGGGGAGGGGAGGTGACAA